>JAJJWW010009042.1:0-169886 GCA_023531295.1 Papaver armeniacum
TTTGCCTTAACAGGCCATTCCCAGTCCAATGCCAAGCAATAAGTCCGTCTAAACTCAATAGAACCCGATCCAGGAATTCATGCAGCACCAAAAATATTTTCCCGCCAAAATTTCATTTTTGAATGGGAAGATGATGTCCCCTAACCAGCTGCGGGGTGCGACTAGTAGGTGCTCACACAGGGTGCCCCTTAGCAATTGGGTTACCCCTTATCCAAAGACGAGTCAAGAATAACACGTGTCCTCAGGAGGTGCTCCGGAAGCAACTTTTCAAGCCGAATTTTCCAAAAAATACCTACAAACACACAAAATACTATAATAAGGACAAAAACGAGAACTAACAATGCGAAACATTGAGAACAAATTAGACACATAAATGCGTCTACCAGCAAACATTTTGGATGAATCGTAAGTATTGTATGAAAACAAGGGAAATACTAGGGAAATGGCAATATAATGTTTCAGGAACTGATGGGAGCTATCTAATGTGTATTGCTACTCCTCCCGGTTAATCGGTGCAAAGGAGTTTGCAATAGTCACTTTGTTTAATTTCGGAAACTAGGTGAGGCTCCCTTTACTTGACCTTTGGACCTCTTATCCTCGATCGAGACTTCTTCTAAACATTTGATAAAATATTGTGGGGACCAACTTCCTCTTCACATCGCCTAGTAGCGGTTGGGTTGACGTCAGATCAAGTCCCGGTTCTTGATGAGATGAGGGTTAACAGAGCTGTAAAGAGGTTGTTCGGGAAGACTTACTCGTGCGTTTGAGCCTCTGGATATACGATATGGCGCTTCTGGATTTCCTTTCGTAGCCCATGCGTTAATCAATGCTTTTCCCAACTCGACATCTCTAAGATAAGCTGTGGTTAAGAGTCCCCAGCCGCTGATGCGTGTCGTAGGTGCAATCAAATTAATTCAATATTTCCACTCAATTAAAAATAATATAATGGAAGTCAAGTTCGTTCCCACGAGGAGCAAGAGATCTTAGTTGTAAAAGTTGTCACGAAAGGGGGGTGTAAAAAGCAAAAAGAAAATAAACAAAGCAATTAAAATCGAAAGTTGAAAGATGAAAGCAATAAGAGAGAGAAGATCAAGGAATCCTTCCCGTTCGAAACAATGAATCAAGTTATGTTCTATTCTACTTGTTATTAGTCACAAATTATCACCAAGTAGGTAAAGCGACTAATTCGGTGCTAAACCCCTAAATCCCTTGTATCACCGGACACGGAAGTTCTCGACTACGGATTCTAATCACCAAGCCACTAGAATTAGCTCAACCTAGATGTAACTTGGCTCATGCATTAAGTTTTGTGAATTTCTTAGGTTGATATTAGTAGATTAGACTCTTAGCTCAAGGTCCACTTGCTAACGTTGTTTCTACACACAATTGCTCCACGGAATCCCTCCATGAGGTCTCGTGTTTGCTACTTATGTAAAGAGTCAAGAAACGATTACTTATCTCCTAACTTTCACTAGCTTTAGATCAAATTAACAAATCAATTTAGCGTGCACTCAAACAATCTATCAATCAATCATGAATGTCTTTAAGATCACTCCTATTAGTAAAAACAAACAATAATTATGTGAAAAACTTCAAGATAGAATTTGAAAACAAAAACTTAAATCATATGTTGAGAACTAGGAATTCATCCTCAATCAATAAGAAAATTAGCTACTCATGCTTTTGAAATTCACACCAATAATAATAATTGAAAGAAGAATTTTCAAATTCACACAAGTAATTAAAAAGAAAAATCTTAGAAAAGCAAGCAAAAACACAAGTGTTGTGTGTGTAGAGAGGTGTGTGGAGAGGTTGTAGAAAACTTCTCTATTTATAAGCTTGAATATTCTCCAAATATTCTAAGGAGTAGAATCCTTTTCCTTTTGCAATTCAATTTCCAATTCCAAGCTTTTTTCTCAACTCTTCACCTTCTCTTTCCAAATTTGAGTCCAATTCTCCATCCAATTCCTAGCCCAAGTCTTCACACCCATGAGAGAAGTCCATAGAAAATTCTCGGAAATTTTGGCTCCCGGAAAAGCGGGATTGTGGCGGAATCGTCGTCGCCAGGTCACTGAAAAAGTTCACGTCGTCGGGAGAATATTCGACGGAATATTAAAATCAGTCCATAGTTAGGACTAACGGTCAAACGGGTCAACCGTTAGTCAGCTGTTAGTCAACGAGGTCAAGGTCTAGGTCATGAGTCGGAGCAAGAGTCGGCATCGAGTCCGGCTAACTAGGCCGGCTCGGCTAAGTTGCCATGGCGCAAGCCTTTGCTGCGGCCGGTAGCCGTGTGTTGCACCGGGATAGTGTTTCACGCCTCGGCCATCACCATTTGAGCCTTCTTACTGCCGGCAGTTTCATCTCACTCGGGCCACAATTCTCTCCTCGCAACATTGCATCTTAGCTCATTTCTTTACCTTCAATCCATCAGCACAAACAAATCCATCCCATTTCAGCTTCCATTTGCACAAACCACCCAGTCCATTGCAACAACATCACCAATTCTGTACAAAACCATTTTCTAGCTCAATTTCTGCAATTCCCTGCCAGTTTAGTATTACCACCAACAACCTAAGGCCACAGTCTCTGCTTCGGCCATTGCATCCTTACCACTGCCAGTATCAACAAGGCTGCACCGGTGCAAGCTCGAGGCCATTGAATTGCCAGTTCCACCCAACTCAACCAACTTTGAGCTACATGCCTCAAAGCACCACATCCCATACTGCGATTATCGGCACATCATCATCAACCAAACCACCGGCATTCTCAGCTCACACGCCCTTATCTGAACACGGTAATCCATTCATCTCGGTACACTCTGACCCCATGAAGCTTCAAAGATCGACAAGACTCGGAACTCAGGCCATATCTAGACCAGCATCACCACTGCCAGAGTCATACTCCACTCCGCACCTTGACTCATTGGCCGCCAAAACCACGACTTTCTGGCCACACGAATACCGGCTGCGATGTCCAGGCTACCACCGAGATCCACTTCCCCACAGCAATACCACCACAAACCGGAGTCAATTTACGAGTAATGCACCTAGCTTCCATTGCAGACCGCAATCACCATTCCAGAGCAACAACTCCACTGCCATTACAGCCTTCTTCCCCTTAGCCTCAGTTGTGCCAGGCCTGTAATTTCAGTACCAATTCACAACAGTTCAAGTGCTCTCACCTCAATACCCATCTCTCCAGTTTCTTGTTCTTCGATTGGGGATCCAAATCGCAACCACAATTCCCCGAGATCTGACATCAAAACCCGTTTCATCTCTTCGATTTAATTCACCCTCTTCGATTCAACAGCACATTCATCTCCAACATCTCGCCTCTGTCGAGCTTCCACCAAACCCTTACTGTCGATTTCGACCTCATTCTGTTACCTGAGTCAAATTGGAATCAAACCCACTTTCAAACTCTACCAATTTCTTCTCAATCTTCCATCTACTTGAAACCACTAACCCATTTCTCTGAGAAAGCGATTTTAGTTTCATTGCTCGATTTCTTCTCTTCTTTAGTAGCCCGGCCTCAATTTCACCTGTTGGAGATTTACAGGAACCCCTCACTAATTGATCTAGATTTAGATTTAAACATCATCTTCTCTCGGTTCTCAACAGCAGCATCGATCCTCGATTCCTTCAAACTCGGCAGCAACCCTTCCTCGTCTTCTTGGTTGAACATCGACCATCATTTTCTCATCTCTCGGCCTCAATGTCGCCCATTATCTCCCATAAGGAGTTGAGTGAAATAATGATTGAGAGATGGTTCTCTCGATTTCGAGGTTTTTGTTTTAATTACGGATCGGGTCGGGTTAGGGCCGGCCCGGTTGGATCTTACCCAACATAACCATCCTGCGGATAAGGGCTACCCAATGTTAATAACACCCTTTCTTTGAGTGATAAGGGGTACCCTGAATGAGAGCCCCTTAACCACTACGGGCTCAGGATAGTGTTCGCCCGTTAAATGACCTTTTGCCCTTTTGACTTAAATTGGGTGATTTCTTCTTCTTTTCCTCCGTGTGACTCCAAAGTAGCTATAAAACTCAAAACAAGCGTAAAATACATAATTTACAAGAGAAAAATAGCAAAGAAAGCATAAACTACTAGATAGTAAATTAGGTGTATTCTACACCTATCAAATTCCCCCACACTTAGACTTTGCTAGTCCTCGAGCAAATCAAACTAAAAACTCACAACTTCAAAGCGTTTAAGCGTCCCAAGCATCCTAAGAGTTATGAGGACATAGAAATTCTGCATGCTTGTAATAAGAAGTTAGAAATACTAAAGAACATATTCTCATTCTTAAATGTTGAGTGAGAAATAACCACACCATAATGAGAGAATGCGTGTTTGAGAAACGATCAATAAGCATTTCGCCTCGACTTCTGCCTTACCAAAAGGATTTTATGATAATTGCACTCAAAAGACGGCTTTTTATGGTTCTCACATGTGTGCGGGTAGGAATGAAGAGAGAATTCCTGCAACACGTTGAATGGTGGGAAGGATAACTTAGAAATATTTTTAAAAACCCACATCTTTTAATATTTTGAAAAACCATTTTTCCGACGATCTCTAAGAAAGGAAATCAACCATTATTATCGAGGATGAGATTACTTACTACGCCTTCACATACGATCGCCAATTATGATAACACCACTCTCACGGCATCCAATAGAAACGTCTTAGCTCCTTGTCTTGATCTTCATGGTCTTCGGTTTCAACTATTTATGATAAACCCTTGAATTTCATAAATCCTTAACAATTTGTAACTCTTTTACCTTAAAAATCCTTGTCGCTTGAAACTTCCTTATATATTTTCCTTCCCCACGGCTCATTAAATACAAATAAGAACAAATATTTCTCTTGTTTTTCTCTCTTTTTTTTCTTTTCTTTTTTTTTTTTTTTTTTTTTTTTTTTTTTTTTTTTTTTTTTTGAAAACAACTAAAATTGAAACAAGAGAAATTAAATACAAAAATAAACCATGGCCGTGGGAGAAGTATTTTACCGCTTGATTCTTCACAACTTGTATCGTCTTGAAATCATAAACTTCAAAAATTCTCACATTTTAATTTTCTTCGCTTTCATGAATAAGTCTTCATACTTGAATATAAAATTACCTCATTATATTGTAAGTCTTCAACATATATGTAAAAATCCGCTCTTTGTATGTTGCTTTACTTGAATATGAAATTTGCTCTTTTTTCTCGTTCCGTTGCTTGTAAACCTTAAACTTTTTCCAACTTTCCTTGTAGATTTTGATGTCGCTCCTTGTTGATGATGAATGTGTTTCTATGGATCCGTTGTTGTCGAGAGAGAGAGTGGTGCTAACTGCAAATCGAACTACAAGAAGGAAGCTTTCATCCATGGACGTCACCCTCATGATTGACAAAATTAGCACTCAAGAGATCAAAGAGTAGTGCTTCTATTGGTGGGAGGTTGGGTAGCTCACCATTCTACCCGGAATTAACGTATGGTGACACACACTCAAAAGAAGCTCTTTAGTAAATGGAAGAATTCTGGTCGGTGCCTCTCATGATATGAATACGGGTAGTCTCCACTAATGATTGATCAGCAACTCTAATAACGCATTTCTCCCTGCACCAAATTCGCATCACCGGCATGATTAAATCCATTATTTAACACTTAAACAAGTAAGAAATCCGAATGTAGTTCTCTAACATTTCCAAGTTCAATTATGTCGGTCAAAATCTCTATGTAATCATACCTAGAAGTATGCTAGTGACTCTAAAATCTTTAAAAGTTGGAATTTTTATGTAAAACTTTTTTTTTTTTTTTTTTTAAAAAAATTTTTTCATTTTTTGTAATTTTTTGTTTTAAAAACATGCTTAACCACTCCCCACACTTAAACCTTACATTGTCCTCAATGTAATTGAATCCTCTAGTAAAGTCAAGGTGGGAAATTTTAACATGATAAGAAACAAGAAAAAGAAAAAGCAAAAGGATAAGAAATACAAAACCGATGGGTTGCCTCCCATTAAGCGCTTGTTTTAAAGTCGAATGACCCGACTTGGCTCTTGTAAGATTCATTCCCCATATACTAACAATCGAAAATTTGAGGATCCACCCATAATACTGTTTTGCAAACAATAACTCCATACAAATATTAGCACAAGAAGACAATAGTGAAATTATCGCTCGATAGAAATTTCCCCCACACTTATTCTCGTCCACACTCGGAAGTGTATAAAGAACATAGAAATCGGGAACTTCCATGTATTCCTCTTGGCAAACCTGCATAGTGTTAGCATCAAGTGTTTCCAATGGTGGATATCTAGAAACAAAATCATCCAAAAATACTTTCGAAGCACATACATTCAAACCAATAAGAGGTAAAGGAGAAGAATCAATAGGCAAAGGGTCAGACAAACCTTGCACAATCTCTTGTATTATAGAATCCTTGTCATCCTTAAAAAATTCAAGTGAATTACTTACCTCTTGTATATCGTGGTCCTCTATTAAACCTTGCAACCATTCTTAAATCGTTTTCTACCTTAACCAAAGTCTCAAATCATCATTACAATCATGCACAAGTTCAATTGGGTCTTCCACAAAATCAATGAATGTGGTTTCATCCTCTAGCATCATCTCTTCAACATTCTCATCATCGGAATCGGGCCATTCACTAAAATGATTCTCATCGGTATAGATTGTAAAATCTTCTTGTGCGGGTGGTACACCGTTTATAACAATAGGTAAGTCACACCCAATCTCCTCCTTTTGAATAGGTGAAGGATCGTTATTATGATCCGGAGTTGGAATAACTTCCTCATTGTCGGAACATTCATACACTTCATGAGACTCCCATCTTTCCCTAAGAAATTTTTGCCAAGCAATAAATGCATCTTCCTCAAGCTCGTCCTTTTGAATAGGTGCTTGATCATTATTAAGATCAAGGCTAGATTAATCTACACTAGCGTCATCAAAAGTTTCTAAAGGTTGGTTAATTTGTTCGTATATTTTCTCCGAATTCCTTTGAATTTCTCGATGTGATTCTTGAAACTTTTGTTGAAGATCCTCAATCATGGCAGACATCTTATCCGCAAAACTAGAGAATTTCTGATCATAAACAAAACTATCCTCCCATCCTTGTGATTGTCCACTTACATACCCGTCATAAGGTTGTTGATATGTATGAGAATATCCATAATGTTCTGTAGGAATTTGATCATAGCCACAAGATTGGTTTTGATTGTATCCTAAGGATGGTTGGAAGTTGCCATAATGTTGAGGTTGAAAACCGTATTGATTGTTGTAATATGCTTGCTCTTGTCCACCGTACATGGAAAACCGATACCTGAAATAAGATTCAAAAACCAAGTTAGATACGGAATAGAATCCAACAAAGCAAAAAGAAAAATAAAAACAACTAAAATCATCCATTGCTCTCCCCTGACAGCGGCGCCAAAATTTGATGCGTGTCGTAGGTGCAATCAAATTAATTCAATATTTCCACTTAATTAAAAATAATATAATGGAAGTCAAGTTCGTTCCCACGAGGAGCAAGAGATCTTAGTTGTAAAAGTTGTCACGAAAGGGGGGTGTAAAAAGCAAAAGAAAATAAACAAAGCAATTAAAATCGAAAGTTGAAAGATGAAAGCAATAAGAGAGAGAAGATCAAGGAATCCTTCTTCGTTACGAAACAATGAATCAAGTTATGTTCTATTCTACTTGTTATTAGTCACAAATTATCACCAACCGTAGGTAAAGCCTAGCTAGCTCGGTGCTAAACCCCTAAATCCCTTGTATCACCGGACACGGAAGTTCTCGACTACCGGATTCTAATCACCAAGCCACCTAGAATTAGCTCAACCTAGATGTAACTTGGCTCATGCATTAAGTTTTGTGAATTTCTTAGGTTGATATTAGTAGTTAGACTCTTAGCTCAAGGTCCACTTGCTAACGTTGTTTCTACACACAATTGCTCCACGGAATCCCTCCAAGGTCTCGTGTTTGCTACTTATGTAAAGAGTCAAGAAACGATTACTTATCTCCTAACTTTCACTAGCTTTAGATCGAATTAACAAATCAATTTAGCGTGCACTCCAAACAATCTATCAATCAATCATGAATGTCTTTAAGATCACTCCTATTAGTAAAAACAAACAATAATTATGTGAAAAACTTCAAGATAGAATTTGAAAACAAAAACTTAAATCATATGTTAAGAACTAGGAATTCATCCTCAATCAATAAGAAAATTAGCTACTCATGCTTTTGAAATTCACACCAATAATAATAATTAAAAGAAGAATTTTCAAATTCACACAACTAATTAAAAAGAAAAATCTTAGAAAAGCAAGCAAAAACACAAGTGTTGTGTGTGTAGAGAGGTGTGTGGAGAGGTTGTAGAAAACTTCTCTATTTATAAGCTTCAATATTCTCCAAATATTCTAAGGAGTAGAATCCTTTTCCTTTTGCAATTCAATTTCCAATTCCAAGCTTTTCTCAACTCTTCCACCTTCTCTTTCCAAATTTGAGTCCAATTCTCCATCCAATTCCTAGCCCAAGTCTTCACACCCATGAGAGAAGTCCATTGAAAATGCAGAAATTTTGGCTCGCCGGAAAATCTGGGATTGTGGCGGAATCCGTAGGAATTGTCGTCGCCGGTCACCTGAAAAAGTTCACGTCGTCGGGAGAATATTCGACGTAATATTCCGTCAGTCCACCGTTAGGACTAACGGTCAAACGGGTCAACCGTTAGTCAACTGTTAGTCAACAGGTCAAGGTCTAGGTCATGAGTCGAACAGAGTCGACATTCGAGTCCCGAATCTTGGGTGACTCGGCTAAGTTGCCATGGCATAAGCCTTTGCTACGGCGGTGTGTGTTGCACCAGGGATAGTGCTTCACGCCTCAGCCATCATGGCTGAGCCTTCTTACTTTTGCAGCTTCAGTTTCATCTCACTCAGGCCACAATTCTCTCCTGCAACATTGCATCTTAGCTCATTTCTTTACCTTCAATCCATCAGCACAAACAAATCCATCCCATTTCAGCTTCCATTTGCACAAACCACCCAGTCCATTGCAACAACATCACCAATTCTGTACAAAACCATTTTCTAGCTCAATTTCTGCAATTCCCTGCCAGTTTAGTATTACCACCAACAACCTAAGGCCACCAGTCTCCTGCTCAGCCATTGCATCCTTACACTGCGGTATCAACAAGGCTGCACATTTTGCAAGCTCAGGCCATTGAATTGCCACAGTTCCTGCAACTCAAAGAACTTTGAGCTACATGCCTCAAAGCACCACATCACTTCTGCAGTTATCAGCACATCATCATCAACCAAACCACCAGCATTCTCAGCTCAGTACCTTATACTGAACCTGGTAATCCATTCATCTCAGTACACACTTGACCCCATGAAACTCAACAGCACTGACAAGACTCAGAACTCAGGCCATATCTAGACCAAAGATCACCACTTTGCCAGTCATACTCCACTGCACCTTCACTCATACAGGCTGCAAAACCACCGACTTTCATGACCACGAGAATACCAGTGCGATGTCGAGCTACCACAGATCCACTTCCACAGGCAATACCACCACAAACCCGGAGTCAATTTCAAAGAAGACGGCTTCCATTGCAGACCGCAATCACCATTCCCGAGCAACAACTCCTTTGCCATTCAGCCTTCTTCCCCTTAGCCTCGGTTGTGCCAGGCTGTAATTTGTACCAATTCTATGATTCAAGTGCTCTCACCTCAATACCCATCTCTCCAGTTTCTTGTTCTTCGATTGGGGATTCAAATCGCAACCCTGAATTCCCCTGAGATACAACATCAAAACCCGTTTCATCTCTTCGATTTAATTCACCCTCTTCGATTCAACAGCACATTCATCTCCAACATCTCGCCTCTGTCGAGCTTCCACCAAACCCTTACTGTCGATTTCGACCTCATTCTGTTACCTGAGTCAAATTGGAATCAAACCCACTTTCAAACTCTACCAATTTCTTCTCAATCTTCCATCCTAACAGAAACCACCAACCCATTTCTATAGAGAAACTGATTTTAGTTTCATTGCTCGATTTCTTCTCTTCTTTAGCAGCCCGGCCTCAATTTCACCTGTTGGAGATTTACAGGAACCCCTCACTAATTGATCTAGATTTCGATTTAAACATCATCTTCTCTCGGTTCTCAAAGAAAGATCGATCCTCGATTCCTTCAAACTCGAAACAACTCTTCCTCGTCTTCTTGGTTGAACATCGACCATCATTTTCTCATCTCTCGGCCTCAATGTGCAGCCGCTGTCTCCATAACAGGTTCAGGTGAAATAATGATTGAGAGATGGTTCTCTCGATTTCAGGTTTTTGTTTTAATTACACGGATCCGGGTCGGGTTAGGACCGACCCAGTTGGATGCTACCCAACATAACCATCCTCTGGATAAGGGCTACCCAATGTTAATAACACCCACTGCTGAGTGATAAGGGGTACCCTGAATGAGAGCCCCTTAACCACTACGGGGCTCGAGGATAGTGTTCGCCCGTTAAATGACCTTTTTGCCCTTTTGACTTAAATTGGGTGATTTCTTCTTCTTTTCCTCCGTGTGACTCCAAAGTAGCTATAAAACTCAAAACAAGCGTAAAATACATAATTTACAAGAAAAATAGCAAAGAAAGCATAAACTACTAGATAGTAAATTAGGTGCATTCTACACCTATCAGCCGCTTATTCCAATCATGTCTTCTTGAAGAGATTTAGGCCTGGGGGCAGCTTCATCGATCGAAGGTAATCGCTTTCCCGATACAACACAATTTAGAGCGGCAAAGATATCTTGACGTTGTGCCTTGGAGAAATAAAGAATTTCACATACATGTTCCATGGTTGACTGCACAATTTTGTAGACGGAGTCCCCAGAAAGCATGCAACAACTTCTAATAGGAGGATGGTATTTGTATACTCCTTCAGTGCCTAGTTGAAGTTCCCTGAGTCGATCTTCTCCTGGAAGATGTGCTTCAATTTGTTGCAGTCACTTGTAGGATGGTTGAAAAACCTATGGAAGCGGCAGTACTTGGGATCTTCCATTTCTTGTTTAGTTGGAGGACGTTTGACATGAGGTAGCTTGATGGTGTCATCTTGTATCCAGACCTCCAAGAATTTAATCACCTCTTCTATTGGAAAGGGAAAATCTGGGAATGGTAGAATCTCATTTGACCTATGTGAAATGGGAGTCGGACGCTTAGATTGTTGATAGTTGTTCCCCGGATGCTTTCTCTTTCCACCCTCACTAGTGATTAATTGGAGGTTGGGTCTTTTATTGGAAGGACACCTGCTTTCGTAAACATCTTTACGAGTTTCTTCATTCTGGGAAGGTTCGGATCGACTGAGTAAAGCAGCAGCGGATCTCTTAGCAGTTTTGGATGCAATATGGGAATTGATACTTTCCAGGAAGGATGCACATAATAAAATCACCTTTTCATTGCAAGTACTCTGATGAGAACGTGTTAAATCCCACGAGTCTTCTTTCTGAGTTTGAGGAAGCATCTCTCGATCTTCATGAGCATGCAAGTTAGGTTGGTGGCTACTTTTCCATTCAACGCGATCATAGGCTTCATCTTCCTCACCAGGAATATGAATATGAATCTTGGAAGAAGGACTACTACCATCGGTATTGATCCAACATGGATTGTTGGTGGCGTTTCCTTGAGAATGAATGCGTGTTGGCTCCTTTGATAGTTGATCTGTGTGAGGACTTTCAAGAGCGCAAAAACTCCGTCCTGCGTCTTGACAATAGTAGCTTGATTCCTGACGATATCATTCAGGATTTTCATCAAATCACGAATAGTTGTTAAATATTAAGAATCCATAGCCTCGACAATGGTTTTGAATAAAAGAACGGATTCATGAATAACATGTGAAGTATTGTCAGTGCTGGGAGAAGTAAAATTGGGATTGAGGGTTTCTGAACCATTCCTAAGATCAACCATATTGAGAAATTTAGGAAATCGAAAACGGGATAGGAAAAATGATTTTTGCAACCGAGAGATCAATCTCCCACTGTGGTCGCCAGTTGTTTATGGGCAAAAACTATTTCCGCTTGTTTTGGTAATTTTGGGTGTGTGTGGATGAGAAATGAATCTAAACCCTAAACAAATGCACTGCAAGGGAGTGCTTTTGATTCGAGAGATCAATCTATACAATTCTGGCCTAAACCAAGAAATGGTCTTTCCAGACTTGCTTCGGTCACAAAGTGAAGGAGATGGGGTTCATCTTAGGGAGGGAGGCGAAGAAGGTGTTGAGATTGTGAAGGTGTTGGTTGTTTATGACTTGTATCAGAATATTGAACTGGCTTGCACAATGTAAGCTATCAGTTCTGGTGTTTTGTGAAGGTGTTGGTGTTTTCGTCATTCGTTAGCGGTGGTAGAGCGGGCATTAATGGCAATCAAATCAATCTCCAATAGTTATAATCAATAGCAAGGCAAGCCAGGAGAACTCAAGGTAGGTGCTCTCGCATGTATCCACCCAACAATATCATCGATCTTCTCCAGAATGTGTAATAAGGTTCTGACTCCAGAAGAATGAGTATCTGACCTCTCCAGTAGATTTAAAAATTTACCAAACTCCATTGCACTCTTAGGATGGATGGATGAAATATATGCTCGGCAATGATCATGTCAGGGCTAATCTTGGAGATTGTGGTTGCGTTGTTGGTCCATCCTTGAATTTAGGTTATCTGGTGCCTGGACTTTCTGATTGCGACGATGATATGATGTGGATGCTTGCATGGTCGAAATCTTCTGGAGGAATTGGGTGAAGTAGACGAGTTGAGAGCGTTCCGTTTCCGATGTGCTGCTATCAAGTATTCAAGGTCTTCGTTCCAAGCGACATCCTTTGAACCATCTTCTAAATCTTGAACTGTTGTATGGAATGGTATGCAGTGACCATTCCCCAGTTATACTTCTGTTAGACCCAATGGCGTAGCTGGATGTGTGAATGTATCTTTGTGGCGTGCTTTTGGAGTCTTTGATGCACGTGTACGGCTTCATGCTGAGGAATTCCTGCGGCTCGTAAAACTTCGACAGTGATGATGTTGAAATCATAAATAACCTGGTTGAGGGTAGTGAGAAGTATCCCATGTTGGTAGTCCCCATGTGTAATTATCCCAAGCCTATTTTCTCGTGGAAGATGTGCTTCTACTGCATTCACTGGTAAGGTGGTGACTGCGTTCAAACCTCTAAACCCGAAGGAGGCTTCAGTCCCGAACTGTAGCCTACTTTAATTGCATCGCCTTGAATCCACACTTATGGGATTTGATACAAGCTTATTGCATCTTCTGTATGTGATGCTGGGATTCTTGGAATCATCTCATGGACGAAAAATTCTGGATAACGAAGAGGTAGCAGTGAGAGAGTTATGTCGTTAATCGTGGCTCCCTCTGTCTCTTCAAGAAAAATATTTCAGCCGCGTCTCTGGAGTTATCTCATGAGTGCTTGATTATTGTCGGGGATGGACCACGATGAGCAGTCCCTAGTCACACTTCTCTTTGGTTACTGAAGTTGTTTCCTCTGAGTAGGCTTGGGATCCGTCACGGGCCTCGTAAAGTGTTGCACACGCCTTCCGGGAAGAGAGGTGATGATATCCTTACGCTAAACCTTTGAAGAGTAGGTGACCTTGTCGTGGCTATGACTTTTATGTTGACTGTGTCTCCTGAGGTTTGACAGTGAAGGGATTCCGTGTAGAGCCTCAGTCCCAAAGTTTGGTTTACATGTTTCTATCTTGTATGGTCGGTGAGTTGACCATAATAAAGATATCATCTTGCATCTGTACTAGTGACTCTATTACTTCTTCCATGTGAAACTAAAATATAGAGAAGTATGGATTACCTTTGTAGTGGTTGTTGCTATGGTAAATCTCTAGATGGTATCAACAAAACGAACAAGAACAGTTCTTGGCAGCAGATGTGATCTGAAGAGACTACATTGTCATGGGAACCAAAATAGGTTGGATGGAATTGCATGGGCGTCCATGGAAGCAAAGGGATTAAATGGATGCGTAAGCGAGTAAAACTTGGAAGGAAGGAGTGGCGTTGAAGCGGCTTCGTCTCCTGGAAAAGACACTGAAGCGGCACCTGGAGAGAATGTTGAAGCGGCTGCTGAAGTGGATGTTGAAACGACTTCTGAAGCGAACGTTGAAGCGGCTGCTAGAGCGAACGTTGAAATGACTTCTGAAGCGAACGTTTAAGAGGAGGGGCTTCTGGAGGTGAGATGTTGAAGCGGTTCGTGGAGTGAAACGTTGAAGCTGAGCGGCTTCTGGGGAGAACGTTGAAGCGGCTCCTGGAGTGAAACGTGGAAGCGGAGCGGCTTCTGGAGCGAAACGTTGAAGAGGCGGCACGGAGGTGAGGCGTTGAAGCGGCTCTCGAGCGAAACGTTGAAGCGGAGCGGCCACGGGGAGAACGTTAGGCGGCCACGGGTGAAACGTGGAAGCGGAGCGACCACGGGCGAAGCGTTAGGCGGCTCCTGGAGCAAAGTTCGAAGCGCCAATGCAACACGGATGAGAGCTTGAAAATATACCTCTGCGCTACACCTTAAAGAAATAAAAAAAAATCTCACACACATGCTCCATCATAGATTACATGGTTTTGTGAGCAGAGTCCCCAGAAAGCATTAATGCACAACTCCACCAATTGATATTCGGTCATATTTGGTTTATGACAATCTTCCCTTGACTAATCATTAAGATGTTCATTGTTTCGCTCCTTTTGAGTTGTGGCCATGTCCGTCTGATCCTTAGCAAAAACTTCTTGTATTTCCATCAAATCAGCAATGGTAATAGGGGGTTGGCTTCCTATGGCTCCTCCGGTCTCTCGTCCTGATGGTGGAGTGACAAAAACTCTTGTGACGACTGGGAGTGTCACACTTGAAGAAATAATAGGGGTGGCGGCAGCGGCTCTGCCTATGGTGATCGGAGGTGTAACACCTGAGGGAACGTTTCCTATGTCGCTGGTGTTGGTGGTAGAGTCTGCGGCACCGCGGGTGTTGATCATGCTGATAGGTGGTACATTGATGTCACTGGAAGGAACGCTGATATCAAGGGCGTTTTCAGCGCCGGTGGTAAAAAATTGTTTGTGGGTGAGTAATCTCCTACTGTGGTCGCCAATTATTTGTGGGTGAAAACTGTTTCTACTGATTTTGGTAATTTCGGGTGTGTGGGTGAGAAACGAATCTAAACCCTAAACAATGCATTGCACGGGAGTACTTTTGATTCGAGAGATCAATCTGTACAATCCTGGCCTAAACCAAGAAATGGCTGTTCCAGGCTTGTTTCGATCACAAAGTGAAGGAGAAGGTTTGGTCTTAGGGAGGGAAGCGAAGAGAGTGTTGAGACCAGAATCGTTGATTCTGAAGGTGTGGCTTGTCTTATGAATTGTATCGGAAGTAGAACTGGTTAGGATAATAGAAAGCTACTAGGTGATTTCTAGATATTGTATTGTTGCCGACCAAAACTTGTTCTTTGGTGAAAATGGGTGAAGCCTATTTATACAAGTCATATTGAAACGTACCCTGGTCTCGTAGGAAGTGGAAACGATTAAGTGGTAGAAGAATAGAGTAATGTGTAACCGTCAGACGTTATGCTTCCATGATGAGGGAAGTGAATTCGTGTATCCGTCAGTCATTACGCTTCCATGATGAAGGAAATGAATTGTTTGCACCGTTACTTTTCACCACCACTAATTTGTCCTACTTCAAGACACTTTCTTGTAACGGGCGCATTGCACGCCGAACGCTATAAACCGCCAGACCAATACCCTGATGAGTATCCCCCAGTTTGTGACATGTTTGATATCTCGAGTGTTTTCGTGGAAAACCTGTAGCAGGTTGCTATGTGTGGCAAGTCAAAGTCAAGAGACTTTGCCATAGGAAAATAACATGTGATGCTATTATGCTTGCCTTGGTCGGCCACCTAAAACTTGCCACAAGTCCGTCAGTTTGGTGGCGAACTTGAATGGCTGAGATTACATCTCATGAGGAAGGGTAGTCGTTGATTATGGCCACATCTTTGTTGTGTAACAAAGTGGCGCCATTAGCATAGTGGCACATGGCGTAGCCGTGGCGTAGCGGATTACCTGGGATTTGCCGAAAGTCCGTCAGTTCAGTGGCGAACTTGGATGGTTGATATTGCATCTCATGAGGAAGAGTGGCCATTGATTATGGCCGCATCTTGTTGTATAGAGAAGTGGCGCCATTGACATAGTAGCGCCTAGTGGATCCATAACATAGCGGCATGCTAATGGCGTAGCCGCAGCATAGTGGCATGCTAGTAGCCGTGGCATAGCGGCATGCTAGTGGCGTTATAGCATGGCCAAAGCTAAGGTTTGACTCCGTGACCAAAATTAGGGCTTGGCGGCGTGGCCAAGGCTAGGATTTGGCGCCGTGGTAAGAATTAGGGCTTGGCGGAGTGGCCAAGGCTAGGATTTGGAGCCGTGGTAAGAATTAGGGCTTGGCGGCGTGGACAAGGCTAGGATTTGGCGTCGTGGTAAGAATTAGGGATTGACGGCGTGGCCAAGGCTAGGATTTGGCGCCGTGGTAAGAATTAGGGCTTGGTGGCGTGGCCAAGGCTAGGATTTGGCTCTGTGGTAAGAATTAGGGCTCGGCAGCGTGGCCAAGGCTAGGATTTGGCGTCGTGGTAAGAATTAGGGCTTGGCGGCGAGGCCAAGGCAAGGATTTGGCGCCTTGGTAAGAATTAGGGCTTGGCAGCGTGGCCAAGGCTAAAGTGGCATGCTACCGCGACAGAGTGGCATGTTGGCATGCCGATCAATATGTTGTTGTGGTAAGACGCGTTTGGCTTGCCAGTTAGTATGGTGGCTCGGCAGGGTGCGTTTGACCTTTAATGTGTGGGGGCAAGTTTAGAGCGACTTGATTGGCCAAGAAAATGGGGCGGCCAAACGTGGGCGTGGCTACACTTCTGGTGAGAGTGTCGCGGCTTTAGAGCGACATGATTGGTCAATGGAAAGTGGGGCCGGCAAGTATGGGCCCAGCCACAACTTATGTGTGCATGGCTAATTTGAGGCGACACGATTGGTCGAGAGAAATAGGGACGGTTTAGGAAGGGGCATGACCAATGGCAAGTGGCGCCAGTTGGCCTAAGGCATGGCCACGCCTCCCTTTGCTGCTGCGGCTCCCTGTTTTCTTATTCTGAACAAGGTTTTGCACCTGCTAATCTATGGCAGATTGATTACCTAGTTTGCCTAGGTTTAATTTCGTCAAGTTTAGGTAAATATCTAGTGATTAGATTGGATATTGGCATAGGTAAGACCGTGTGTTAGAAGCGAGTATCAAACCCTGGTATAGAAAGTTTAAGTGCACTCCTGCATATACATATGAATGTATGTTTCTATTAACTATTTATTCCTTTCTTATATTCAAAGTTTTTGTTTTGCAGCTTTCCAAATGGCTGAAGACGAATAAGCAGCTCATCTTCAAAGAACGAGATGCGTAAAAGAACGAGATTACGCATCTCGGCTTGATTTGATTGCCAAAATACGTGGACTCTTCGCAGTCGAACATTATATCGAGTCAATTCCCAAGTCCGCTGGGGGGAAATAATCTTTAGGACCCTCTTGGCTAACTGTGTAAGCGATGAAAATGTGAATAAATCTGAAGCAATAATCCGCAAAATGAGGGACTTGGATTCCCCAGTCACACCCTTTGCAAGCCCTTCGCTTGCAACCAATTAATACTTTTGTATAAGAAACTCAACAAGAAGAAGATAGTTGATGTCTTATTGTTAATGGAAAAAGATGACGTGAAGTCAATTCGTTACACTTACAAGCTCAAGATATGGAAGAAACCCCCAGCGAAGTGTGTTATACAACTCTTTTGAATGTTTATGCTGCTTGCAGAAGGTAAAGATTTGGCAAAGAGAACAACAAGTGATGGATATCGCATAGATCCACTTGCTCGGGACTCACTTGTAAAACTATTCGTGGAAGCCGGGGAAGTTGAGAAGGCTGATTTAGTTTCGCAAAAGGCTATTCAACAAGATCACCGGTTGAGACCGATGTTTAACTCGTTCATGGTTATAAAGGAACAATATTCAAGGAGAGGTGAGATACTCCATCAGTTGAGGAAACCGGGTTATGTGAGAAAAACTCTGCAGTACTTATCACTCTTTTTAGAGTATCAAAGTGTAATCAGTATACGAATTATAGTATATTCGAAATGGGTTCCAACCACAGAGACTGTTGGTATTCAAAAGAATTATTTGGCAAAACAATAATGTAATGTTAATTTATAATTGAGTTGTAAAATACAACAAACGATAATTATAAAACAAAGGAATAAATGATTGTTGTATCTTCCAAGACTTTGAGGTTCCACCTAATGTATTCAAGTATTATGTGATCAAATTATAACTCAAACATAACTGAATAATGATTCGTTCTACCCGGCATATATAGCAAATTGGGATTTCAAAGTAACTAAAACAAATACAATTTCATGACGATTAATTATGTTTCTAAGATAAAGCTTAATTAAGAAATGTCACAGGAATTCCCTAGCATTCAATGCATCCGGAAATCACAATGAATCTAAGAAGTTTATAGACATCATCAATACAAAATTGCAATCAAACAGAGACAAAGAAATGGATTAAAACATGAAATTCACTTATGATCACTGTAAAGAATACTTGAACCCATTAAGCTTCGACTCTAGTCTTGGCAGAGAGAGTTTTAGCTTCTCATTATTGTGTATAAATCTATTAAAAAGTATTGAATCAAAGCCCTAATACAACAACTAAAATAGAACTGATTGAAAAAAGAAATTCAAAAAGAGAAAATTCAGAAATCAATCGTACCCTCTTGATGGTTCTTCTTCTCCTTTTATGCAGCAACAACTTGACTTCTTCTCTGACTTCTAGCTTACCTTCACAAATCAGTCTTATCTTCATGCATAAAACAACTGAATCAACCCTTTTCCATCTCTCCAATTGGTTTACAGAAATCCTATTCCTTGAATTTTGACAAGATCATCTCTAACTGATTTGGGGATTTTACTTCGATGAATTGTAGAACAGCTGAACCCAGTAATTGGCTGACTCCCAATTCATCCGGGTGAAAACACATAAGTCAGTTGTTGAGACGGGTGAAGATTTGATGAGGACTTCACTTAATCTAATTGTATTCCTTCTTCAATTCTCTACTCCTCAAAACCCTAGACTTGCTTACGACCATACCATATTTTTACTCATAATGAAACATATGTTAAGTTCTTTTCTTCGAAACAGTGGTCCCACTTCCATTTGCTTGTACTAGATTTACCATAAAGCCTTTCCAAATAGCAACAACACTTGTCTGTCCGGCACAAAATTACGTTGCTTTTAATTACTAGCCAAAACAACTCAAAGTAATAGTTGTTAAACCACTTCACTGATGAGACCATATGTGTTAAGTATTAGCCTAAGGAATGGAATTAACACACCAACATGTCTTAGAACCAACATAAACACGCCAATTTGTGTCATAAAATGAGCACAAACACCACCCCCAACCGGCAATTTGCTAGTCCTCAAGCAAAACAAAAACAAAAATACTTGAAAACGAAAAGAAATCTGCTCCACAACGGATAGATAAAAGACATATTCGCTCCACATAGAATAGATAAAAGATACCCGCTAAACATATGGATATGGATGTTCGCTAAACAGGTAGACGATACCACTAAACGGTGGATTAGAAATGTCCGCTAAACAGCTAGACGATACCACTAATGGTAGTTAGAGAGATCGCTCAACAACTGATCTTATCATGCAATTTTTTTTTTCAAAGATCCGCTAAACAACTGAACTTGCACCCTTTTTTTTCTCTCTTTTTTTTCTTGATTAAAATCTAACAGAACTATATGTAACATAAAAACAATAAAGTATGGATTTACCCCACCCTCAACCTAAACTCTCGGTTGCATTTAGCTCATGCAACAAGCCTTTAAACCTCAAGCTCGCACAAGAGGACGAGTTCTGCCTCGTGAGGTATTCCAGTTGTGATACACACAAACACAAGGTTGTCTCCCTAAAGCGCTGTGTTAGATCATAGCTCGGTTGAACCAAACAAGCGTTGGTATTTCAAGTTTGGTTGTCACATTTTAGTGCCAAAATCTCATTTAAGAATCACTTAATTATATGCTAGAGTCAACTTCGTTTAGGTTAGACTAGAAAGTTTAGGAATGTTGAGACGTACAAATATTACTCGGAAGACCTGAAGAAAGTGAAGAAGCAACGACTATAACGACGACATCATCCTTCCTCTTGAGGCTAGTAATATTGACTTGAACTATTTCAATTCCTAACAATTCTTTCAAGTCGTGTTATATTGAAAACATAACATGTGAAGTTGTACATATTGTATATCTTGTATATACTACTCTAGCATAGAGACATGATCAAATTAGTTGATCATAGTATTAAGGAATTAGGATACGAAGTATAACATCTATTTATTGAACTTCGTATTATATGACATCAACATAATCTTGTGTATATTTTATGATTATGTGCATGGGTTTCGGTGAAGATTTCATCCTAGGAAACATTTTGTTAAAAGGAAGTACATTCATGAACTTGTTTCGTGAATTGAAAGGGAAATCAAGATGTATTGGTCTGGGTATTCATTGCATATTCATTAGATGACAAATATGTAACTTATGGTTTATTGATTAAACCTAAGTAATCACCATGAGATGGTATGATCGATCCTTGTAAGAGATGTGACCGATTCTTGTAATTGGTGTGTCCGACCTCAAGTAGGTAGTGTGATCGATCCTTCTGAGAGTTGTAACCGATCCCAAAAGTGATACCATAATTATAATGGAATCGGTCCTTGTGAGGGGTGTAACCGATCCTTATATAGGAGTTTAACCTATCCATGTGAAAGTTGTAACCGATCCTAAGTGATACCTTAATTAGAATGGAACCGGTCCTTGTGAGAGGTGTAACCGATCCTACTGAGAGGTGTAACCGATCCTTATAAAGGAGTGTAACCGATCCATGTAAGAGGTGTAACCGATCCATGTAAGAGGTGTAACCGATCCCTGTGAGAGGTGTAACTGATCCCTGTGAGAGGTATGACCGGTCAGGTAAGATATGTAACCTATCACAAGTAACAAGAACATATTAAGGTAGAACCAATCCCAGTTATTGGTAGAACCGATTCAAACCCATGAAAGTGATGCGATCAATCACTTAGCTGTCTTGGAATTTTGGTAGAACCAATTATAAACTTGTTTATAAGTGTGAAAAAACGGGGGTACAACAACCACACCCAATATTTCGATTAGCAATCTGTATGAACTAACTCCAATATACTTTTAAGAGAATCAACTAGACTCAATCTTATTAACAGTATATCAAAGAGTTATATTATCTCGATCTCTCGATTTAATTCTTACTCAAGCAAATAGAAATCTGCGAGTCTAATTAAATACAACAGATATAACTTGGATGGTACCAAAGACCAATATCCAAGTGTCAATCAATGTAAATCAACAACCAAAGGTTGGATATTCTAATTGATTGATCTTAACGCACAACCTGTGATATTTAAATTATATAACAAAATATAATGCGGAATAGAAATAGCACAGACACCAGAAGTTTTGTTAACGAGGAAAGCGCAAATACTGAAAAACCCCGGGTCCTAGTCCAGATGGAACACACATTGTATTAAGCCGCTACAGACACTAGCCTACTACAAACTAACTTCGATCTGGACTGTTGTAGATGGTGGATTTTCGACAAAGGCTAAAATCGTAAACCCATACTTATACGTATTCCTGATCCAGCAATCAGATACATATTGAGGCTCATGTCTCTTATCGGAAGCATGAAAGATCATGCTATAAGAATCTCTGACTGAGAATACTGTCTCTCAGGGTATATATATATATATATAGATATGTAGTCTCTCAACTGAGGCAGCGGCATATCTCACGAATACTGAGCAATTTCAGTAATTACTTCTATATAGAATCTAGACGGCTCCTAGACAGCTAGCCTGCTAGTATAGAACAATAACGTCTTCAGGATGTAACAATGTTTTCCCTGACTATATGAAAGAAAATATGACGCTTCAACAAGCTCATATCACTCAATTTCAGAATACAGTAGAAACTCTTTAAATTAATACTCGTTAAATTAATTATCTCTTTAAAATAATAAATTTTTATGATCCCAACTAGGCTTGCACAAGCTAAAATTTAACTCGCTAAATTGATAATCTCTTTAAATTAATAAATTTCTCTGGTCCCAAGGCTATTAATTTAAAGAGTTTCTACTGTAATTAATACTGCTAGATGATCGTGCTAGTATAGAGCCATTAATTAATTATTCTCGAAATCAATAGATTCATTAACTGAATCCCTGGAAAATGTTCAATATTTTCATAATATTTCGTTACTTCAATTTATGGTTCTTGTCAGCAGAATTCAATGGGTTAGTAATAAATATTCAACACACGGGCATCTGAGCTACCTTTGAGTAAGCCCCGGCCAAAATGGTGTAACTGTACTCAACGATGATGCACTAACAATCACCGCACGAACAAGTATTTCAAAATACGACGAGACGATGAACCTATGCAAATAGGAAATTTAATAATAAAATAATAGTCAAGGCGCTAGGGGATTGGCTCACCGGCCGGCCAGTCATGCCGTGACCAGTCCCACGCCCAAATTCTATATTTTATCATATTTTATTATTTTCCTTGATCTCATGAAAATCCTTTCATTTGAACAAATATCCTTCGTTTTGAGGAAACTCCTCAGTTTCATGGTGTTTCCTTCACACTGAGGAAATAATATAAAATTAGGGAAAATATTGTGGGGCCGTGATTATTGGCCAACCGGCCATGCCTTGATCCTGGCTGGCCGGCCCCACACCTCATGGTTCCTCATTATTTTATTATTATTTCCCTAATCTCATGAAAACTCATTAATCTCATGATATTTCCTTGATCCCATGAAAAATAATATAAAATTAAGGAAACCCGTGGGACCGGGCCATAGCCGGCCGGTCATGCCCTAGCTAGCCCCACATGTCTTATTTTATTATTAGTATTATATTTTTCATGTTTCCTTAATCCCATGAAATTCCTTGAATTCATGATGTTTCCTTCAAATTATGAAAATTCCTTCAAATCATGAAATAATACATAAAATTAGGGAAAACTCACGGTACCGGGCCCTAGCCGGCCAACCATGCCCAAGCCGGTCCCACACGTCTCTTATTTTATTATTATTATGTTTTATGTTTTCCTCATCTCATGGAAACTCCTTGATTTCAACAAAACTCCTTGGTTTTATGATATTTCCCTAAAATCATGAAAACATAATAAAATTAGGAAAAATACCATGGGACCGACCCCTTGTCCGGACGGCCATGCCTTGGCCATAGCCGGTCCCACACTTTATGATTCCTTCATTATTTTATTATTTTTCCTTCATCTCATGAAGTTTTCATGGTCTCAGCAAAAATCCCTGATTTCTCCATATTTTCTCAAAATGTTGCTCAAACGCACACCAGAAAATATCAAAATTCTCATAACTGAGATACGAACACTTTGGTGACGTGAGCATGTTACCTTGACCGACCAGGGTTGGCTCTTTGTCTTGCAAGAGGCCGGTCCCATGTATTTTGACAATTTTGACCTAATTTGCGCAATTGCACGTATTAGGTCCAAAACTCTTCCAAACAACTTGGAACTTCATAAGACGATCAATATTCGATCCCGTGACTACCCATGGCCGGTTTCACGGCCCCTTGGTCGGTCCCTCACATCTTCATAATTAATTAGGTTTTATTACCTAAGGTTCAGACGAGCATTATTCTAATAAATGATTAAACCAGCATTTAATCATCCTTTCATCAAAATCAACCGGTCTTCAGGAGACCTTGACATTTGCTCACGTGAGCATCTGGGCGCTACATGGTTGATCCATAATCCCATGTAGCCGGTCTCTCCTTCGCTCCGTGGTTAATTTTTAATAAACCATCAGTTAATCATCAATTGATCAAATTAGGGTTTTGAGTCCAAGGTTCGTAATTCCAGATTCAAACGCTAATAATTTTACGTTGATCCCGTGATCAAAATTTTATTTAATCATACTCGGTTTAATTTCCAGTATCTTATTTGGTCATGCTACCAATAATTCATCGAATGAGCAACATCTTCTCAAATGAGCAATATCTGCTCAAACCAAGGAATACTGGTTCAACTATCAATATTCAACAATTCATCGAATGAGCAATATTTGCTCATGTTAGCTTATTCACGCATTATATCTATGTCTCAACAGACATGATCAATTCATGAGTCTCGGAATATTTCCAAATCACGTCCAACTCAAAAAAACAACGACTCATCGTCCCATGAAGTCAGCAACTGACTAACTAAATACACGTCTGCCTTGCAGACGCCACAATCACATGAGACATCAATCGTGTTACATGAGGGGATATTAACTAGGGTTTTGGTCTGGCGGTCTACGGCACGTGTGTTCATACACACGATGAGAATGTGAGCAAGTTGTGCAATCAGTTGAAGGAGTTAACAAAGTAGTGGATGGAAAATCAACCAAGTCTCCGCACGTTGAGCAACTGGTTTTCACAAGATTTCCACTTCCCCATTGTTTGATTCCATCAACTGTCACACTTCAAGAGATCATGGTGTTTTCATTTCCAGTAATATAAATAAATCTCTGAATCATGATTGAAACAAGGGATAATCTCACGTCAAACAGACAACACGATATTAACAATACAACTCTCAACAGAGAAAATTCAATCATTCAGAATTTATCTTATTTTCAGAATACACAACACACCTACAATCTTTGATCACCATTGATCTCACACATTTCTCAGCTTCCCTCCTCTGGATCGACCCATCCTCTCTTGTGACCGAATTTACTCGGGAACGGCCATTGTCTTGGTTTAGGTAGAGTACACAGATTGATCTCTTGAATTCAAAGCACTCCCTTCTTGCATTGCATCAGTGTGAGGTTAAGCATTTTTCTCGGTTCAAGGAGTCTCCTCCGCGCGATCATCTCCTCAATTCTGTAAAAACCAGCGAATCATTTTTCCCCATCTACAACTGTAGTTGAACCCCAATCAATCTCAAACTGATCCAAGGTACAGTTGCGCTCCTTACGTCTCTGATCCCAGCAGGATACTACGCACTTGATTCCCTTAGGTGATCTCACCCACAACTAAGAGTTAGTACGACCCAAAGTCGAAGACTTTTATAAACAAATCTTTATCACACAGAAAAGTCTACGGTAATAGATAAATCTGTCTCCCACGGAAATACCTACGAGTTTTGTTCCATCTTTTGATAAATCAAGGTGAACAGGAACCAATTAATAACCCGGACTTATATTCCCGATGAACAGCCTAGTATTATCAGTCACCTCACAATAATCTTAATCGACACGGCGAAAGAAGATATTGTGGAACCACAAACGATGAGACGAAGATGTTTGTGACTGCTTTTATATCTTGCCTATCGGAGATATCAATCTCAATCCAATCTTTACGATTGTACTCAATACAATAGCAACAACAAGATCAGCTTACACAACTACAAGAAAGTAGTATCGGTCTGGCTTTACAATCCCAATGAAGTCTTCAAGTCGTTAACCAACAGGGTCTCGATAGAAACCTAAGGTTAAAGGAGAATCGACTTTAGCTTATACAACTAGTATCACACAGGAGGTGTGGGGGTTAGGTTTCCCAGTTGATAGAGTTCTCCCTTATATAGTCTTTCAAATCAGGGTTTGCAATCAATGTTAGCTTAGTAACAAAGCATTCAATATTCACCGTTAGATGAAAAACTGATTAGATTCAAGCTAATATATTTTAACCGTTGGATCGAAAACTTAGCTTGTTACACACAAATGAAATGCACGTTTTAGGTTTGTGTAGCCGTACCCAAACATGTACATTTGTTGGTTCAACAATAGTTAACCAAATGTTTATCCATATGAGCAATAATGATTTGATTCATAACTAGTTCACATGACTCAAATGAGTTTTCAATTGAGATCTTATTTATAAGACACAATCGAAGCAAAAATGTTTGATTCAAACTTTTGCATTCATTTTAGTTAATATAAGTATAAGTTCACGAATAATCGTTTTTAGATATAACCAACCTAAGTACGCGGACTAGGTACGCGGAATTACGTACCCGGAATAAGCTTGTAACAAGTTTACAAACTCCAGCAGATTTTCTCGGGAAGAGAACCTCCGACAGTACGCGGACTGGGTTCACGGACTCTTGTTCCGGTTTTCCTGATCAACAAAGTAAGAATACTTTGGTTCAAGAAATAAGGACTTATACATGTATGTGTTTCCACACAATGCTTATATCCAACAATGGTTATATAATCTAAACTCTCATTTCAATCATTGAAACATTCTTAGAGGACGTTATATAGTTGTTATTCACAAACCATTTTTCTTCAAAGCCATTTTCAAAGTGATTGAAACATAACATGACTTTCGTCACTAGGTAAAGATGAACTTGGTCAAAGCGAAAGCTTACCAACACATATTTCGAGAAATAGATAGGCGAGATAAACTCGCTCGAAATAGCAAATGTGTATAATCAAAGTCTATATAGAAAAACGACTTTTGTCTCAAGATAGGAGATAGAGTAGATAGACTTTTGAGTGATAGATAAGTTCAAGTCTCCACATACCTTTTAGTCGGTGACGTTCCACCAGTTCCTTGAGTAGTTCTTCGTCTTGTATGATGATCGCCATGGAGTTCTTGAGCTCAACTACACTTTCTATCCTAGTCCGAGACTTAGCTATAGTAGACTAGAAATTAAGACTTATAGTTTTGATCACTAACATTGACAAACATGTTTGAGATAGCAACGCATACGAGTTCGACCGAGCAGTGCTCTAACAAAGTGTGATAGAACCGATTGCAAGAATACAAATCCTATGTGAATATGAAATAAGGACTTGTATTGAAAAGATGTCAACATACTTTGAACATGTGCATTCACTCTTATCATTTATTGTTCAAGGATATTCCTTGATAGTCAAGGTGATCCTTAGCCGAAATAAATTAAAGATCTTTTAGTTAAGATATTTGATTTTATATGTTTTAATTACCAGCAATTAAAACATATCTCTAGAATATAAAAATTAGTAATGTACATTTACTAATTAGAGATTTTCTATTGAGAGATTTCGAGAATATTAGACACACATTTATTGGAATTATGAAAACCGAATTTTTCTATTCATTGCATATCTTAAGAATATTTCGGTTTTGGAAAATCCTTGATGTCCAAACAACCTTGGTCTATAAATACCAAAGTTTGCATTTCTAGCAAACGATCCTAAGAGCTAGGAAAACTTCATTTTTGTTTTTTCTTGTGGAGCCGCCTATTTGGAGAGGAAAGTACCTTAATTAGGCGAAATCTCTTACGACTGCTCGTTTAAAGACTTATGTGGGATCAAGAAGCTCTACGAGTACCGTTGGTGGGAAACTAGATAATTGCGTGTTTATTTTATTTTTAGATTATTGATTTGATTGACTAATGGTTGTTGTAACTTTGATTGCACCTAGTTTGATTATTCTTGAGATCCCTCTCTTCTGACATAAGGGTCACTCAAACTAGATCAAAGTATCGACGTGATCTTTAGAACTGTTTGTAGATCTAAAGACATCTTGTGATAATCCATTGTTAACAGACTTCATTATGTGTGAGATTTAGCACAAGAGATTCAAGTGTTTGTTGTGTAGGTACTTTGAAGGTTAAAGAAGATTTGAAGACGAAGAAGAAGATTTCTTATTAGTTTTCGTATCTTGTGAACTTTGATTGGACAAACCTTGATCGGCTGGTATCCAACTAGAATCATATTGATTATTTAGTTGTGGAAGATCATCACTCTCTATAGTTTCTCTATATTGATTGAGTGCTAATCTAGACTTAAATATTTCCGTACTTATCGAATAGATTGATCTTGACCCGAAAAAGGAGTTTAATTGGGTAAACATAAGAGCCTTTGTCTAACTTATATCACAAGGTTGAATAGAGTTGGTACCAAAAAACTTTGAATCCTTTACTCTATCACAAGGTTGAATAGAGTTGATACCAAACAACAAGAAGTAGTATTGAAGTGTGATTAATACTTGGAATGCTTGTATTTATATTGCACTTAGTTAATAATATAATACTTTTAAAAAACTAGTCGATATTTTACTTAACGTACGAGTATTATTATAACCTCCAAACCTACGAGTATTATTACAACCTCCAAACCTACGAGTATTATTTCCCAATGTATGTTTCATTTTGGCGGAAAAAATATTGCAGCAGCCTATTCGCAATGGGATTAAGAAAGCAAATAATAAGAAGCAGGGATTAGCTAATCTGACGGCCTACCGGAAGAAAATTATTTGTTTTTACTGCGGCAATCAGGGTAATGTATTCAAGCGTTGTTGCTTACTGTAACGAAGCAACATACTCTGAACTGCAGGAAGAACACCATGCTGCACCTCCACCTGCCTTCCCTTGCGATGCTGTCACGGTTGATCTAGTTGTTGTAGATTCACGGGCAGTCCTTAGAGCTATCAAGAGCTTCCCAAAAGTCACATCATGTGGCCGAGATGGCTTACGTGCACAACATTTGGTTGATGTGTTGAGTGGGGAAGCAATGGCAATTGCGGACGATTTACTTTCTTCAATTACATGGGTTGTCAACCTTTGGTTTGGCAGGAAACTGCCCTGGTGGCTTGATGAGTGCCAAATATTGCATATTTCTACATCTATTTATTGGCATTTAACTCATCTTTTGTACTCAGAAATCAGATATTATCCCAGATTCTGTATTTTCTTTGTTTTCAAGAATAAATATTTGTACTAATTAATTTTGTGTTTTTAGGTAGTGAATAAAGTTCAGAGAAATGGAGGAGCCAAAAGAGCAGAAAATTGGAGGCAAGCGTCTATGGAGCATAAAGCCAAAGCCCGCGCGCGCATCAGTTGCAACCCAACTTACAAGACATGGGCTTGAGCTAGCCACAACCCGGATCCGAACCCGATTCATTCTGAGCCGTG
This sequence comes from Papaver armeniacum, assembly GCA_023531295.1. Taxonomy (NCBI): domain Eukaryota; kingdom Viridiplantae; phylum Streptophyta; class Magnoliopsida; order Ranunculales; family Papaveraceae; genus Papaver; species Papaver armeniacum. The sequence goes on from JAJJWW010009042.1 coordinate 29,096, forward strand.
AAGATTTCATCCATCTTCATCCAACGCTCGCTCCATCCTTCTCATCGAAGATTGCTGCTCCCGCTCAACACCAAAAACCGCACATCGCCCTGAGCCGTTAAGATCTTCATCCTATGCATCCTACGCTCGCTCCAACCTTCCCATCGATCTTTGCTACACCTGCTTCACAACAAAATTCCCTACACCTATACCCCCATTCGAGCAAACCCATTTCTTCTTTCCTCTTCTCTTTCTTCTCTCCAACAACTCCAGAGAACACCATACCTCCACCTCCTTCACCCATACCAATTGCAGAGATCATCATCACCACCACCCTATCTCCTGTCAACACCAACACCCCAGTCCCTGCAGCTACCTCCTCCATTCCCTATTTCGCACTTTCTCAACCATTAGCTTCTCTCACCCTAGAAGCTAGGGTTGAGGCAGTTGGAACTAGGGTTTTCTCGAGCAACCCCAGCATGGTCGATTCAGAGGCGAGACATGGGAGGAAAGAGATTTGGGTTTGCGTCTTTGGTGAGTCTGAGTGTTAGTGAGATATATATTGAGTTGTTCTTCATTTTTTAAAGAGACAGCATGTTTTAGGGTTTAGATTTACAATTTTAATTTGAAGTATTTTTCATTCTGCATGATGTGCTAAACAACTTGACTAGGGTGTAGAGCAAACCCTTAAGCTTGTATTGAGTAATTCTTGATTCTAATTATGTTCTTGTTGTGTGTAATGTTTTAGGATTATTAGTCAATTGGTGAGCAAATTAGCCTGTGATAGAGTGTGCTGTAAGAAGACACTCTATACTAGGGGATGATTTGTGAAGTCAATTGGCAAAATTTCCACTAGAGACCTTCAAGAGAAGGGTAAGAACACAAATAGAATTAGGGTACCTTAGTATAGGATTAAGTGGTGAGCTCAATCACCCTAGTACCACAAAAATCACAGTTACAACATCTTTGCTTGTCATTGCCTTAGTTTAGAGTCACTGTCACCATTCCAACTTAGTCGTTTCGACAACAAACCAAAATATCTTTGTCACTTGATAGAAATCAGTTAGAAGAAGCTCTTAGATCACTTAAGCATACACCATTTCTCTGTGGGATCGACCTGTGCTTTCCCTTGCCTCCAATAGGCCTGTGCACTTGCAGTAGACATAGTCGTAGGCTCTTTTAAAGACCTACCAAGTTTTTGGCGCCGCTGCCGGGGAACTGGTAGTGTGCTGTTTGTTCTTTAGAGCTTAATTTCACTGTTTTTCAACCCATCCCTGTACATATTTGCTTTGAATCATCACTGATTTTCATTTTTAGCCTTGTATATATGTGTAATTTATTTTTTTTTCTTTTCCCTGTCATTTGTTGTCATTTGCATCTCTGTAACTTAATCTGTTGTTAGTGTAACTTAGCAAAACTTTTTACATCTCAGCATCTGTTAATGCATTTTAGTTAGCTTAGTTAACTTCAAACTTAGCACAAATTTGCACTCTGTGTTAGCATTAATTGCATTTGTCATAGCTTTAACTTCAACCATAATCAACTGCATCATAAACCTGTAAAGCTTCATTGTTATGTTTTCTAGTTTTGTCTTTTAATCTTGCTTGTTAAAGCTGTTTCTCTCAGTTCATTGATTGGTGCATGTTGTAGCTCACATTGTAAGCCTGTTAGTTTGTACCTGTCAAGTACATGTTGCTCACTCAGTCCATTGAAACATTCAACCTGAGACTGATGATTTCCTCTTTTCAGCATCAACTCCTTTGTGTCAGTTATTGTTATCCTGTGGCTAAATTTTCCCCTTAAGCATAGCTCTGAATCTTGTCATTGTAGCACTAGTGCTCTCTTGCTTTAACTATGCAATTTTTGAGAATCAAACCCTTTGTTGAGTCAACAGGTACTTGTGGAGCTGTTGTACAATCCAAGAAAGACAAGCGGAGGAGCGAGACCACTTGTGGATTGCCTAAACCCGGTTTTTCTTTTGTTGGTAATGTATCTCAAACCTTGCATGTCCGAATGAATGAATGATAGCATGCTTGCACATGCGAGTGAATGTTAATTGTTAGCCAGTACTTGGCGGCAGCCTTACCAACTCTAGGAAACCTTGTCTGAGCCACCACTTGGAAAGCCAAGGCTAGCTGCAAACTCCAGTGGAAGTCAACTGAGTGAGTTGACACCACAGAACCTCTTGAGCTAAGTTTCTCTGTGCACTTAGCATTTTCTTCTCTGTGAACTGAAAGCTGTCATTGTCACTTATTGAATGCTAGACCTTGAATCTGTGAATGAACCTTGATGTCTGCTGAACCTTGTATTGCCTGAGCATAACCCATTTTCCCTGAGCTCCAGCCCCTGAAGCAGTGAGACTCAGCTGCAACTTGGTTAACCAAGTTGGCTGCATTACCCACTTGATATCAACTGAGTGAGTTGATGCAACTGACCCTGTGAGCCATCCACTCCCCAGTGTGACCTGTTGAGCCAAGTTAATTGGCAAACCTTGTATGAATTATCTTCACTTGCTACCAGTCCCACTTGTTAAAGGCCAGGTCATATGCTGAACTTTATGCTCTGAAACTTTTGAAAGCATACTCAGACCCCTGCTGACATTTTGACTTGTTGATACCCTGAGCATGTTGTGAACAAGCGGCTCTGTTCATTTCTTTGTTGATTTTTTTGCATCTGTGAACCTATGATGTGTTGAACGGTTACGCAATATCTGTGGTGACTATACTCTGTGATCTGTGTATGAGCATGTGCCATTGGAATGAATGATTGAAGGTCTAAGTTTGTATTAGCATCTCACTTGTATGCCACGCACTAACCCTGCACATGCTTCACCATTGAGTGAGCACAACCTTTCCCCTGTGCACCTCTCACAGTTTTGTTGATTTTCTTGTGCACCTTGTCAACCGAGTGTGTCTTTGTGTCTTTTGTTCTGTGAATTTGCTTTGTCCTGTGCTGTGTGCTCTGTGTTGTTCTGAGCACATAAACTGTGCTAAACTTAAACCTGCTCTGACCTGTGCATAAGTTGCTCAGTGCATCTTGCTTTCCTTGCCAATTTGAGTTTTATGTGCAAATCTGTGCACAGCTGTGTTTAACCTGACCATAAAAACCCACTAGGCTTCCCATAAACTGAGCTGCCAACTGCTGGGCTGCATTCTAAACAGAAAGCCCAATCACCAGGCTTTGCAAACAACCTGGGTTGTACATTTTCATCCAAACTGGGCTCTGCACATAATCAAGCCCACATAAGCCGATTTGTTGGGGTGTGAACAAAGCGAACCCAACCGGCGGGCTCTCGCTATGCACCAAACTAAGCCCACATCATCTGGGCTGAAATCCAGCTAATTAGCTGGGCTTTACAACTTCAAAAAGCCATCTTTTGGGCTTGAGTCTTGTATTAGTGGGTCACTTTTGAGTTTTTGCTTTTCTGTGTTGAAATTGATTGTATGTTAACATGCTAGATGCGCTAGCTAGGCTATGATTGTGTCTTTTAGAGACCAAACAAATCGACTAGTTAGAATCCGCCCGGACGAAATCGTAAGCATACCCAGTTCTTCAACAGAAAGCCCAAGCCCAGACCTATCTGAAACAGAAACCATGGGTGATGAACAAAATCAACCCCGTAGTCTCAAGGACTACATGTACCCAACTAGGGCAAGCCAGCCCTCTTGCATCATTCTGCCAGCCGATGCTGGTCAGTTTGAACTGAAAGAAAGCACCATTCACATGCTACCCGTGTTTAGAGGGGTCGATGCTGAAAACCCCTACCATCACGTGAGAGACTTTGAGGATATTTGTGGGACTCTGCGTTTTAACCAAATGACAGAGGAGTCCCTCAAATTGAGATTGTTTCCTTTTTCTCTGAAAGACAAAGCCAAGTCTTGGCTTCATGCCCTACAACCACAGTCCATTAGAACATGGGATGACCTCACAAAAGAGTTTTTCAAAAAGTTTTTCCAACCCATAAGACGGCGACAATTCGCCAAAGTCTAAATGGTTTTGTGCAATTAGAAGACGAAACTCTAGCAAAGTACTTGGAGAGATTCAATGAATTATTGCTCCAATGTCCCCACCATGGTTTTGAAAAATGGAGACTCGTGCAAATATTGTATGAGGGTCTAGATGTTAGAACCCGAACCACAGTCGAGTCAATGTGCAATGGTGCATTTATTGACAAGAGTGCCGATGACGCTTGGACTTTCTTGATCGAAGTCGCTGAAAAGACTCAACAGTGGGAGTCCATCCGTGAGCCGAAAAGGACTACCCCTATAGGCAATGTTCATAGAATCGAGTCTGACTTTGAGGGAAATGCAAAAATGGCATCTTTGGCCCGGAGAATAGAAATGCTTGAATTGCAGAAAAATGTAAAACCTAATGCCCCTACTCCGTGACCAAATTGAAATGGCCACTTGTGCCGCATGCCATAGTTCTGACCACTTAGTGGACATCTGTCCAGACTTACATGCATTTCAAGAGTCCAAAAGTGAGCAAGCCAATGCATTGTACCATAGGCAAGAGAACAACCCTTATTCTCAAACCTATAACCCAGGGTGGAGGAATCACCCTAACTTCTCTTGGTCTAAAGGACCAGTACAAGGGGGACCAACAAATAACAACCAAGGATACTCATATCCTAGAAACCCCCAAGTACAACCACACCCTCAGTACCCTGTAGAGAAAAGACTAGCTTTGAAGACTGTGTCGGTCTGTTAACCCAAAATCTTACAGAACTTAGGAAAACCACCGACCAACGTTTCACAAGTCTAGAACTTAAAATGGGTCAAATCTGTGATGCATTGAATGAGAGAGAGAAAGGCAAACTCCCTAGTCAACCCCAACAAAATCCAAAGAATGTGTTTCAGGCAGGCTCCTCAACCTGCAATGAACCTTCACACAGTCAGGCGAATGCCATCACCACTCTCCGTAGTGGTAGAGTTGTTGAGAACCATGTAGGTGTACCACCGTCAAGCGAGTCTCCATCAGACTCATCAGTACACACAACACCGCAGAAAACATCTACTGTAGAGAAAGAATCTGAGCCTATTGATAAAACCAAAAGTCCTACCGATATAGATGTTTCTTTGCCAAGTCATGCACCTGTTGCCCCATTCCCACAACGGTTGGTGCAACAGAAGGGGGGTAACCAATACAATGAGATTTTGGAAATGTTCAAGAGAGTTAACATAAACATTCCATTTCTCGAAGCAATTAGACAAATACCCACCTATGCTAAGTTTCTGAAGGACTTGTGCACACAAAAGCGAAAGCTTCATGTGCATAAGCGTGCCTTTCTCACTGAGCAAGTGAGCTCCATAATCCAAAACAAGATTCCAACTAAGTTTAGAGACCCAGGTAGTCCAACGATTACATGCACCATAGGTGACCATACGGTCGAAAAGGCGTTACTAGACTTAGGAGCCAGTGTGAATCTATTGCCATACTCTGTGTATGTGCAACTGGGCCTTGGGAGTGAAGCCCCACACTGTTACGCTACAGTTAGCGGACAGATCTGTGAAAATCCCCCGTGGTATTGTTGAAGATGTGTTAATCAAGGTTGATAAATTTTTCTTTCCAGTAGACTTCATCGTATTAGACACTCAACCCGTGCAAAACCCAAGTAATCACATTCCCGTGATCTTAGGACGTCCTTTCCTGGCGATGTCCAATGCCATCATCAACTGTCGTAATGGAGTGTTGAAATTGTCTTTTGGTAACATGACCGTAGAGCTTAATGTTTTTAACACTAGTCAACAACCTATTGATTGTGATGATACTGATTTGCATGAGATTAACATGATTGAGAGTCTGATCCAAGACTCTTTGCCCGACATTTTGTCAGTGGACCCTTTGCAAGCATGTTTAGATAACTTTGACTTAGATCTCTTCGAGTCTAAGTACATTGGTGAAATTCACTCTTTGCTTGAATCTGTCCCACACATGGATATTGCTAAGTGGCAGAATGCAGTGGAACCACTTCCACTCTCTGATACCAAATCTGCCCCACCTCTTGACACACCACCTAAGCTTGATTTGAAACCATTACCTGATACTTTGAAGTATGCTTTCTTAGGTCCTTCTGATACTTTACCTGTGATTATTGCATCATGTTTAGACACGGAATAGGAAAGTCAACTTTTAGAAGTACTTAAAGAGCATAAAGGAGCCTTAGGTTGGACCATCTCCGATCTTAAGGGTATAAGTCCCACAATTTGCATGCATCACATAAACCTTGAGGAGAACACTAAACCATCTAGGGAAATGCAAAGGAGACTTAACCCCAACATGAGAGATGTTGTCAAGGGTGAGATTCAAATTGCTTGATGCGGGTATCATTTACCCGAGTCCACGATAGCCGGTGGGTTAGTCCCATTCGGGTAGTACCCAAAAAGTCTGGCATTACTGTAGTTCAAAATGAGAAGAATGAACTTGTCCCCACCCGTGTGACCACAGGGTGGCGAGTCTGCATTGATTATAGAAAACTGAACACAGTAACCAAGAAAGACCATTTTCCCCTTCCCTTCATTGACCAAATCTTTGGAAAGGTTAGCAAAACATAGTCACTCTTTGCTTCTTAGATGGCTATTCTGGCTACAACCAAATTCACATAGCACCCGAAGACCAACAAAAAACCACATTTACATGTCCTTATGGAACTTTTGCTTATCGCCGTATGCCTTTTGGGCTGTGCAATGCACCCGCTACTTTTCAACGTTGCATGATGAGCATATTTTCCGACATGGTAGATAAGTTTCTTGAGATTTTTATGGATGATTTTTCGGTGTTTGGTTCTTCTTTTGATGAGTGTTTACATCACCTCACTTGTGTGCTAATTAGGTGTAAGGAGAAGAATTTGGTCTTGAATTGGGAAAAATGTCATTTCATGGTTAACTCAGGCATTGTCCTAGGGCATATCATCTCGGAAAAAGGCATAGAAGTAGACAAAGCCAAGGTTGATCTCATTCAACACTTACCTCAACCTCGTTCTGTGAGGGACATCAGATCATTTCTAGGCCATGCGGGTTTTTACCGCGCCGATTCATCAAAGACTTTAGTAAAATTTCACGACCTTTGTGCAATCTTCTTGCAAAAGATGTTGCATTTGTCTTTGATGATGCTTGTAAGGAAGCATGGGAGCAACTGAAGGCTCTCCTTACATTCGCCCATATAGTCGAGACCACTGATTGGACATTACCATTTGAGATTATGTGTGATGCGTCGACTATCTTTGTAGGAACATTTTGGGCCAGCGAGTAGACAAACTTCCTTATGTGATCTACTATTCTAGTAAAACACTTAATGATGCTCAACTGAATTATTCCACAACTGAGAAAGAGTTGCTAGCTGTTGTGTTTGCATTAGATAAGTTTAGATCTTATTTGATAGGATCTAAGGTCATCATATATTCTGACCATGCTGCATTGAGATATCTTTTGTCTAAAAAATATGCTAAGGCTCGTCTAATTCGATGGATACTCTTGCTACAAGAGTTTGACCTCGAAATTCTAGATAAGAAAGGGTCGAGAGAATGTTGTTGCTTGATCACTTGTCTAGGTTGAATGTTGAATCTCTTTGATGAATCTGTGTTGATTAGGGAATCATTCCCTGATGAGCAATTGATGCTTGTGTCTGAAATGCCTTGGTTTGCTGATATTGTGAACTAGCTTGCTACAGGTAGAATACCCTTGCATTGGTCTAAACAAGACCGTTCTAAGTTCTTGGCTGAAGTTAAACACTTCCTTTGGGATGACCCATATTTGTTTAAGTACTGCCAAGACCAAATCATTAGGAGATGTGTCCCCAATTCTGAACAAAGGGACGTCATCTCTTTCTGTCATGACCATGCATGTGGAGGCCACTTTAGTGCCAAGAAAACTGCTGCAAAGATCTTGCAAAGCGGTTTCTATTGGCCAACATTGTTTAAGGATAGCCATGCATTTTGTGTTGTTTGTGACCGATGTCAGAAATTAGGAAGTATCACTAAGAGAAACATGATGCCCTTACAACCCATTTTGATTGTTGAGCTGTTTGATGTTTGGGGTATTGATTTCATGGGTCCATTTCCTAATTCTGAAGGTAAGTTATACATTCTTGTTGCTGTTGATTATGTCTCTAAGTGGGTAGAGGCCATTGCATCCAAAACCAACGACCATAAAGTTGTTCTTTCTTTTCTTAAGGAGAACATTTTCTCCCGTTTTGGAACCCCTAGAGCAATAATCAATGATGGAGGTAGTCATTTTTGCAATAGACCCTTTGAATCACTAGTGCGCAAGTATGGAATCACTCATAAGGTCGCAACACCTTACCATCCTCAGACCAGTGGCCAAGTAGAAGTTTCTAATAGGGAAATTAAGCATATCCTTGAGAAGACTGTCAATCCTTCTAGGAAAGATTGGTCTTTGCGCTTAAACGATGCTTTATGGGCCTATAGAACTGCATACAAGACTCCCATTGGGATGTCTCCTTACAGACTTGTGTACGGTAAAGCATGTCATCTACCTGTTGAGTTAGAACACCGTGCATATTGGGTTGTGAAGAAGTTGAATTTTGATCTTGATAAGGCTGGTACCCATAGGAAACTTCAACTCAATGAGTTAGAAGAGTTGAGAAATGATGCATATGATAGTGCCAAAACGTACAAACATAGAATGAAGGTGTTTCACGACAAGCGCATTCTGCGCAAGTCTTTCACCCCAGGACAGAAAGTTTTATTGTACAACACTAGATTGCATTTGTTTCCAAGGAAGTTACGTTCTAGATGGTCAGGACCATTCTTGGTACGTACCGTCTTTCCCCATGGAGCTGTAGAAGTTGAAAACCCAAGCAACCAAGAACATTTTCAAGGTCAATGGTCGAGATCGAAACCATTTCTCGGAGCATCTTCCACCGAAGTTGAGACCGTTGACTTGGAAGACCCCATCTATGTGGACTGGTCTAGTTCACTTGTGTACATACTTATGGACTAAAAATCCATCATCTTTCCCTTTTCTTTTTCTTTTTGCTCTTTGCATAGTTCTTATGTGTGCTAACCAACCTTTTTGTCTTGCGCTCTGGTTGTTTGCTTTCAAAGCATTCATCCTCCTTTGGTTTAGCAACATCATTGTACATCCAGGTAATCTCTTCCCTTTTCTCTACTCAAAGATAGTTCTCTTGGTATATGATCGTTTAAAATTTTATCATCTGTTGACACATTGAGGACAATGTTTGATTTAGGTTTGGGGTGTGATTTGCATTTAGATTTTTTAGTCTTTTTGTTTTACTTCAAAAAAAAAAAAAAAAAAAAAAAAAAACTCTTTGTAAATACTTGCATAAAAACCTCCAACTTTTAGAGATTTTAGAGTCACTAGCATGCTTCTAGCTATGTTTACATAGAGAGTCCGACCAAAATAACAAAACTTGGAAGTCTTGGAGAACACAATCGGGTTTCTTAGTTGATTAGAGCGTTAAAGTTGGATTTAACCATACCGGAGGGCGAATTAGGTCTTTGTTTAGATATTCGGTAGTAGAATTGTGATCACCCATAGTGGAGACTACCCATTTTACATCAAGCGAGGCACCAACCTTCGTTTTGTGACTTTCTAAAAATCTGTTAGAGTGTGTGTCACCGTACGTCAATTCCGGGTAGGAATGGTGAGCTACCCAACTTCGCACCACTTTCAGCACTACTTTTGATCTCTTGAGTGCTAATTTCTTCAATCATGAGGGTGACGTTTAAAGATGAAAACTTCTTCTAAATACCGATTTGCAGTTAACATCACTCTCTCTCCCTCTCAACAACATCAACACTTTCATAGAAACACATCGTCGTCATCAAGCGGAGCATCATCAGAATATTTGAAGAAAAGTTGATATAGTCCAAGGTTTACGTGCAACAAAGGAAAGAAAAGAAAAGAAGATGAGAATTAATGAAGTTTGTGAAAAATTGAGTCTTATTGTTATTTTCATTTCATGTAATTCAAGTATTAATTAAAAAAAAAAAAAAAATGTTTGTCAAGTTTTTGTGAAGTTCAGAAGTTCATCATCAACAGTTGAAGACCGAAGACCGAAGATTGAAGACGTTTCTATGAATGCTGAGAGAGTGATATTAATTGTCGATCGGGTGAGAAGGTAAGTGAGTACTCCCACCCTTGCTAATGGTTGATTTCCTTTCTTAGAGATCATCGAGAAAAAGATTCTTTTTGTCCACACTTCGTGGAGTCTCCGAAATTATTTCGGAAGGTTATCCTTCTCACCTACAACGTGTGCGGGGATTTCTCTCTTTATTCCCTGCTGCACACATGAGAGACTAAAAGCGATCTTTTTGAGTGCAATTATCATAAAACCCTAATGGTGAGGCGAAGTCGAGGCTTATGATCACAATCGAATCCGATTCTTTCATATGGTATGGTTACTTCTCGCTCAAAGACTTAAGGATGAGAATGCGTTCTTCGGTAGTTCTAACTTCGTGTTACTAGCATGAAGAAACTCTATGTCCTCATAGCTCCTTGGATGCTTGAGACTCTTTTACACTCTGAAGTTGGAGAAGGTTTTGTGGGTACACCTCACGGTAAACCCTCACGAGACTACAACTCGTCCACTAGGGACACCTAGGGGTTTAAAGGCTTAGTGCATACGCTAAATGCATTCGAGAGACCAGCGACGGTGGTATAGTTAGGATTTATTAATTTCTGTTTCACTTGAGGACAAGTAAAATTCGGGTTTGGGGGTATTTGATGAGTGCCAAATATTGCATATTTCTACATCTATTTATTGGCATTTAACTCATCTTTTGTACTCGTAAATCGAGATATTATCCCAGTTCTGTATTTTCTTTGTTTTCAAGAATAAATATTTGTACTAATTAATTTTGTGTTTTTAGGTAGTGAATAAAGTTCGAGAAATGGAGGAGCCAAAAGAGCGTAAAATTGGAGGCAAGCGTCTATGGAGCATAAAGCCAAAGCCCGCGCGCATCAGTTGCAACCCAACTTACAAGACATGGGCTTGAGCTAGCCACGACCCGGATCCGAACCCGATTCATTCTGAGCCGTGAATATTTCATCCATCTTCATCCAACGCTCGCTCCATCCTTCTCATCGAAGATTGCTGCTCCCGCTCAACACCAAAAACCGCACATCGCCCTGAGCCGTTAAGATCTTCATCATATGCATCCTACGCTCGCTCCAACCTTCCCATCGATCTTTGCTACACACCTTCACAACAAAATTCCCTACACCTATACCCCCATTCGAGCAAACCCATTTCTTCTTTCCTCTTCTCTTTCTTCTCTCCAACAACTCCAGAGAACACCATACCTCCACCTCCTTCACCCATACCAATTGCAGAGATCATCATCACCACCACCCTATCTCCTGTCAACACCAACACCCCAGTCCCTGCAGCTACCTCCTCCATTCCCTATTTCGCACTTTCTCAACCATTAGCTTCTCTCACCCTAGAAGCTAGGGTTGAGGCAGTTGGAACTAGGGTTTTCTCGAGCAACCCCAGCATGGTCGATTCAGAGGCGAGACATGGGAGGAAAGAGATTTGGGTTTGCGTCTTTGGTGAGTCTGAGTGTTTGTGAGATATATATTGAGTTGTTCTTCATTTTTTAAAGAGACAGCATGTTTTAGGGTTTAGATTTACAATTTTAATTTGAAGTATTTTTCATTCTGCATGATGTGCTAAACAACTTGACTAGGGTGTAGAGCAAACCCTTAAGCTTGTATTGAGTAATTCTTGATTCTAATTATGTTCTTGTTGTGTGTAATGTTTTAGGATTATTAGTCAATTGGTGAGCAAATTAGCTTTGTGATAGAGTGTGCTGTAAGAAGACACTCTATACTAGGGGATGATTTGTGAAGTCAATTGGCAAAATTTCCACTAGAGACCTTCAAGAGAAGGGTAAGAACACAAATAGAATTAGGGTACCTTAGTATAGGATTAAGTGGTGAGCTCAATCACCCTAGTACCACAAAATCACAGTTACAACATCTTTGCTTGTCATTGCCTTAGTTTAGAGTCACTTTGTCACCATTCCAACTTAGTCGTTTCGACAACAAACCAAAATATCTTTGTCACTTGATAGAAATCAGTTAGAAGAAGCTCTTAGATCACTTAAGCATACACCATTTCTCTGTGGGATCGACCTGTGCTTGCCCTTGCCTCCAATAGGCCTGTGCACTTGCAGTAGACATAGTCGTAGGCTCTTTTAAAGATCTATCATGGCTTGGGAGAGTTCATAGTTAGTGCACCCTTAACATCGTTACTTAAACCTGGTGGAGGAATTAGACCCATTGCGGTCGGTACGGTTTGGCGTAGATTGGTCTCTAAAGTGGCTGTTTTCTCCGTTGGTAAGGACATAAAATCGTATTTAGGTGATTACCAATTCGGTGTGGGTGTGCCAGCTGGGGGTGAGAGTATTTTACATGTTGTAAATGGCCTTCTTGAGCTGAAAGGTCACTCTGACAAGATGTCAATGTTTATCATTGAATTCTCTAATGCGTTCAACATGGTAAGCAAATCTCAACTCATCAAGGAGGTTCAACTTCATTGTCCAGGTATTTCTCACTGGTAGAATTTTTTTATATGCGGCATGCCAGATTTTACTATGACCAATTTATTTTGTCTTCTGCACTCGGTGTCCAGCAGGGTGATCCTCTCGGTCCCTTGTTGTTTTCTTTGACACTTTATCCCTTGGTAAAGTCTATTGCTTCCAGTTGCAAGCTCGACTTGCACGCCTGGTACTTAGATGATGGTACAAATTTTGGTGATACACTTGAGGTGGACAAAGCTTTGAGCATAATAGAAACTGAAGGACCAAGTAGGGGTTTACATCTCAATGTAAAGAAAATGGAGGTTTTTTGGCCTTCTGTTGATCCCGGATATCGATGATGGTCCCCCCCCCCCACCACACACACCACGATATTGGTACCTACTAATGATGTTAAATTTTTGGGGGAACTGTGAGTTTGGATTTGAACTTTATTAGTGATATGATGCTAAGCAGGGTGAACAAGACCGTTCAACTTATGTATGCCATCAAAAAACTCAAGGATCCTCAGAGTGAGATGTTATTACTTCGCAATTGAACCAGTATGTCCAGATTATATTTTGCAATGTGAACTACCAATCCTACAGCCCTACATCAAGCCACTGATCTTTTTGATGACCATTTTTTCAAGCACTTGAGTCTTTTAGTCACTGGTGATGGCGCGGGCTTTTGGCTATTACAGCAGAGATTAGCTACTTTGCATATCAAAGGTGGTGGCCTTGGTATTTATACCATGACGGACACTCGCACCTACTGCTATCCTGCTTCTCAGAGCCAGACTGCTTCGGTGCAAAAGATGATCCTTGGTAACTTATTCTCAACAATCAAAGGTTACGCTTATCGGTTGGCTCTTGAGAACTTTATCCGGTATGTGGACTACCTTCTACGTATTGTGTCAATGATACAGGTATGTGGCTCTTCGAGTGTTGTTTCCCAATGTATGTTTCGTTTACAGCTGCCTATTCGCAATGGGATTAAGAAAGCAGATAATAAGAAGCAGGTATTAGCTAATCTGACGGCCTGCCGGAAGAAAATTATTTGTTTTTACTGCGGCAATCAGGGTAATGTATTCAAGCGGAGTTGCTTCCTGTAACTAAGCAACATACTCGAACTTAGGAAGACAACACCATCTTTGTACCTCCACCTGCCTTCCCTTGCGATGCTATCACGGTTGATCTAGTTGTTGTAGATTCACGGGAAGTACTTGGAGCTATCAAGAGCTTCCCAAAAGTCACATCATGTGGCCGAGATGGCTTACGTGCACAACATTTGGTTGATGTGTTGAGTGGGGAAGCAACGACAATTGCAGACGATTTACTTTCTTCAATTACATGGGTTGTCAACCTTTGGTTTGGCAGGAAACTGCCCTGGTGGCTTGGGAGAGTTCATAGTTAGTGCACCCTTAACATCGTTACTTAAATCTGGTGGAGGAATTAGACCCATTGCGGTCGGTACGGTTTGGCGTAGATTGGTCTCTAAAGTGGCTGCTTTCTCCGTTGGTAAGTACATGAAATCGTATTAGATGATTACCAATTCGGTGTGGGTGTGCCAGCCGGGGGTGAAGGTATTTTACATGTTGTAAATGGCCTTCTTGAGCTGAAAGGTCACTCTGACAAGATGTCAATGTTTATCATTGAATTCTCTAATGCGTTTAACATGGTGAGCAAATCTCAACTCATCAAGGAGGTTCAACTTCATTGTCCAAGTATTTCTCACTGGGTAGAATTTTGTTATATGTGGCCTGCCAGACTTTACTATGACCAATTTATTTTGTCTTCTGTACTCGGTGTCCAGCAGGGTGATCCTCTGGTCCCTTGTTATTTTCTTTGACACTTTATCCCTTGGTAAAGTCTATTGCTTCCAGTTGCAAGCTCGACTTGCACGCCTGGTACTTAGATGATCGTACAAATTTTGGTGATACACTTGAGGTGGACAAAGCTTTGAGCATAATAGAAACTGAATGACCAGGTAGTGGTTTACATCTCAATGTAAAGAAAACGGAGGTTTTTTGGCCTTCTGTTGATCCCAGAAGTACTGATGATGGTGTATCCCCCCCCCCCCCCACCCCCCACCCCCACGATATTGGTAGACCTACTAATGGTGTTAAATTTTGGGGGGAACCTATGAGTTTGGATTTGAACTTTATTAGTGATATGATGCTAAGCAGGGTGAACAAGACCGTTCAACTTATGTATGCCATCAAAAAACTCAAGGATCCTCAGAGTGAGATGTTATTACTTCGCAATTGCACCGGTATGTCCAGACTATATTTTGCAATGCGAACTACCAATCCTACAGCCCTACATCAAGCCACTGATCTTTTTGATGACCATTTGTTCAAGTACTTGAGACTTTTAGTCACTGGTGATGGCGCGGGCTTTTGGCCATTACAGCGGAGATTAGCTACTTTGCATATCAAAGATGGTGGCATTGGTATTTATACCATGACGGACACTCGCACCTACTGTTATCCCGCTTCTCATAGCCAGACTGCTTCGGTGCAAAAGATGATCCTTGGTAACTTATTCTCAACAATCAAAGGTTCTTCTTATCAGTTGGCTCTTCAAAACTTTATCTAGGTATGTGGACTACCTTCTACGTATTGTGTCAATGATACTGTCCCCCCCCCCCTTCCATGCACTCCCTGGCAGTTACATATTTTGATGCAGTTAAGAAGCAAATCCCCAACTAATTTTCTATGTCTGCAAGAGATTCCATTTTGTGGCAGTGTAACCGTGTTAAACACGCGCAGAAATATTTATTAGTCGTGCCAATTAGTGGGCTTAATCAATGTCTCAGGCCAAGACAGTCATAGTTGTTCTTTGCTATCACCTTGGCATCCCACTGTTTGTTGAGAATGGTTTATGCTCAAGCTATAACAGATCTATGGATATCTTTGGTGACCACGCGCTTCATTGTGCTAAGGATGTTGGACTTAAGTTTCGACATGATGTAACCGATGACATTTGTTACAAAGATGGTGTGCCCGCGCGTCAGGAAGTTTCTCTGGGGGTTTTAAATACGATAATGACAAGGATTTACGCTTGGTGATATCCTTGTTCTAATCGGGACAATGGGAAAAATGTTTGCATGGATGTCACGGTTGTCTCGCCTTTCACTAGGTGAAGGAACTCGTTTTTTCGTACCAGGGAAAGCTATTTCGAGTGTTGTTTCGCACTAAATACTTGGACAAATGTGTTTCACATGGCTACGGTCTGGGTGTTTTAGCCTTCTCTACTTTAGGAGAACCGGTGAAGATACTTTGTGTTTTTTTAAGCGTCTGAAAAATTGTCTAGTTATAATGATGCTACTAGTGGTTTTGGTAGTTTTATTTTTCATAGACTGTTATTCAAAAATGTGTTGGAGCCCAGCTTATTGCTAGGTTACCAACCAAGATTTTGTATGATTCTTAAGTATATAATTTAAAAAATATATATATAAAGTAATAATTTATCATATTATCAATAATATAATATCACTCTAAGATAATAATTTTCCTTGTCTCAGTTTTATAGAAGTTATATTGTATTCTTTTAAATATTTTTAATCTCCTTGTAAAACCTTAGAGCATTTCCTATGGGAATGAACAAATCTTTTAGTTTGTTCATCTACGTTCAGGAAAAATGAACAGATTTGGTTTTCTAGGGCCCCACTAGTATTTCTTTTTAATATAAAATGTTTTGTAGGATAAAGATAAAAAATAAAATATAATATTTAGGTGAGATAAAATAGGATGAAGTGAGATAAAATAGGATAAAGTGAGATAAAATGAGATAAAATAAGATTAAAAATTAGTAAAATAATCAGGAAAGTTGTGGGCGTTAGTGAGAAAGTCGCGGGCGTCACTGAGAAAGTTGCGGGCGTCACTGGCATGGACACGCGTTGGAAGCACAAACGCCAGCGTTTTTGGAAAGAGCGCGCGTCCTTACCACAGACGCATGCTGGTTGTTCCATCTCGATGTTCAAACCATCAGATTTTTTCATTTGAACATCCGTTTTTCAAGTTTGTTCATTCCACAGTGGGAGCAACATGAACAAACTCTAAGTTTGTTCATCACCTAGGAATTGCTCTTACTACAGCAAGTATACTAGGATGGAAGGAGTATAAATTTTGATTGCCTCCTAGACCTAATAAACATCTCCACTTCTTATTAATCTTATTTAGGGGTGGAACTTTGAAACCCAAATATTTCACATTCCCTTTCAAATTCTAAACTCTCCCCACTCTATATCAAATTCTCTTCTCCTCACTTTGGAAACCAATTTTTTTTATTCGGAAGTGATGAAGATCATGCTTCGAAAGTGATGATGACCTTTCAAATTCTAAACTCTCCCCACTCTATATCAAATTCTCTTCTCCTCACTTTGGAAACCAATTTTTTTTATTCGGAAGTGATGAAGATCATGCTTAGATCGATGATGACCATGCCGAATTGATGAAGACCATGTCGGTATCATGTTCGGCATATGGTCTTCATCAATTCAAGCATGGTCTTCATCACTTCCGTTTTGAATTTTTCTGGTATTTATCGGTCCACTTAGGCATAGAAAATAAAGCACATGGTATGCGGGAAAACAATACGGCATGGTCTTCATATCAGCCGACCATGCCGGCAGTGGACTAATTAATACCGAAAAATTCAAAACGAGTGATGAAGACCATGCCGGAATTGATGAAGACCATATGCCTGAACATGATACTCGGCATGTTCGAGAATTTCTATCAATGCCTGATGAGTCAAGTGAAAAAAACAACATCTACGGATACTTTTCATCCTGTTCCGACATAGATATTTAAGCGATAAGACATACTGGAACATGTGCCTAAGCATGCCGAAAACTAGATTACCATGCCAGGTACTGTTCAAAACCAGAAAAAAATCAACATTACGAAGATCAAAACCGAAATTGCTTATGGGTTTTGGTTGAATACCATGCCGGCACTAGCTTTTCAATCTGCAACAATGGTGGATTCAAAGAAGAAAATCAATTTTTCAACCTCTTATTAGCGGTAATTCTCTCATCACAATCATCTTCCATTTTCAAAAAAAAAATTCCACTCAATTGTGAGTTGTTATCATTAATCGAAGATTGAAGATATGATTGTTGTTGTAATTGAGTTAAAGATTCAGCAGCCCTAATAAACCGGAACCCCACTGGCAACAATTCATGCTTAAATGATGCACCTTTTTGGATTTTATTTAATAAAAGGACTCAATGATGTAAATATGTATAGTACTAGGGGCTACTCCTCGACAATAAGAAAATAAGAAATAAAAAGTAAGGACATAATTTTGAACAAATAAAATGACCAGACCCAATTTTGTCTGTTTGTTTCTTCGCTCCTAAATTAGTACTACTCGTGCACGAAACCGTTTCCACCTCCACTGCTACAGATATCAGATTTCAGTACTTCTAGTACTCTCTTTCTTTTCTTCGCTCTCAAAACCCTCATTTGCAACATTCTTCAGATAGTTTCAGAGAGAGAAGCAGTGAGCGAAAATGTCACTGAGACCACCAACTACGGCGGTTGGAAGTGGCGCCGGAAGGAGGGAGATGATGAGGAAAAAATCGTATAAAAGTGCAGTGGATGTTGAAGGCGGAAGAAGAAGAAGAGAAGATAATATGGTTGAGATCCGGAAGAGCAAAAGAGAAGATAATCTTAACAAGAAACGAAGAGAACAACTACCTTCTCTTCTTGCTACTTTTGCTTTTTCTGGTTTTTGTTCCAATGGTAATCAGCAACAAGATGAACAAGGTTGTGCGATTACTGATCGTGCTAATCAGGTAAAAAAAATCAAATCACGATGTTCTTTTCTTTAGAAATTAGAATTTCAAACTGATGATTCTGATTTTACATTTCCTCTGGTTTGAGTCTCGTTGTGGTGATGTTTGGGAATCGAAGAATCTCAGATGGTGAAAGAACAAGAGTGCTAGTATTTTAAGAGAATCTCAGGATTTTTTTTCAAAGGAAATAGAACTTTACAAGAAATAATTTGGATTTTAATGATTTTTTAATTTAAATTGTGTGCATGAATCTGTCTATGTTTGGTCCTTCTGTAAAAAACAAATTGAGTGAGAAATGAAAGCATTAGGAGATTAATTAGGTCATTAATATGTGAATGTGGTATTAGTACTGATTAAGTTGTGATTCTGTGGATTATGTTGAGAAATTAGGTATCAGGAAGTATTTTACATGCTGGTATAAGATTTCTTATTTTCGAAACCTCTGGACTAATGTGTGAAATGTTTTCCTAATTACGTTTTTGACATTTCATAACTTCATTACTTAGTCATTAGGATGTTTAAAAGTACACTAGGATGAGTTCCTAATAACACAGATGGCCTTACTGCGCTCGTGTAACATGTTTAGTACTGTTTAGTGTCTCGTGGCGCTGTCCATAAAAAATTATTGGTCTTGGTTATTATAAACCTTGCTGTGTTAGTCAGCTGAAACTCCTAAAATTGATTACGTATGAAAACAATATTGTAAAATTATTGGATGTGAACAATCTTTTAGTGAATCTGAGGTGCTTTAATAGTATATGTTTTGTTGCTGCATTCGGATTGAGATAAGTAGACTCATGATCTTTACAGTTTGGTAATTGAATGTCTTGTTTTCTGTTGACAGCTGGTAAAAATCTGGACAATGATAGAAGACATATGGTCTGATTGTCCAGAAGCACAGTTGGAGTCGACCACTGCATATAGGAGGCTTTTGTCGCTTGGTATGTAACTCTAAGATAAATTTCTATACAACTGTGTATCCCAATATTTTCTTTCGCAACCTACTCACTTGCTTCATGGGTTTAAATTTGATTTACATATTTATGCAGAGTGTGATCCACCGATTGATGAGGTAGTTAGAGCAGGTGTTGTCCCACGGTTCGTAGAATTTCTTGCAAGGCACGATATGCCTCAACTCCAAGTATGAACCACTTACATGTATTTCTTCTTTCACTAGCTTATTCTAAGTGATGCAAATTTGTTGTCTAATCTTATCTAAAGCTTATTTATTTGTTCTGAGCAGTTTGAGGCAGCTTGGGCTTTGACAAATGTTGCATCAGGCACTTCGGAGCATACACTAACTTTGATTAACCATGGTGCTGTTCCACTGCTAGTGAAAATTCTTAGCTCTGGGAGTGCTGATGTTTGTGAACAGGTCTACACCCGTATCTTAGCATTTACTATAAACTTACTTCTTAGTCATAGATCCAGAAATTATACAGGGCCAATTAGGTTTTTGTTTCATATCTAATCAACAGGCTGTGTGGGCATTGGGTAACGTTGCTGGTGACTCGACAAGCTGTAGAGATTTTGTTCTTTCTCATGATCCACTGTTGCCACTGCTATCTCAGTTTCAAAAGCTCTCAAAACTATCTATGCGGAGGACTGCTACATGGACTTTATCCAACTTGTGCCGTGGCGAGCCAGCAGTACCATTTGAGCAGGTGAGGGGGGTAGTTGTTGAATTCTTTGCTTGTCTTAATTTTGTGCTTACATTTAGTACTGATTACTTTCTTTACTTGTATCTTTAGCTATTGTTTTTTCTTCACTTTTTATCAGGTCAAGCTTGTTTTGCCAGCTCTTCGGCACCTTATCCACTCAACTGATGAAGAAATTCTTACATCTGCTTGCCGGACACTGTCGTATATCTCTAATGGCACAGATGACAAGATCCAGGCTGTGATTGACGCGGGAGTCTGTCCACGACTTGTGGATCTTTTACTGTAAGAGAATCTATTCTGAAACACATACTCCTTTTGTGAAACAATAATCCGTGAATTAGCCATTGAAGTGGTTGTTCTAAGAAGCTCGTTCTTTTTTGCTTCCTCTTTGGCTACTACTGATACGATTTACTTCTCTCAGTCATCCATCTCCTACAGTTTATACACCATCTCTTCGAACCATTGGAAACATTGTTACGGGTGATGATGAACAGACTCAGGTAATTATCAAAGGTCTATGGTGCTACAGCTTGATGTGGGAGTCTTCAGTACAGTTGATTGGTTGGATACTGTGTTAGTTTAATTTAATTTCATCCGGTGGTAGAAGGCCATTCAAACTGTGTTTGCCAGTTTGAAGCTTGTCAAATTATGTGTCTATGTGTTTCTGTGCATTTGGTGGCATGCTCTTGTAGCATCATCTCTTTTTGAATTTTTTTGTTTGCTTAGAGAGTATGGTCTAATCTTTTTGACCATCTTGTTTGTTTTCAGGTCGTAATTGACAATCAAGTGCTTTCTTGTTTCCATCAACTTCTGACTCAAAATTACGGCAAGAACATCAAGAGAGAAACCTGTTGGGCCATCTCAAATATCACTGCTGGAAATGTTGGTCAGATACAGGTCAAGTCACTGTTATTCCTATATTTGGTTTAACCTGTTTGGAAATTTCAAGATACACCCATTATGCATATATGAATGCCAAAGGATTTTATGATCAACTTATGCTTGTCGTATAACACTAATTTATTCAGTGGAAATGTTTGTTTACTAGTAGCACGTTAATTTTGGGATCAAATGATAAACAGCCTATTCATAGTTATACACAGTGGTGCATCGATTACTTTACGTGGTTTATGACATTGTTTGTAATGAAACTTAGATCACATGTATATGGAACAGGCTGTTATTGAAGCTAAGATCATTGGACCTGTAGTGCATCTTCTCCGGCATGAAGAATTTGAGATCAAGAAGGAAGCTGCATGGGCTATCACCAATGCTTCCACCGGAGCAGAACATGAGCACATCCAGTATGTACTTCTTTTCCTCATTCTTTTATATACCCAGATTGACCATATACACATCAAACTATACCTGCATCAGTATCAATAAAAACAGCAAAAGTGATTTAGTCGGGCTGGAGCCAAAAATAATTCTCAAAGACTTTGACAAACCTTTATCACTTGATCCTCCCCAACATATATATGAACTTCCTCTGAAACTACGCCTGAAAGGAGTAGGGTGATCTTGTGATAATTCACAGGTTCAGTCAAGGAGACCTACCAATATGTCTCATAGCAATCGACAAAGGTAGGGAAACATTAAACATTCCATAGTCACATTATCTTGATTGACCTCCAATTGTTTGACACCTAATTCTAACAATTTTGTTCCTGTAGATATCTAGTGGAGCAAGGATGCATAAACCCACTCTGCGATCTTTTGACATCCACAGATTCTAGAATTGTGATGGTATGCCTGAAAGGCCTTGAGAACATCCTGAGGGTTGGTGAATCTGATAACGAGTTGGGAAAGCCTCATGGAGGCAATATCTATGCAGAGATGATTGATTATTGTGGAGGTTTAGATAAAATAGAAGCTCTGCAAAACCATGACAATAAGGATATCTACGATATGTCTGTCTATATCTTAGAGACATACTGGAGCAAGGATGAGGAAGATGATGTTCAGAGATAGATTTCATTTTCTGACACTCCCCGAACTTCTTTTCTTGCAAACAGGCAGTCTAATAAGGGCATAGTATTTTTGTTTTCCTACGATATTTCTCGGTAACATTTTTGGTCGACTGTGCTCATCTTACAACTAAATCTGTGCTAATTTCTAGTTTCACAATTAGTTATCCTCACAATCAGAAAAAAATGCCCAATTTGATCATACATCTTCAGCGTTACATATAGTTTAATCATGCATTATTGGGTCGATGAACAATGTAAATTTGGTGAAAAGATTATACGGAGCTTCACATTCACAGACGATTCTTATGTGTTGGAATTGGGTTAAAAACAAGAGGATGAAAAAAAACACTTTACCCCGACTTCAAGGCTCTTTCGATTCTTTTAGACAATAATTCCGACCTTTCCCAATTAACTTGGCGAGTACAACAGGTCCCCTCGAATTATGCCTTCAGGATTCAATGAAGCTCTAACACCGTAATCGAATTAAAGGATACTTCCTCGACCCGACCAAGAATCACACCGTATAAGGTTCTGATGATGCTTTTAGAGAAGAAGAAAAACAGATTGTTTTTGATGATATGATAAACGAGCAAAGGGAGATGCTATTTATAGATGCTTTTGCATCTGTTGGGAATGGCGTCTCTTCATCATCAGACATGAATGGCGTCTGTTGGAATCGAAGATTCTGGATATGACAGCTTCTGCTTATTTCCCTCTATGAATTAAAGGATAATAATAAAAGTTTATCAGTCTCCGGCAGAGCTAATCGAGAGTTTCCGAAATCAGAATTAAGTAAGCGGTTTCCTTTTCCAGCAATAAACCTAAATTGAATCCATATGTTAAGCTATAAATATAAGTTGGTCGCAGTCCTTTTCACTTGATTCATCACACCTAGCTAGTTAGTTTTGTTTTTAAGCTTTGTTCACTCTTTTTCTTCCTACTTTTTTTCTTATTACACTACGAGTGACATCCGTTTATCTTATTTCAAAATCACGATGCGATTCTCGGGAATCTATCCTTGTATGGATTTCAAGGATCTCAAGGATCCTATTCGACATCTAAGCAAAGGAAAAGTAGAAGATCCTTCTACCGTTACTAAAGTTTTCATCGAGGTTCAAGTTACAACAAAGCGAGTGTATCGCACTAAGAGTGGTTTACTTCTGAACCACCTTCACGGTTCATCT
This sequence comes from Papaver armeniacum, assembly GCA_023531295.1. NCBI lineage: Eukaryota > Viridiplantae > Streptophyta > Magnoliopsida > Ranunculales > Papaveraceae > Papaver > Papaver armeniacum. Next base: position 52,200 of record JAJJWW010009042.1, read on the forward strand.
CCGTCTAAAGCCGGACCAATTGACAAATGTCTATCGTCATGGAGATTGTTTCAGATTGACTTTGACGATCTACTTGCCAAGGATGTCTTCTACCGTTGTTGTGATTCCAACTCTCTTTTATCTATGCACATTAGCAAAAGCAACCACTCTGCTGCCAGGTTTGTGAATTTCTTTAAACGTCGAGTATCATCGTACTGCAAAAAAATTGCAGCAAGCCTTATTGAGACTGAAGCCGAAAGTAGTCGTTATCCTTGCACGTATCACTACCGTATCTGTATAATGATCTGGATGATGATTGTGAAGTAGAGCATTCATTAGGAGTTTGTGGTAAGAGTTGTATTTTGAGGGAAGAAAGTCCTTATGGGGCCTAATAGATTATAAACCAGGATCTAAATCTCCAAGGCATGTGACTAATAAAAAGGATTTTTTTCTTTTCAGTGCCGTTCATGGGAGTATGGTATTTACGGATGATTTCAATCACTTTCGTGGACAAACTTGCGCAGTATGTATGAATGCATTTTCTAAGGGCAGTGATATTCTCAGGTTACATTGCAAGCATGCGTTTCATTCTAGATGCTTAATACCTTGGTTCAACAAAGTTGGTAGTTGCCCACTGTGCCGCTACGTTATGAGGGCTTATACAACAAGAAGAATTCCACCACATTTAGCCCATTTAGCTTGCCGACCCCAAACATTCTGAACGCTTATCAACTAGGCTCTCTAGTTGGTTAAGTTGGCCGATTTTAATTAGTCTATTAGCTTCTGTCAACTAGTACTCTAATTACCCCTCCGTCTCAAAAAAAAATAGGTTTGTTTCATGTACAAATTAATTACACATGTAACAAGTCTATTTTTATGAATAGGAGGTAGTATGATTTATTAGATTTTAACTCAAGTTTTCCGATGTTGCTTAATGTTACATATGGTCAATACTGAAAGGATGTTTTTTTGGATGCATAAAATTCTTAGAAGAATGTATATTTGTTTCTGACCGAGCAAAAAAAATAAAATAAAAAAATATTTGTTTCTCAAACCATTAGCTATATCTGCATAACATAAAATTCGTAATGGCATCTGTCAATGATCAATATGTTTCTTTTAGCCATTTATTTAGTCACTTAGTGGCTGCGTCTGTCATGTATATGAATGATGTGCAGAAATTACTGATATCCTTTAAATGAATTTCGTTATTTCAGCATCCGGTGTCGCATACTTCACTGAAGTGTTGCGTGTACATCTGCACCAAGACAACTGGCAGACAAATACCACCTTTATTGGAGGAATGATTGCCCGATTTATCTGTGATTAACAACAACCGCAGTGAGTGTATTTAGGGGTGCACATACCCTACCCATATCCGCCAATCCTACCCTACCCGTCAGTATTTTAATCGTATCCTATCCTACCCATTATTTAGCAGGTAGGGTGACGGTTAGAGATTTCTTACCCGCCGTTAAATGGGTAGGGTGACGGGTAAAGTTCCAAATTATCCTATCCCACCCGCCTACCCGCTTTACATTGAAAAGACAAAATAACCCTTCCATAGTTTTTTTTCTCCTGCCCATCTTTTCGTTATTTTTAAACTTATCAAGGACAAACTAAAAACTTGTTTTTTCCTTCACCTATCCATATCTCTTTTCTTCCCCTCAAATCGAACACACAGAAACCCATCTCCTTCCCGATTTAAACCCTAGACCTTACTCTTCTCGAATTCATGTTCATCCAATTTTCTCGCATCCGAACAAAAAAAAGAAACGAACGTGAAAAGAGAAAGAGGGGAGCAAGAAGGGGATAAGATCATGTGAGGTGATGATTTTATAGATAATAATGTTTATATTAACTTTCATGATTAAGAATCGATCCTTTTATTGTTTCGGTGATTAAAAGCTCGAGAAAATGTTTAAGAGATAGTTGCAGACGAGAAAAGTTGAAGAAGACGACGATTGGGGTTGATTCGATCGTCGAAACAACTCAACAAGTAAGTTAGTACAACCCAATCTTTTATTTTGCTAGAATTGCATGATGTGTTGTGTTAATTTGCCGTTGGAAGAAATTTTAATTTTAGGGTTCACATAAAATTTGGGGGTTTTAAGCTATTTTTGTAATTTACAGTTTAATTGAAATCGCCATTGAAATTGTAGATTCGTGATTGTAAAATTGACATTTAGGGTTTCTTTACTCACCATGTTGCTATTTCTTATTTCACTGTTTATTAACCAAAACACCATATACTCATCAAAATGATATTTCCTAACTATGATCACTTGACTTCATTATCTCAAAAAAATTATCAGGCATCCTTGGATAGGAAGTTGTGTGCTTAGATCTGGTGTGCATTCCGTAGCTCATTGACACAGTCACCTCTCTCGAATTCAGCTGTAGCTCCCATTCCCGTGACTGTGGACAATCAAGAACCCATCTCCTCACTAGCTCATTGGTTCATAGTTCATACACCTTTATAGTTTTCACAATTTCACATTCTCTCTGCCTTTCCGCAAGTTTAATTCGGTGGCCCGGCTTTTAGGATCATATTTTGGGGCAGTTTGGTTTTTTTCTTAAGCCCAGTTTTCCTAGGTCGTCTCTCAATTCTAATTGGGGTTTTCAAAAAAACTTTTCTCTATGGGAAGAAATTGAATGAAAAATTAGAAGAAAATGTACAATGGGATCAAGAAGTTCAGGTCCCAAAGACTGGGAAAGTAGGGGATCCAGAAATTGATTGAAAAGGCCAGATTCATCTCAAATTGGTTGTTTTAGAAGATGAATTGATTGAACAAGGTTATACATACTGATGATGATGAGATTTCTCAAGTCTCGTATTCCAGGTAGAAATAGTCTGAATTGGTGCTTACTCCTTGGTCTGATCATTGCACTTACTTTCTACCTTGTCGCTTTGACTTACATAACTTAAACAATAGTCCAATCGGATTTCTTGTCTTGCATTTTGGGAATAGATGTTCAAACTTTTACTCGGGTCATCAGCCTTTGGTTCGGCTAGTTGAGTCTATCGAGAGAATTTAGTGTTGTTCGTTCCTTTCTCGGGCCTCATCCAACGTCCTACACTCTTTTCTATCCACACTCCATTTCCACACTTAGAAATTGTCGACATAATCTTACTTGGGATTTTTCCCCCTAATAGTATTGCTTGATGCAACCAAATCTCACTTTCGAGGCTGGTTGACCTAGTATCGTGTTCTATATATCCGAAAAGAAGGTAATGTTTGGTTCATTTTGAACTTTTTAGGGGAGCCGTGAAAGTCACATAAAGTTATATTTATTTTAATATATTGGTGCACTTGTTTGTATAGTATGCATGTCACAAACTAGATATTAGGAGGAGAAGACAAATCATTTTCTTATGGAGAAATTGCTAGATCAAATACTTAGTCACATCTCTATCACAAACACAAGACACTCAAATCGCAAGATTATGCCCAGTATACATATATGCAATATATATCCCTTTTTTTTTGGACTAATGGGAATTCATTCTCTGTTACCATGTCTTAGGTGCCTCTCGATTAGGCATCCCCTCTATTACTTAATGCACATAAAATTGCTTCCAATCAACAATTTGTAATTGGAAAAGGCTCAAGAAAGTCGATGATTAACTCTCCGATCCGATTTACAATCTTTTAACTAGCTTTGGGTCGTGAATATTTGTTAACAAATTTTTCTAAGAGATTTAAAACATTTTAACACCGATTTTGTTTTCTATACCCGAAATCAATCATTTTGTGTGACTCTATCAACTTGGGAGGAGGAAGTTTGCAACCAAGACAAGATTACTCGCTTGTATTGATCCTATGTTAGCGATGTTAGAAATCCTTTCTCGGAAAAGAAGTGGAGAAAATTTCAAATATCGAAGTTGTTTAGCAGCTCAAACACATCAATCAAAGTACACACTATAGATGTCCACTTTGCTCGAAGGAGAAACCAAAGTTGTTAGACAAATGGATCGTTGTCCTAAGCCTCGGGTTCCTGGATGGACGTAAATATGGCCCTTGATAGGTACGTCTCATGATAATTAATTTGTAATAAGGTATAGGTGGGTACTCTATTGGAATAGTGGATCAACATTTGTACGAGAACGATATTGAGTAGATGTATGTGACTTGGGAATGAAATGTAAGTCTATTCATGCATTCTGGAATCATTGTTGACGCTTCAAGATTTAATGTTAAAGAAGGGAAATTTGGGCCAAAGTTGACGAAAGAACCTTACCAGGTGCCTCGCCAATCATTGATCCTCATCTTTCTCCAGATGGAACTATGCTTGCTTATGTCAGTGACAGTGATTTGCATGTGTTGAACTTGGAAGATGGTGAAGTTAAGCCATTGACCGCTGGTGCTGGGGTAAATTGTGTGGTGAGTGCTCATATTTTATCTCCCTTCCTCCTATGCTTATTTTGCCTCTTCGTATATTTTTTTTTTCTTGATCAACTTCTTTTCTCCACTTGTTTGTCTCATCTATTACAATGTACGCTTCATTGAAAGATCATGTCTTCTCATCTATTACAATAAGTCTCTCCTCCATACTATTAAGCATTGTAAACATATGTATGTCTCTAGTGGGTCTACTGTGTATATTAGTTAACTTGTATCCTTGGATAAAAGCCTATTAAAGCGTTAAGTGGCTAGCACTATACAGCACTATAGTACGCTTTTAGCATCATGACATGCTTATGTCTTTTTTTTTTCTTTTTTCATTTAGCTGGGTTGCTTTGGGTATGTAATTTTCTTGCTTCCGCTAGAAGTTCAGCTTTAAAGTTAAAACTTAGAACTGGCCTCTAGTTTAATTCGATTGTGCACTTTATCAATCCCATTATCACTATGATCGGTTGGGACCGGAACTGTTCGTAAATCGATATCTTTTATGGGTTTTATGACTATAATCGTGGGACCGCAACTGTACATAATAGCCAGGTTTTATGCAGTTACATGCAATGTCAACCACCTTTTCTGAAGTGGTTTAGTTTGTGCAGGCTTAGTGTGAGGAAACATGGTTGAGATTATAGAAGTGATGTCAACGAGACCTCCTATTCCCTCTCAAGCTACATCTCAATCCGTGCAACGAGGGCCGATTTGCATCTCCGCCACCTCCACCTCCACCATCTTATCAAACCGAGGTCGAGAAAGACCGGCTTCGGTACATATTTAGAGAGACGGGCAAGATTTACCAAAGCGAGAACAGGGAAAAAAACCGGCAAAGTATTCTTAAAGTTCGGTTGTATATTTGTTTGTTCATTTTTACCTAGTTAGATTGCGCAACTATTTCATTGGGTACATATTTAGAGAGGTGGCTTTTCGGTATCGTTGCAAGTTTTTTTTTTTTTTTGAAGCATTTTTGTACTCGGTCAAAGCGAAACAGGGAAAAAAACAGGAAAAAAACTAAGTTATACCGTCACCCTATCCTACCCGACCCGCCAATTAACGGGTCGGGTAGGATCTTACCCGTTTAATGGCGGGTAAAGTTTTTCATATCCGCCCGTCAGCGGGTAGGGTGGCGAAATTGGCCATATCCTACCCACCCTACCCGTTGTGCAGCCCTAAGTGTATTGTTTCTTAGACTGCATACACGGATTTCTTCAAACTTAGGATACTTGGACGATCTTGAGTTGTACTTTCAGGTGGCACTTGTATCATCATTTCCATCGGCCAGTTTGATCTCGAGCTCTTGCAAAACCCTTGTTTCTGTCGTGCGAATAATTTTTATTTGTCTTCATCTATGTAGTCCAAAGCCCATCTTGTTGAGATAAATACATGGTGAACAAGGATCAATGTTCCAACACGGCCCGTTACCATTTTCATGGTACATGTCTTCAACTGTTGTTTCCTTCTTTCTACTCACTTTCCAGAGTTTTGGAAATAACTCTTTAAGAGTTTTCTCACAACACCATACATCATCCCAAAAATTAGTTTTGTTTCCTCTTCCTATTGCTATTTTTGACCTCGTTTTTTTAAGAAAAGCAAAATGATTAAAATACCAAGAGACTTGTACTCAGCTCAAGATTGTCACGAGATAACGTGACACAACTTAATGATTGTAGAGAGTGATTCCCATTATTTGAAGATATATCAAACAATAGAAGCTCATAGTAAGGAATATTCTACAATCATATAAATGTACAGTTGTTTACCTCCCCTTCTTCTTGCTGGTCTTGACATTTACCTAGCTGAGCACCTTGTGTTGCTTCAATAGTAATTCCAAGCATACACAACTCTCCATCCCTGTAGAAAAAAGACTGAAGTCTTTTATGCAAATCAAATGTTGTGTGAATAGCCCTCTTTAGAAACTAGAAATAGAAACTCAGAAGTTGGATGTGTTCAAAATCACAAAATGAAGCAATTGACTTACCTAAATATCAAAGTTTTCAGTGGAATATCATTCGCCAACTATGAAAGAACAAAAAGTGTATCATCATACACATTTATGTGATCCTTAAGGGGGTTTCAAACTCTTTCGATCCAACAGAATTTCAAGTTCAAACTCTTCCTTCCTTTCAAGCAAGATATAATTAAATTCAGAATAATAGACAGTGGTTACTTTTTCGAATGCATTGCTACCAACGGTTGTTCCATGAAACTATCCCAATGCTTCCACAACATTGTTTAAATGGCGGTTTTACATGTAGTGATTGAAAAGATAATTTTAAAGGACCATATTCTTTTACTGCATGTATTAGTATGAATATATAAAATAAAATTAGTGTTCTAGAATTACTCTTTTTCTTTTACGTTAATTCTATTAAATGCTGTAAAAATCGCATGTTTACCTTGTTGCTGGAATGCCAAGATATGATAATTGTGATCTATATGAGGCTTACATAGCTCCTTCCCTGTGATGGGAGGATGGATTGCTGTCGCCATAGTTTGATCTGAAAGTGAAATTAGGGCTTTTTGCTGTTGGATTATTTGAACGAAACCCATGTTTTGAAATTTTTTATCAAACTCTCGTAAATGTTTTTTTCGCCATATCCAATCTTAATTGTATACTTTGGAAGAACGGAAAATGATTAGGTGTTATATGACGAGAATAGGGAAGGAAGGGTTGAGAACAGAGTTACGGCTTGGTTATTATGTTTTGGATGGTGAAAAATAAAGAAATCTGAAGAGAATATATATCCTGTTTACTTGTTAGATGATCTTTATTCTCGATCTTGGTTGCTCACTGCTCAGAATAGAAAAGAGATGAGGATATAAAAACGAAGATAATAGAATTAGGGTCTCGGTTTGGTTTTGCGATTAGGTTTGATATCTGGATATTGACCACCTACCGCATTTTTTGTGCGACAATAAACACCGAAAAGATCTCAAAATCCTGAATTTCTATTGGCTGAGGGCCAAAAGCTCTAGAATTCAAGCTTTTAGCCTAACTTTCAATGTGAGGCCAGCAATTTCTACTAAAATTATATATACAATTGTGGTACATATACCTAGATCCTGCCAGAAAGAAATCATGTCGTGCACGATAGGGTGCGTAAAACTAGCATTATATTAGAAATACTAAAACCGTTCCAGATTAAAATGCTTCATATGATGTTTCTTTCGTACGGTCCTTAATAAAATTAAAGACAAAAGGCAAGATTGCTAATAGCGGTACCAAATTACTTGGGGATGTACCATTCTTATGGTGTTTTGTCTTAATTTTAGTACACTCCCAAGCAATATGGTACCCCATTAGCAATGTTGATAAAAAGTGTTACATGGACTAACTTACACCAATTTTTTTTAAGGAAAAGCATGTGACCAAGATTTGATGATATTGAGTTGCCTACGCCTATAAAATCTGTAGTTGAGAGTATTTGGAAAACCATTCAATGAAGAAAAAATCAAGCGTTCTGCACTTTGGCAACACAAGGCAGCAGGCCTTGATGGGTTCACCGTGGAATTCTTTATGTTGTCATACTATCATGGGATGTTATTAAGACAGATCCATCTTTAGTGATTAAAGACAAATGGTTTGCGCCAATGTCAGCCAAGTATTATGCTATGGAATGTCTCGGCAGAAAAGTCGAATACCGGTCTTACCTTTGAATTGTTACTATTATATTTTTACCCTTTGTCACGAAATAGTATTTTAGCTTTGAATTACATTTACACAATTTTCAGCAACTCGAACCTTTCCATTGTCGGAAATTTCAATTTCTTTCGGTTCGATGATTTTGTTGTTCCAAAATAACTCGAACCATCCTTCTTTTTCTTATTAACACCCATGGAAAAAATAAACCAAATTGATAATTGAAGTACCACTTCATTCTGGTTTTGTAAGCGGCCCGTAAATGGTTGGGATAAACACCCTAATTGGTGAGTAGATAAAGGGAAAGGAATATATGGAACTAATACGAAACCTCAGGTGATTTTCCATCATATTTTTAATTTCTGTTTTGACTTCAGTAATTTTTTAAAATTTCTTCAGAATTTGGTTAATGCCGACCATGAATAGTTGCAGGTTGTTCGTCCATTTAGCGAACAACACTATTGAACATGATACTCATCTGTTTAGGTTGATATCTCGACCAACCCCTAACTTTGACTGGTCAACAAAGTTAATTAGAACTTGTGCATCCCAACTCCCATGTTGTTGATTCATTTGTAATGTTTAACAGAAATTATCTTGATCGAATTAAGGTATTGATCACGATTCTGTTTAGGTCATGATTTCTTGTAAAACTAATGAATTTATCCCTATACTCGAAAAGGTATATGAGACTTCTAGTATGTATTTCCGTGGTTTCAACTTGAAAGTAATGTACGGACTCTGAAGAGGCCCAACCATTCTGATCCCCCACTTCCCCACTCGCATAGTTATAACCAGTTCACTCGCACTCCCTCACTCCCACTCCCTCCATGTGAATAGTTATTTTTTATGACATCTAATGTTAAGTTGTGACATTACCATTACATATTAGTGGTAAATTAAAAAAAAAAAAAAAAACTTCTGATTCCATTTACAAAATGAATAAGGAGGGGATTACAACCTAAGAATTTTGTGGTAAAACTAGAAATTTGATCGAAGAAATTGTTTGAAATGTGAAAGAAGTTGTTTTCATGGAATCAATTTCAGACCATTCTGGTTCACCCAATGATGTATAACCTTCACGGATCAATGTTGGTGGAAGTGAAGTAGTTCTCAAGGAACAACGGTCACATAATGATGACCAAGTTGACGAAAAACTCAGTAAGGAACCACATTCGGTCGAAGGGGCCGAAGAAGCATTCGAAAAGAAGAACAAATATTGTTAACATTTGCTTCCACCTGAAGAGGTCGGCGGTTGGTTACCCAAGGATAATGGTGAAGTCCTATTTGGATACGAAGACCACATAGCCGCCGAAATTTGGCGTCACTAGGTAATGGTGGAGTCATACTCTTGGTAATTTTGTTTAGGAATATTAGACGTATTGACCAACGTAATTTTATAGTGTAGGATCCTGAAAATGATGCTAGAATTTTTAAGGTCCACAATCTTCATAAAACAATGTCAAGTTGGCAGTTGGACGAGGATCATGTGGAGGTTCAAGAAATTGTGCTTAACTTGGGATTATACAATGCAGTTAGAGCTTCCCATCAGGCAGGTCCATAGAGTTTCCATATTTGGATTTGTAGAAAGGTTTTATTTTGAGATTAATACGTTCCATATCCCCATTGGGGAAATATAATAATTCCTAACGACTTTGTCCATATTTTGGATTTACCCGTGGTTGAAGATTCGGTTGATGATGGGTACGACCCTAAAATTGAGTAAAACCCTTTAAAGAATTGGGTTTGAGTTTGGTTGGATGAAATGATGCCGAAACGGAGGTTCAATCCAAGGATGCTGCTAAATTACCTAAAGATAACCCGGATCGAGAACCAAAGAACAAAGCGAATAGATTGAAACTTTTCAGGCTAACAAAATTGAGGGACTGTTTTAAGGGGGCGCGAAAAGACCAATTCCTCTATCCCCAGGCGAAATCAAGTGGATTGCTACGTCATTCTTAATGTTTGTACTTGGTACGACAATATTCCCGGACATAACATGTAACTTGGTGGACGCCAGATACCTTCAGTTGTTTAAAAATGTCAATGATGTTTCCAGGTGTTTGTGGGGAACTGCTTGCATTTCCTTTTCAGTCAAGAATTTGAGAGAACCCTTTCGTAGGAAGTATTATAAATGGGTGGTAATATAACTCTTCTTCAAGTAAGAAATTTTTGATCCCCTTTTATAAATCTACTATGGGTTTATATTTTTTTCTGTTAGATTCAGAGAAGATCAATTAGGACACTCGCGATTAGTAGTTTTGGTTATTTATATGTGGATGGTAAGCATAATGTCATATGTACATATGTGGACATATGTTTGGATATATTTTCTACGATAAGAGAAAATAGGGAAGATATTTTTTCAAATTTAGATAAGAGATCTGAAAAGAAGAAAAGAAAGAAAAAGTGGAGATGTGAATTAGAAAAGCTATGCCCCAAAGAATTTGACAGGGCTTTCCTTTTATACTAAGTAAAATATAAGGGAATCGAAAGGGTGATAACTGGTAACACGGTAAATTACTCTCATGTTTGTATATGCATTAAAGACACGTATAGTGGTAACCCACTACTACAAGTCAATAAAGTGCGCGATTGAAATTGGGTAAAAAAATACCGCAATAAATTACTAAATTTGGTATTCCAAGAAGGTGAATAATACACCAAAAATAGAAAATTGTGCTAATAATTAGCAACATAATAAAAAAATTATTTTAAGAGAATAATCGATGAACAAAATACAACTCAAAGGTAGAACATGGTATAATGGTGCAAAAAACAACTAAGCGTTTAAGGCGGCATAAGATACCTAGTCTGACACGATAAGACAAAATATTGATAAACAAAAACTCAGATATGTAGTATCTTTGAAAAGATACTTACCTTTTGAAGAGAAAATAGGACAGGTGTATGCCCAAGAAAGACTCAGAATTCCCTAGAAGTAACTTAAAAAGGAAGACACGCCTACAGAGATACTCAGATACACCAACCCATCTGAAGTAACTTAAAAGGGGAGTAATACCTAAAGATACGCTTAGGTGCCCCATCCAACTTTAGAAACCTACTCACACAGGTTGGCACATAAATCTATGAGTTGCTAAAAATGCTATCTAAGAGTTGAAGAAAATAAATCCATGAGCTATTAAAGTGAAAATGAACTAGAGTTTAATAAAAGAAAATAAAGACACGAGCTGTTAAAGTGAAAATGAACTAGAGTTTAATAAAAGAAGTCTACAAACTTACTTTAATTAGGCTGTAGGGAAATATATAGATGACAAAATATACCATCTCTGGGAGAACCGAAAGTCAAGAGTAATAAAGCTGAGACATGAAATAAGACTCAAGGTCGGACGTCGAAAATCTGAACCAGATGTCCAAGAATCGAGTCGTAGGCGACCAAACAAGACAGAGACACGAAATTAGGCGTCAAATACCTGAATCCATGTGCTAGGCTAAGAAGATTCTCGATGATGTCAGCTAAGGGGAGGCCTAGAGAGCTCGGTAGTCATAACAAAGAGTTGTTCCAGGTCAGTACAAGCACAAGGCGGGAAATTACTAAGTCCAAGCTATCACGTGCTTAGTCATTTACATGTAATTGTCGTGTTCATATCATGTATAAGTAGCCAGAAAGGCTGATGATGTAAGCAAGTTCATTCTGATAATAAAAAAGATACTTCAGAAAATTATCTCTCCTCTCTCCCTGATTCTCTTCTAAACCGCGCCATTAACCATAACCGACTTAGAAGATAATCAAAAAACTCGAAACCTTATCACGTAACAGAGTGATAATAATGTAAGAAACCTTATACGAATAGGATGAAATCAAAGATTAAGAATAAGAGAATTGATAGAATTGATAAAGATAATAATCTTGATTGAATAATAATAATAAGGTGTGTTCTCCATAAGAAAGGCTTAGCCTTTATATATAGTTCTATAAGAACCGTAAAGCAAGTAAACTAGGAAAGCTATCTAAACTAGGAAAGCTAAAAGACTTGAATCAATGAGAACAAGCAGAGTGAATGAGAACAATAATCTTTAAGAAAAAGAATCAACTTGTATTCCAAGATTAAGGACTACGATGAAACGTAAAAATTTCTTGACATTGAAGGTATGCACGACGATCTAATCGACATATCTTCATTATTTTGAATTATTTCAACAACAAACACATAATCTGGAAAATATTTTCTTTAAAAAAATGTAAATAAATGTGCCAAGCACGGCACGACATTGCACAACACGATTATTTTCTTGGAACAACACGGCACAATCCACCACCACCATAATAGAGTCATTCCCTTTAGAAGTACATGGTAAACCAAGCACAAAATCCATGCTAATATCTACCCAAGGACAACACGAACAATTCCTTTAAATTGTTGAAAAACCACGCACTACATACCTTTGAACATCTGGCACGTCCAAAATGTCCACAAGACCACTTCCATGCACGGCGAAACGATTTCCCTTAAAAACAAAACCATCGCCTCTTAACTTTAGGTTGCTCTTTAAGAAAATCCGGCCAATTTTACACCTCTAGATCCAGTTATGCCTGCAGTTCTTCATGGGATGCCATGGACGATGGAGAATGAAATCTTATGCTCGTAATCTATACACATACGATGACCGCCATCTTTCTTGTCTACTAAAAATGTGGGCTAGCACAAAGACTTTTGCTTAATCTAACGAAAATGCCCATACAAGGACTGCATTATGTCAATATAGCCCATAGAGGCGAACAAAGGAAGGTTTAGTTTTTGTATCATCGATCCGAGTGTGTTTCAATAACTTTTTCACATAATCTCCTTGAAAATTAACCTCTTTTCCATAGTTTCAAACACGGCACGTTCCTAACTTGGTGATCAAGTGCACATTGATTTGTTGTAGGGTTTGAATTGCGGAGGCGGTTTTAAGGATCGGGGTTTTAAGATAAGAATCTAAAACCTATGGCTCAAGCCAACTAATGCTGTTAAGAAGAAAGCGCCTCGAATAGGATGAAATCAAAGATTAATAGGTTGTTCAGTTCTTCATGGGATGCCATGGACGATGGAGAATGAAATCTTACACGAAAATGCCCATACAAGGACTGCATTATGTCAATATAGCCCCTTCCATTTTCCTTTTTACACTGGTATTGAAAATGTCACCCAAACATTTGCCTAGAGGGGGGTGCCTTGGGCCATCAACAGACTCAACTAACTGGTCAAAATTAGTTTAAGAGGGGCTCTGCACGATATCTAGCTTGCAATTTTTTCACAAATGAGCGAAATTCCCATATCCAATAGGTACAGACAGACCCAAATCCCATAGATATTGATTTCTGGTATCCAGCTCTGCAAGCTTGTATTCATTCAAAGCTTTTTCTGTATGTGCTCTTCCGGCAACGCATCAAGTTCCCCCCACCAGGCTAATTATTTTGCAAACATGCAGTCTAGTAAGGGTATCGTTTTTCTGTAAATTTCTTACAATTTGACTTTTAAGGGTTTTGTTTAGTCATCTCAAACATCTTATCCATTACATATATATATATATGTCGATCATATATGATGTATATTCACCATGCTTTATTGAATCGAAGGAACAATGTAAATTTGCTGAAACGATTACAGAAAGCTTCACATTCACGCATAGAATTCATGCACCTCTCTTAAATTCTTAAGACAGGTTTTGCTTAATTGCTACTATATCATGCTAGCGCTAAGATTTTGTCACTTCGCTTGATACGGTTAATGTGCTCGTCCTCTTGTTAAGCTTTCATAGAGTTCGTTGATTTCCACCTGCATTAGTTTTTAGTAGTTTCCGTTAATTATCCGAACAGACTTTAAATAGGTCCTTAATAGGGTCAAGAAGTAGTTCTAGTCACCTGATAGTGTTTGAGTAGTTGATTTCTTTTCTTCTTCATGGTTGGAGTCACCAAATCCCTCTCAACGTCGAATGGAAGAGGGTCTAAAATAACTCCTTTGATATACTCGAAGCCTCTCAGCTGGTTAGAGCAACACATAAACAGAGACAACATTTTTAGAGGAGAAACAAATGCAACGAGTTACAATAGTGGAAGTGTTCGATTGGTTACCTTCTTTTGCTCGGCTGTGTGCTTTAGCTCTAAGAGAATGTGATTTCGCAGAGCTTCCAGCGAACATAGTTCAGAGACAGAACCTGTATGGCCGTTTGAACTTGCCCAAGTCTTAGTATTTGCTACATTTGGTACAACCACTGCTACCAGCATCGACTTAAAGCTGTCCCCGTATACCCAGATCTGGAAAGGATGAGCAGAAACGAGATTATGAATTGTCTTGTTTGACAACTCTAGAATTGGTAGAACAAACAATGCTCACATCATCAACAATTGGGATAAACGAATAGACTTTCTCTAGATATTCCACAGCAACGTACTCTCCTTGGGAGAGTTTAAAGATATTCTTCTTTCTATCAATTATTTTCAAAGCTCCATTTGGTAATATTTCACCTATGTCCCCTGTTAGAGACGATAAATGATCAAAAATTTAGAACTTAAACTGTCTTTTTGATGGAGAAAATGTCAAACGGAAAAAGAAAATGTTAAACCTGTATGAAACCATCCATCTCGAAAGACTTCCTTTGTCAGCTCAGGATTTTTGTGGTATCCTGAAAAAACTGTTTTTCCTCTCACACATACCTCTCCGCATGGAGGATTACCGAGTGGATTGTAACCCATTTCTGGGACCTCCTTTAGGCGTACCTCGGAAAATACCGAAGGAACACCAACTGTTCCAGCCAGTGACATTTCATCTGGAAATCCAATTGTACTCAGCCCACAAGTTTCTGTCAATCCTGAATACAGCAGTAGAAAGATATGTAAGGCTTTTATGCTGGTAAGCCAAAACCTACATTTGCATATGGTTTGTGTGTTTCTTGCAAACACTGAAAGCAGGGTTGTCTTACCATAGCCTTGGACAAAAAAAGCACAGCTTGTAACTCTCAAGAATTCTTCCAGTTCAAAACTCAATGGGGCACCTCCTGATACTATTAGGCGTACTCGACCACCTAATTTAGCCTTAACCTACACAAACAACAGAATCATCATAAAGATAGAGACACAAAACATTAGCTGAACTAAATAGAAAGTTTTCAAACACAGAAAGTTCCTGGGGCAACAAGGAAAGTAGGATTCACGAATTCTAACCTTACGGAACGCAAGTAAGTCTGACAATGGAGACGCAAATTTGTGTTTATATCCCACATTCATCCATCCAAGCTTGCTGTATTGCGCAATGAAGACATACCATGTCAGCATTGTGGAAGGGAAATGAACTTCTACCTAAAATATAACTACTTAAAGGATACACAACTTACTATTTATAAAGAAGGTAAAAAATCTTCCTTCTTAATGGTCTAAGTTCTCGTAGTGCCTTCACAACACCTGAAAGATAGTCAATGCGTACACATTCAACATTTTTGTTCTCCTGTTCTGGAATCTCCTACACTATACTAAATAAAACTGTCAATGTAAAGTTTTGATTGTTCGTGCCTTCATGAACCCTTTCAAAAACTCTTGGCACGCCTGCGAAAAATGTTGGCTTTAGCTCCATCAGATCTTCCACCAATGCATCAAGATCCTGCATCCAAGTAATTGCTAAGTTACCAGAAACTATTTAGCTTAGAAGTGTTCAGGTATAATTAGAAAGGATAGAGAGCTCAAGTAGCATATATATACTCCGTGAAAGTAGCCAACTGAAGCACCCGAATGGAAAAAGTATTCTTCAATCATTCGATCCAGGATATGCGCAAGGGGAAGGAATGAGAGATACACATCATCCACAGTCATCTATGAATATCCATGAAAAAAACATGAGAGTTCTTGATATTATAGCTTATATTAATAACCTGAAACACACAGTAAAACCAAAAGATATCTGGAAAAAGAATCACCTTGTCTTCAAATTGTGCCAAGAACAAATCCACTCCTTGTACATACATTGCGGTGTTCTCGTGAGTCAAAACAACACCTTTTGGATCACCACTAGTCCCGCTTGTGTACATTATTGTGCATATATTGAAAGACTGAGGTGGACAAGGTTCTACTGGATTTTCTTTACCCTGATCAAATAGAAACGCGTGAAATAAGCTAAAAAGGGGGATCTTTAAGACTAACTATGCAAAAATCAACGTTGACAATAACATCGAAGCAGAGGATTGAGAAGCAAACCATTTGAAGGAACTCATTCCAGGAATATGGTGTCATGCCAATGTTAACTGCATCATCTTTCTGTTCTTTTGTGAATGAACTAAAGCAAACAATCACTGAGACCACAACCGTACAATCACAGTTAGAAGCAGAGCCATATGACAATTGAAGAAAAACCAAACTCTCTCGCTCGCTTACTTTACTGGGCAAAAATGCTTACATTTCAATCTTTTGGCGGATTTGCATTCCGAATTTAAAAGCTGAAAGAAGAAAGTATACAAATTAAAAATGCAAATCACAGAAAACTTGTATTCTCTAAGAAGTTAATTATGCAAATAGATCAAATTATGTAGAGGTTTTTACTTGTTTCATTTTTTTATCTTGGACAAAAACATAATCCACTTCCGCATGCTCTATAATATAATCAACAGCTCCAGACCCTTTCACAAGCGAAAGAATACAATAGTGATTAGTTCTTTCTACAAGATTGATCCAAACAATCTTATTCTCACATTGAATGCCACATAACATGATAATAAAATAATTTACCAAGAGTATCATAGAGAGGGACACATATTAAGCTGTGAGCATTGCAAACCTACACAGCAAGGTTCAAATTCCTCGGTCATTACGGAAACATTGTCATCAAAAGTAAGTGTGGGAAAGGAAAATCATGAAAAGGGAAGGTAGTAGAGTAATCGAAAGACCTCCATTGCAACGATCCACTGGGGACAGTTTGATCCATAAACTCCAATCCGGGCACCCTGCAGGAGTAGATCAAGAGATCAACAGAGAACATCATCAAATTTGATATATAGGTTTGAATTTACAGCATATCATAAAAAGCACTATTCATTAAATGCTTACGGGTTCAGCACCAGATGCTCGTAATGCAGAACCGATATCCAGAACCTCGTCATAGACTTCTTTATATGTTTTCCATGCATAAGGACCAACCTAAAACGACTAGAACTAGTTACGAATCGATTTAAAATTGAAAAGATAAAAGATCCCCGGCTTCCTACAACAATATACATTACCTTTCCATCAACAATTTCACGCCATCCAAGCATTCTATTCCCTGGATACTTCTCTACAGAAGTCCTGCACATTATGACTCTTTTCAAAATCTCAAACAAACAATTGACTTGTTCATGATCATTCATCAACCCATTTGAGTTCTCTCAATTTTCTCCTCCTTAAAAGCAAAATTACAAATGTGCAAGAAAATGAAAGACAAAATCTCGTAGAATTCTAATCATGTACCTGAAAATATCCCAGGAGGTATTTATGTCAGGATGTTGTGGTAGAAACCCATCCTTCTCTAGTAAATTCCGATAAATCGGACCATGCGAAGGCTCCCCGTCTCGTCCTTCACGGCCACTCTCAACCTGAACAGCAAACTCTTTCATTTCTCTTCTTCTCTTGTATTATGATGTAAACCTGAAAACAAACACAGTGTACATTTCAGAAATGCAAAATCAGTATTGTACTTGAAGGTTAAAAACAGAATTCATGAAAAAACTCCATTAAAACAGCCCAAAAAACTGCCATTAAGGTGATGAATGACCGCAATTGCAGCCCTAGACAATCCAGCAAACAATACATGACCACCATCAATATACGGCAGGCTTGCTGAAACCCACTTAGAACACATGACTTCAGTTAATAAATCATCAGAAAATATAGAAATCAATCTGTAGGAACTTACCAAAATGATTAAAATATCAGTCTAGAAAACGTTAAACCACTAGCAACAACAAGATTTCAACAATTTTTTTTCTTTTTTCTTTTGCATTTTTTTCAAGTAGCTAATAAAGAAGAAAGGAAAGTATAAAGCAAGGAACAGTACCTAGCCTGGAATTTCTTCTCAAGTATTTTCTGGAAGTGTATGCCGAGTACTGACATATCAGTATTAGTAGTTATGCATTGCATTCATTCATCTAAAAAAAGGTAGTCCCCCTCATGCAACGCAATTATATCAGACAACTGACATCTTTCTGCTTTTTAATTTTTTTTGTATCAGTAACATTTTCAAACTACACGTACATATTACTGGTTCTCTACTCGGTCACAGTTGATATGCATGTATATATTTTGTGCCGGATAAGTTTGAATTCGTAATTGAGCAACGGAAAAGTGTTTGTTTTTTTTCGGTGCACTCCTAAAATATATGGCACGCGAAGAAATGTAACTTAGTGTCAATCTCGTACAGATGTACCGAGAACACACAGAAAAAAAAGAAGGAAAAAAAGTTCAGGGATTAAAATATCACACGCCTTTTCACAATGCTGCTAATGGGGGTACCGTTTACTTGGAGGTGTACCACATTGCAACTAAGACTAAACATGCTTTGGTAAGGAATTGGTACACCCCAAGCAAAATGGTACACCCATTAGAAGTCATGCCTTTTCGGTTGGAATGTTAGCTAGCTAGTTAATGTTTTATTTAGTTAAACTGGAGTCTGGAATGACCATTTACCAAGTTGGACCAGAACTCAGCTGCCCCCATTAAAATGGTTTTAAGGCCAAATGCCGTACGGGAAACAGCAACAACCCTACTAAAAATGTAGTTAGTGAGTATTAAAGAAACAATCTCAAGAATTACCATTATCTCCTACTCCTACTCCTACGTTAAGTCCAATTTTGAGGACCTATTATCAAAAAGCGTGGTGGGTATATGTCTGCTTTAACAAACGGAAAATGGGTCATTTGTCCAAATATTTTTAAAATATAGTTCAAATGGACGAGTAAAAATTAGTATGGGTGAAATGGACACTAAAAAATATCTTAGCAAGGATGATAAAAATAAACCTTGGATTCATCATGATGCTAAAAAACTTAAACTTAAAAATAGTAAGGATGAAACTCGATGCATCCTGATGTAAATTAAAAATAAGAAAAAGTATTTGAAAAATGGGTAGGATGAAACTGTTTACATCCTGCCTATTTTTATATTTTTGTCCATTTAAACAGTATCAAAATCTAAATGTCCTTTTCACCCAGGAATTGTTGATTTTGGTCTTTTTAACCAATTTTGTGTTTAACAAACCGAGAAAAAAACTATCAAATAAATCATGCTCTCACAGTTTTTTTGATGTGGTTCCGGTGGGCCCCCATAGAGGACAGTTTTTTTTTTTATAGAAAAAACTTAGACCGAAGTCTAAGAAGCCAGCACAGGGGAGCAAGATTGCCACTACGCCTGCTAATATTGTTTTTACAAGCCATAGCAATATTAAGAGTTGTTTTGGAGTATGTGGATAATTTTAAGACTAGTTAAGACAAAAGTAATTGGACTAATTCTGGTGATAGCGTCTTGTTCTTCACTTCTCATATGGTCATAGTAGTTGAGGTGAAATCTTCCTTTGACTGCTTGATGGTATAGGAGCTTGAATCTGATCAGGATTTCCATGGACTCAGCTTATATTTCTATATTGATGTGATGCATTTCTTTGGCCCAGCTGAAGGCTAAATCCGCTCCTCCTGTTGCTCCCCATTCTCCAGTGTGTCCTGAATGTCCTCTGGTACCAATAGTGTGTCGTGCAAAGTCCAATATAGTTAGTGCGGAAAAATAGGTGAGACTGTCAGGATCTTGTAGTGTGCATATTTTGATGATAATGCCAAAATCCATATTGTTGTTGAGATTTAGATCATAAGGAGCAGCAGTGTTCTCCTTTGTGTCAATCTCACCACCATTTAGAGTAATGGTGTTCATTATATGAGATGGTAGATTGTGAATTCGGTTGTAATCACTGAGGTGTTGTTTGATGATCAAAGTTGTTTTCCTGGCATCTGGCTTGATGTGATTGAAAATTAGATCACATCTAGCCTTCCAGATGAACCAGCATATAGTTGCATAAAGATTACTCATTTCATTTGTAGTACCAGTCAGATACCAGGAATTGAGCCATTCCATGAAGTTTGTTGTACTATCAAACTGGTCATGGGAAGGACCAATGATTTCATGCCAAACATGAGTAGCTGTAGGGCAGTTGAGGAATAAGTGTGTCATTGTTTCCTCCGCACTATTGCATACTTGACATATTGGATCTATGTAATGCAGAATGCTAGCAGTTTTAGCATTAGTGGGTAGGATATTATGAGCACATTTCCAAATAAAGATTTGTATAGCTGGAGCAGTGTCCATTTTCCAGATAGCTTCCCAGTTACTTGTTAAGGGATCATTCCTGTAGAGATAGTCTATTTTGGCCTTGTAAAGAGCCTTGACAGAGAACTTCCCAGAAGCATTTAAATTCCACTGGATTTTGTCCTCTTCCCCTGGAAAGGTGTTTAGAGAAAGAATGTCTTGAGAAATGTTGGGATTAAAAAGATGTTGAACCAGAGTGGCATTCCAGTTTCCATTGAGGTGCAGAAGGTGTTCAACATTCTCTATGTGTTGGGAGCAATGGGGAGGTTTGATAAGTCTGGTTGTGGTATTTGGAATCCAAATATCATCCCAGATTTTGAGTGTCCTCCCATTGCCAATTCTCCAAGCACAGTGTTGTTGAATGTTATTAATGCCTTCAATAATTCCTTTCCAAATCCATGAGTCTCCAGCCTTAGGTTTAATATCCATGTTTAGAACATTTCTACCAATGAGGTATTTAGCATCCATAAGTTTGTACCAGAGAGAGTCCTTGTCTTGTTCTAGCCTCCACCCAATCTTAGTGATCATAGAGATGTTAAAGAGTTCAATATTCATGAAACCTAGTCCTCCCAGCTCTTTAGGTTTGTAGACATCAGTCCAGGATTTTGGGTAGTAACCTTTTGGATTCTCCAGATTTTTGCCCCGGAAAAAGTCCCTTTGAAGCTTGTTGAGGTCCTGAAAAGTTTGTTTTGGAATCCTGAAGCAGTTCATTTGATAAATGCTAGCAGTTGAAGTAACTGATTTAATAAGAACTTTCCTCCCAGCGGGATTTAAAGGAGTATTTTTCTAGCTGGATAGTCTTAATTTGAGTTTATCAACTCCAGGTTTGAAAGATTTGATTTTGCTTCTGTGAGTGAAGAGAGGAGATCCTAAGTACTTGTCATCTAGATGAAGCACTTGCACCCCCATTATATTGCTGATTATGGGTATGAGGCTTGGATCGGTGTTCTTACTGGAAAAAAACTCCAGACTTGTTGAAGTTAATGAGTTGACCAGAAGTATCTCCAAAGATATTTAGAATATCCATAATGTTATGTGCCTCAGTCTTGTTGGCTTTACAGAATACCATGCAGTCACCGGCAAAAAGGACGTGATTGATGGATGGAGCACATATTTTTATTCCAGTTATGATACCCATATCTTCAGCATGTATAAGAGTTCTGGAGAGAGATTCCATGCAGAAGAGAAACAAATAGGGAGATAAAGGGTCACCTTGTCTTAGGCCTCTGGAAGGTTTGAAGAAAATATCTGGAGAGCCATTGATGAGGACAGCAGAAGTGGTATAGTAGAGATGCACTGCATAATTCTGTTAGACCATTGTACATTGAAACCTATTTTCTTCATAATGGTAATTAAGAAAGGCCAGTCCACTCTGTCAAAAGCTTTTGCCATATCAATTATAATACTCATGGTTCCATTAGCACCTTTTAATCCTCTCTTAGATCTCATAATATGAATGATTTCATGTGCTATAGCTATATTGTCAGAGATTTGCCTTCCAGGAATGAAGGCATATTGGTAGGGGGATATGATCTTGTTGAGATAAGGTTTCATTCTCTTGGCCAAGAGATTTGAGATGATTTTGTAGGTAGTGTTACAGAGACTGATAGGTCTAAAGTGGCTTGGGGAAGTAGGATTATCAACTTTAGGAATGAGAGAGATGAAGGTGGAATTCATCTCTTTAAGCATATGACCAGATAAGAAGAAGTGTTGGACCACTTTGACAATGTCATTTCCAATTAGCTCCCAATTGGCTTGAAAGAAGTTGGGAGTGAAGCTATCTGGTCCCGGAGCTTTATCCTTTTCCATGCTGAATAAAATGGACTTAATCTCATTGTAATCTGTTGTTCTGTTTAGCATAATGTTGTCATCTGTGTAAATGGTAGTAGGTATTAGGTTGATAATTTCTGGGTTAATGGTTGGGTTTTCTATTGCAGCCATAGCAGAGAAATGATGTGTGAAACAGTTCTTAACTTCTTGGTAATCTGTTATCCAGGTTCCTTTATTGTCTTGAATTGTATCAATCTTGTTTCTCCTAGTTCTACTCTTGGTAGCTCTGTGAAAATAATTAGTGTTCTGATCACCGAGCTTTATGAATTGATCCCTACTCTTTGTTTTCCAGAACTTTTCTTCAATGTCCTGCCAATCCTTGAGATGCTTTCTAGCTAGATCCAGAGCTTGACTTCTATCATGTATGAAGTAGTTGTTGTGAAGCCAATGGATATGTTGTTTGCATTCATCTATGTTGGTTTTGATATTGCCATAAACTTCCTTTTTTCAGACTCTAAGTTTGAGTTTGATATCTTTAAGTCTTCTAGATATGAGGAAAGCACTAGAACTAGAGAGATTTTTACCCCATCATTCAGCTATGATTTTCTTACAGTCCTCATGATCCAACCAAGGACCAAAGAACTTGAATATGGGATTTTACCAATTTTCCAATTGGGATTTGAATTCAAGAGGATGGGATGGTGATCATACCCAATAGCCAGCATGTTAGAGATGGTGGTATTAGGATATAGAAGTAACCAACTTTCAGTTGCTATCCCTCTATCCAATCTTTGCTCAGTGAGAGCAGGACCACTTATCTTGTTAGACCAAGTGAATGGGCAGCCATAGGTGCCCAGATCCACTAAATCCAGATCCAAAATCTTGTTGTTAAAATAGACAGCTTCATTATCATCAATTGGTTGAGTACTAAACTTTTCAGTGTCATGGAGAATGAAATTGAAATCACCAATAACTAACCAGGGTAACTGGTTGTTAGCAGAAGTTTTATCCAACATTTTCCAGGACTCAACTTTGCTATTGAAATCATAAGGGCTACCATAGTAGCCAGTGAATATCCAAGGTGTACCAATTGCAGGCCTAACTATAGCATTGATATGGTCTAGGGAGAAGTCAGTTATTTCAACATTCAGATTACTCTTCCATATCAAGGCTAAGCCACTAGTTGTGCCACTTGTCCCCCCTGGGTTAAAAAACCAATAGTTGTTGACATTAACCTCAATCATAGGCAGAAAGGCATCACGAAGGAGAATTAAGAAAGAAAAAAAAAACAGTGTGCAAGACCAAAAGCACCTACGTTTCATTACCAAAAGCATCTTAAGTTTCAAAAAAAAATATTAATTTTTTGATATGTTTTCATGAAATAATCTCCTTTACTGTTTCTTATGTTTCCTATGGTTATACTGATCTAAACTATCTTTTCTGCTATTCTGATAGATTGTGTTTTTTTGATGTTAAAAGTTGATTTATATAAATCCATGAGTTGCTAAGTTTTTTCTCCTTAATTTGTTTACAGTTTGTAATATCCCAACTGGTGTTTACCATGACTGCTGGTGTGATTCATGCGTTTGCAAAAGTTGTTACCATGCTTTTTGAAGCTATTGTGATTTCACAGTTTTGTTAAATCTGTTCTTCTGGAAAAATTTCTCTACCGAGTCTCGACAACAATTCAGTGGGTTACAGATTACCGTGTTCAAAGGAAATTCAAATTTCAAAAAAGCCGTTACAAACTTAACCTGTTATTACTTCTCGTAATTATCGGTGGTAGTCACAGCCTTTCTGTTAACTTTCCTATTATACATCGTCTCCTCAATGAGAATAATCAGTCAATGATACCCTTTCAATTACAAGATATCCGAATGAATATCTTTCAAAAATCAATCAGAACCCATATTTTTATAGGGTTTCCACTGTTTAAAAGACTAAATCAAAGTTGTATTATCAATATTGAAAACACAAAGAATACTTTCAAGGGAAAAAATCTTCCAACAATGGCTACAGAAGGTGAGAAATCAAGAACTTATTTAGCTACAAAGTTTATGCAGGCTGCTTTGGATTTAGGTGATGTGGATGAAGTTGTCTATCATCAAAGTGATGAATCTGAAGAACAATCAGCTGAGGTTGAAGAAATTAGTCTTATTGGTAAAATGATAATAGAAGGTAAAATGGGTATCAAAACAGTTGAGAGGAACATTGGTTTTACATGGAGTTTCATTCATGAAGGTGGTGTTAAGGTTTTTGAGTTGGATGATAATATCTTGGAGTTTCAATTTCAAGACCATGATACTAAGAAGAAGGTTTTCGATTCTCGGCCTTGGAGTATTAATGGTTTTCTTATTAATCTGAGGTTCTATATTCTGGAATGATTTATCAAGAACTTGATTGGAGTAAGCAATGTTTCTGGATTCAAATAAAAAAGATATTGCCAGAGCACATGAATGTCAAGGAAATAACTAAGATTGGAAAGTTAATGGGTGAAGTCTTAGCCATTGTTCCAGAAGATGGTGTTCCAGTTGAGGATGAACATGTTAGCTTGTGTTCAGGTGGATATTAACTACCCTCTAAGAAGAGGAGTGATGGCAAAAACAAATGCTGGTTCAACACGCTGGATTAAGTTTTTCTATGAGAAGTAGCCACACAAGATTTGTCCAAATTGTTATATTCTTAATCACAATAAGTATATATGTAAGGCAGCTACAGATTACTTAACTAAGGCTCATGCTAAGCCTCATTATTTTGGAGAACTAAAGATGGGTGCTAGAAAACAGATTGTGATTGCTAGAGATGGTGAACAAGTTCCTGCAGTTGCTCAGAAGAAGAACAATAAGGGGAAGGTGTTTGTTCCTCCAAAAGATGGTTATGTGATTGGTTCTACATCTAAAAGAGATAATGAGTATGTTTATGTGGAGGAAAGACTTGGGAAAAGGCAGAGAAGTGAAATTCCAGTTACTCATGTTTTTGAACATGAAGTTGTTGCTGACAAACTTGTGGAATCACAGACAACTAACATAATCACATCTAGGGATTTGCAGACTAGAAGCACTATTGGCGCTAAGGTAACTCTTTCTTCTTTCTTTTTGATTAAGTATATTTTCTTATTTTTTAAAATGAAAATTATTTCTTGGAATGTGCAAGGTATTGCTAACAATTTTACTAAACAACAGTTTCAAAACTTGGTTAAAACTCAAAGTCCTGATTTCATATTTCTTTGTGATACTAAGATTGATAAAGTTAGAATGATATCTATATCTCAATCAGTTCATTATCTCAACTGTACTTGTATTGAAAGAGTTGGTATTGCTGGTGGTTTAATTCTTATGTGGAAATATGGTATAGATGTTGAAATTATAGGTTGTGAAAACAATATGATCCATGTAGTCATTCAGCTGGATCCTAGTAAACCCAAAGCCCTAGTTACTTTCATGTATGGGTCTACTTTTTCTGATCCTAAGAAAATTCAATGGAATTTTCTAGCTGAATTCAGTAAGGATGTTCAACAACCTTGGTTAGTACTAGGTGATCTCAATTTTCATTTAGATAACAATAGCAATACATCTGATAAATGGGTTCAAAATAAAGTTTCTAATGCAGGTTTAATTGATATTGGCTATGAGGGTAAGGATTATACTTGGACCAATAATTCTTATGGTACTGGAACTAAAAAAGAAAGATTGGATATGGCTATGAGTAATAATGATTGGTCTTTACAATTTTCCTCTGCTAAGATTTTACATTTGATTTCATAGCTTCTGATCATTGTCCTGTTTTGCTTATTACTGATCCTATTCCTAAACATTTATGGAGGCCTTTTATGTTTTTTAGGACTTGGATAGGACATAATAGCTTTAAGGATAAACTTGAGGAGTCTTGGAATTTAGATGTTCTAGGTAGTCATGCCTACAAATTGAAACAAAAACAGCACAGTGCTAGACTATCCTTATCACAATAGAATAGAATGGATTTTGGGGACATACAAAAGAACATAAATAACTTGCAAAATGCCTTAAAATCGGCTCAAAATGAGAATTATTCTGAGAGTCAGCATGCTAGAGTTAAGTCTATTACTAGTGATCTTGAAAACTGGTATAAAATATAATCTGAATTCTACAAAGAAAAATCTAGAGATAAAACTGGACTTGACATGGATAACAATACCAGATACTTTCATCCTATGGTGAATAAGAGGAGTCATACTAATAATATATATGTTCTTTGTGATAATGATGGTAATTGTCTTAGAGACAGGGAGGATATTAGTAATCTTCATACTAATCATTTTAGAACTGTTGATAGTACTTCAAATCTTGTTTTGTCTGAGGAAAATTTTGATGTTATCCCCTGTGTTCTTAGTGATGCTGATAATGCTTTACTCCATGATGTTCCTGATGATATTGAAATTGAGAATGTTGTTAGGAATATGCTTGCTTGGAGTTCACCTGGCCCTGATGGCTTTCAAGCAGGTTTTTATCAAACACAGTGGTCTCTTGTTGGAAAGGATATTATTAATGTTGTTAGAAGATTTTTTAAAAGTGGTCATATGCCTAGGTCCCTTAATAAGACATATATATCTCTTATTCCTAAGTGTAAAAGCCCTAAAAAGCCTTCTGAATTTAGACCAATTGGTCTCTGCAATGCTTCTTATAAAATAGTGTCTAAAATTCTTGCTAATAGAATTAGGCCTTTGCTTAAGAAGTTAATTTCTCCTTATCAGGCTGCCATTATACCAGGTAGAGATATTCATGACAATATCATTATTGCTCAGGAAGGTATAAGTGGAACTATGGCTATTAAACTTGATCTTTCTAAAGCCTTTGATAGGCTTGAATGGTCTTTTCTCAACAAAGTCTTAGAAAAATTTGGTTTCAGTCAAGAGTTTTGCAATATTGTTATGCAATGTGTCACTACCACTAGTATTAGTGGGTTGCTAAATGGTTCTCCTTGTGATCAATTTGAACCAACTAGAGGGATTAGGCAAGGGGATCCTTTATCCCCTTATCTTTTCATTTTTTCTATGGAATATCTTTCTAGGTCTTTGCTTTGTGCTGAGCATAATAAATCTATCATTGACATTAAAGCCTCTAGGAGAGCCCCTCCTATTTCACACCTGCTTTTTGCTGATGATATTCTTATCTTTGGTCAAGCTAATATGCAGCATGTTGATAAGATTTTGCAGATTAGGACTTTGGTAATATTTCTGGACAAATGTTGAATTTTGATAAGTCTTGTGTTTATTTCAGTAATAATCTCAGTCCTAATGATTGTAATGCTTTAGCTAGTGCTCTTAAAATGTCTTTGGTGACAGACTCTGAGAAGTATCTAGGTGCTCCTCTATTACTTGGTCATTCTAAGGTAAGATCTTTTGAACCAATTGCTCAATATTTTGAAGCTAGACTCAAAAATTATGTTAGCATCACTCTGAATCAATCTGGTGGATCAACTATAATTAAGATTGTTTTGAATTCTTTACCAACTTATCAAATGGGTTGTTTTAAAGTCCCTACTACTATAATTGGTCAGTTATATTCTTTGCAGAGGAACTTCTGGTGGGGACATAAAACAGGTAAAGGTATTAATTTTATAGGATGGGATAATATTAATTTGCCTAAAGATCAGGGGGGGGCTTGGCTTTAGAGACCTTGAGAAATTTAACATTGCCCTTATTTGTAAGTTGGTTTGGAAAATTGTTACTGAGAATGATGAGTTGTGGGTTAAAATTCTAAGTGCTAAATATTTTAAGGATTGTAGCATTTTACACTTGTAAACTTAATGAAAAAAACTGCTCTTCTTGGATTTGGAGAGTTATAAAATTGATACTATAAAAATGTTATAAAGCAGGTTGTTGGGCAATTAGGTGTGGCACTAAAGCTCATATTTGGCTTGACTGTTGGGTTATAGGCTTAGATCATCCTCCTAGACCTTTTGAAGGTCTAGTTAATACGGTCTCTTATACTACTGTCTCTGAGTTGTTCATTGCAGGTTCTAGAGATTGGAATTATCATTTGATTAATTATCTCTTTAATCCAGATGATGCAAGTAACATTATTGATATGAATATTCCTCTTATTGGTTCAGTTGTGCTTATTTGGTGCTTTATCAATGTTCTCCGGCCATCATGGCTATACACTCGGCTAACTTTTTTACCGGCAATCTCTATCTCCCATTGGCTTGAGAACTACCACCGTTTCAATTCAACGGTTCCCTTGAACACGACAATTTTATAGGATGGGATAATATTAATTTGCCTAAAGATCAGGGGGGGCTTGGCTTTAGAGACCTTGAGAAATTTAACATTGCCCTTATTTGTAAGTTGGTTTGGAAAATTGTTACTGAGAATGATGAGTTGTGGGTTAAAATTCTAAGTGCTAAATATTTTAAGGATTGTAGCATTTTACACTTGCAGAAACTTAATGAAAACTGCTCTTGGATTTGGAGAGTTATAAAACAGAACAGTTGTTGGGCAATTAGGTGTGGCACTAAAGCTCATATTTGGCTTGACTGTTGGGTTATAGGCTTAGATCATCCTCCTAGACCTTTTGAAGGTCTAGTTAATACAATGAAGAAGAAAGAAGAAAGGAAATGCATTTCTCCATCTCTTATACTACTTGTCTCCCTTAACCTTGGCGGTTGTTCATTGCGGGTTCTAGTAGGTGGAATTATCATTTGATTAATTATCTCTTTAATCCAGATGATGCAAGTAACATTATTGATATGAATATTCCTCTTATTGGTTCAGTTGTGCTTATTTGGTTGCCTGATAGAAAGGGGCAGTTTTCAGTAAAGAGTGTTTACAATGTTCTTACTGACAGAACTAATTTACCTGTAAATAATCAACATATTCCCAATCAGGTGTGGAGATCTCGGTGGAAAGTAGCATTACCACATAAAGTGAAACTTTTTGTTTGGAAATGTATGAAAGATATTATTCCTACTAGAGATAAATTTTCTAGATACAAACCAGAGATTGAGGTGCATTGTAGTCTATGTAATTGTACTGTTGAAACTAGTGAGCATTTGTTTTTGGATTGTCCTTATGCTAGATCAATTTGGCTTGCAGTTAATATTAATGTGGGTACTATAATATCTCAGCATGGTTCATTTAGGAATTGGGTGATTTCTTGGTTTTCTGCAGGTATCAATATAACTTTTGGCTCTAGTATTGATAGGCAGGATATAAATAGATTTCTTATGGTTGCAGCTTGGACTATATGGAAGGACAGATGTTCTACAGTTTTTCAGAACATAAATCCTAATAGAATGTTTTCTCTTGACAGTATTAATAAACTTGTTAACTCTAATGCTCAACAATCTACTAATGTCAATGTTCCTCAGCAGGAAGTTAAATGGATCCCTCCATATTATGAATTTTTGAAATGCAACATTGATGCTTCATTTAAAAAAAAAAAAACAATGCAAGGTGATCCGGGACTAATAATCAGGGATTTTGCAGGTACCAAAATTGAAGTCCAAGGTGTCCACATTAATGGAGGAATGAGGGTTGGCACTGAAGTGGAAGAACTGGAGTGTAAAGCTATGAAGGAAGCTGTTGCACTGGCAGTTAAACTGAAGCTGAAAAATGTTATTTTTGAATCTGATAGTGAGGTTCTAGTTAAATCAATAAATGGACCAGATTACTTTGTTCATTGGTTAAACAAATCTTTGATTTTAGACATTAACTTTATGTTAAGTTCTATTAAGAGTTGGAGATGCATTTCAGTTAGAAGGGATGCAAATAGTGTAGCTGATAAAATTGCAAAGAGATCTAGAGTTATGGGAGTCTGTTTTAATTTTAGAACTGATTTTCCTCTTGAAATACAAGAATGGATTGATCAAGATAAACCTGTACTTGATTAACTCTATTCAATAAAATTTCTTTTGTATAAAAAAAACCTCAATCATAGGCCCATAGAGGACAGTAGGGCCTGCTTTTGTGATAGCTTTTAGGGCGTTTTTTTGCTAACGGTTTATTTCCAGGTAAGTAGCATTTTAGATTTTCTTACGGAAAAGTAAGAAAAATTGACCGCAAAGTAGATTTTCTTACAGAAAAGTTGACCGCAAAGTAACATTTTACTACTACTACTTTTTTATAAAGTACCCTTACTTTTCACTTTACACTAAAAAAGTGCCCCCGTTTTTTAGAAATTTGTTAAAGTACCCTGTTTTATTCAAAAGGCAAATTCCATCCAGTTAAGTGCTAGGTGGCAGTTATCTTTCCAATTAAAAGTCCTATTTACCCCTGAACTATATCTCCTTGGTGGGGAGGGTAAATGATCCGACGATCCTGAAAACGGTGTAACGATCCAGAACCGGGCTCGACGAATCTGAAAGTGTTGTCACGATCCTGAATTGGAATCGACGAATCAAAAAATATTGTAGAAGGTCGATTTTCCTCCAACCAAGAACCCGAAACACTTGAAATGGTGAACCCTTTTTGGGAAATGATCTAACGAACCTGAAAGCGGTGTAACGATCCTGAACCGGACTCGACGAACCTGAAAAACGATGTAGAAAATCAATGTGGCAATAAGTAAAGGGCAAATATGTAAAGTAAATTGGGCTTAACTATTACTAGATGGAAAAACTAACGTGAGGATACTTTAACAAATTTTAAAATAACGGGGGCATTTTTTTTGAACGCGAAATTGGGGGATAAAAAAAGGAATTGGGGGATACAAGAAAATGACAAAAACTGGATCCATATATCATTTCGGGGACACCCCTTATCTAAGTATTTTTTTAAATCCTAATGTACCCCTCACTAATCAGGATTAGTGATTAATAATAATTAATAAAATCATAAGATTTTTTTATAAATGATTAGTGTGTGTTTTATTTTATTTTGGGTGAGTGAGGTGGGAGTAGAAGGAGAGAAAAAAAAATTTGGAGGAACTTTTTTGGGGGGAAATGGAGGATGATTGTGAAGAGAGGATTGCTGCTGCAGAATCTTTAGCTCAACTACAACAAGGAGCATATCTTGAATCTTCGGCTAACGACAACAACTCACAATTGCAACTCTTTGTTGAGCCAACACCCTTAAATGATGATTTTGACGAGTATGGAGAGTTTCTTGAAGAACCAACACAAGAAAGTAAACTTGCACAACATACTAGCATCCCCAACACACAGGTAAAGCTGCTAAGATGAGTAAAAATCGAATTTTTCCTTTAAACCCGCCATTTTTTCAACTGAAAAACCTCAATGCCGGCATGGTAGTTGTATGAATACCATGCCGGTAGTCAAGGTACCGGCATGGTATTCATACTACGACCATGCCGGTAAACTGATATCCCCCAATTTGAATTATAAATCGGCATAGAATTCTACCAAAAAACCATGCCGGCATTTGTTGGAAATTTTCATAAATTGTTTTTCTGGTTTTGATCTTCAGAACCTATTTTTTTTTTGTTTTAATCGAGGTCTACTTAAGCACGATTATCGATTTTCGAGCATCTTAGGAACTACTTAGGCATGGTTTTTGCTTAAATTTCTATCTTAG
The DNA here is from genome assembly GCA_023531295.1 of Papaver armeniacum. Classification (NCBI taxonomy): domain Eukaryota; kingdom Viridiplantae; phylum Streptophyta; class Magnoliopsida; order Ranunculales; family Papaveraceae; genus Papaver; species Papaver armeniacum. Next base: position 83,810 of record JAJJWW010009042.1, read on the forward strand.
GAACATGATGAAAAGTATCCAGGAAACTTAAATATTTTTTTCACTTGACTACCGGCATTGATAGATTTCTATCGAGCATCAAGCACCATTTTCCGGCGTGGTTCTTCACCAATTCCGGCATGGTCTTCATCACTTAGGCGATGTAAAAAAATATTCCGTTTTGAATTTTTTCTGGTTTTAATCAGTCTACTTAGGCACAAGTAGTTAATTCTCGAGCATGCCAAGACCGGTTTAGGCATAGTATGTTGCTTAAATTTATATCTTAGGCACATGATGAAAAGTATCCAGGGAAACTTCAATTTTTTTTTCACTTGACTACCTAGGCATTGATAAATTTCTATTGAGCATCTTGCATTACTTAGTTACTGGCATTGAATGTTAGTTACCAACCATGCCTAGGCACGGTTTCGGCATGATCTTCATCAATTCCGGCATGGTCTTCATCACTTGCAGCATGATCTTCATCACTTCCGAATTAAAAAAAAAAAAAAATTTCGTTTCCAAAGTGAGGAGCCGGTAGAGAAGGAGAAGAGAATTTGAAAGAGAGTGGGGAGAGTTTAGAATTTGAAAGGGAATGGGGAATATTTGGGTTTCAAAGTTCTAACCCTGAAAGTGATTAATAAGAAGTGGAGATGGAAATGGGGATATGATTTTGTTTTTTGATTTTAAGTTTTTTAATTTTTATTTTGAGGGAAGGGTATTTTAGTATTTTCATACCCAAAAATCACCCCTTAACACACACCATGGGTTGGGAGAAGTAATCAATATCCCCCAATTTCGCGTTCTTTTTTTTTGGGGTTCCTGAGAGAGGGGTATTTTATCGAAATTCTTTTTATCCTTTGAAATTCTTTGCAGCCGATGGTAGCCAAGCCGGAAACCTATCAACATCAATTTGGGATCGGACGAATCCGGCTTTTCTTAATCACATTCTTTTGAGCGACTCTATGGGAATCACATTCCCGCGTGTAATAACATTATAGTTGGTTTTTTATTAATTTCATGCTTCAAAAAAAAAAAAAAAAAAACTTCCAGGGAACTCAGTTTCAAACTTCAAACTAGTGAGTCACTGACCTATTTGTGGAGACTCGGGGTACCTTTTGAAACCCGTCAATTCCATGTGGTTGGAGAGGAGTAGTCAAAGTACTGCCTTTAGTCAAGAGTTAAAGCTGCATCTGCTACCAAAATAGTACTGCTGACAGGACCATTAATGGCTTGCTTTCAACTTAGCTAATTAAGTTCGTCTCGTACAGTAGTGGGCAGATTCTCATTATATAGTTAGTTGGACATTACTCATTTTGAACTTAGCTAATCAAGTTTTTAATTGTTCTTTTAAAGGCCAACAAATTCACGTGGAGAAGATAAATAGCTAGCCCACTAGCGAGTAGTTGCAAATTAATGTAGTATTAAGTATACAGTACCAAGATAATGGACGAGTAGTTTTTCTTTTTACACGGTATGATAGGAAAGAATTTTGATCTAGCAGCACCTATAGAAGGCACATGGCAGTTTTTGACGTCATCTAACCTTGTGGTTGACTATGGTTATATCGTAACGTATTTTTAGCTAAAAGATCTCTCTTTTTTTTGCCGTATTTTAGAATATCTAAACATATCTTTCTTTAGGCTGTAAAGAAAACTTCTTGGCGGCAAGGGAAGTTAAAATTCTCTAATTTCGTGGAAAACCTAAAGCCTGTAATATATCTTTCCTTCGAGAATTTACATCTCAAGAAGATTATTTTCCCGATCTTCAAGAGCTTTGATTTGAGATATACTAATATTCAAGTATTGCCTGAATCTTGCATTAGCAACCTCTGTCATCTGGAGATGGTGGATTTTGGATCATGTAAGCTTCCTAAAGAAATTAAGAATTGGCCGAGATTAAGACAGTTTACACACTACATGAATGGTGACACAATGCCTAGAGGTATGGAAAAACTAACTTGCCTTAACATTGGAGGCATACACCGTGAGAAAAGAAAATAGTAGTCATAGTGGGATAGAAGAGTTAGCATCGCTGAACTCCCTTCAAGTATTGTGTATAAATGTTAGAGAACGTCGGAGGAACAAAAGATGCAGAGAGAGCAAAGTTAAAGGATAAGACAAATTTGAAAGAGTTATATCTTGGGTGGAGCTCCGATCTTAATTTTGATTCAATAGTTTTATTTCAAACCTTGCAATTTCATGCTAGAATCAAACAACTTAATTTTGCTTGAAAAAAGGGTGTTTGTGACATGGTCGGTTAACTGTGTGAGGCAAGCTTTCTTCGTATGAATGCAAAGTTTTAGCATTTTTGGTGTTTAATTAAGTACTCTAATACTGTTCGATTGAGAAAATCTAGTGCTTGAAGCTATAGAAAAAACAGAACAAGGGAAGGATGATGGGAGTCCGTGTCTCAAACAAAAAGGAAAGAGGGAAGCTAAAACAGTTAGGGAGAATATACTGCAGTTAGAAATTCAGTGGTTATTTAAGTATGGCTGTATAAATTAGGATATAACCATAGTCAAATCTAAGGTTAGGTGACGTAAAAAACTGTCAGGTGCCTTCCATTGGTGCTGCTAGATCATTTTTGATCTAGCAGTGTTAGATCAAAATTATTTCCGGTATGATAGAGTTCCTTGCAACATTAAACCTGATCATTGGGTATGAGAACGATTAATCGTACTTGATTTAAACAGATAAGAGGGAGGAGGACTCTTAATAGTAAGAAGTAAGAACCTACACAACCAATGAAAGACAAGCATGTGTAGGTCATATGGAGCGTTGAGCTGTAAGTAGGTGCAAGGAAGTGTGACACTAGTGTAAGAACTAGTGTGTTACTCCCTCCGTCCTACTATTAAGTGACCTATTTGATTTTAGATTTTGTCCCACTAATAAGTGACCTATCACCTATATCACCAAACAATGAGATATTTCTAAAATTATCCTTTTAGTTAATTATAAAAATATAAGAAATATGGTTACGTAAGTGTTTTAAAATGCTTTTCAATGGTATGAAGTTTGCGAACATCCGTGGAGAAGTTTGAGAGATAAATTATTTCTAAATTTCACTAGTTATTATCCATAAGGGTATAATTGTAAAAAAAATGCTTAAAAGTACTCTTTTCCTTGCTTGCCTTAAAAATTGTGCAAACTTAAATTAGGTCACTTAATAGTGGGACGGATGGAATATTACTTATTAGCTTCCTCCAAGTTGGCCTTGAAAGAAAAACCTCTATTTTGTCTCGAAGAAATCCAAATTGTGGGCTTGCCAAACTTTTAGTGAATATGTTAGCCACTTGGGCCGGAGTGTAAATGCCATGTACTTTATGCGACTGTTAAACTATACATAGTGTGAAACACATAATTTGATGTACAACTGATGTTGTTACACTGCAGCACATGAGAAATCAGCAAGAAAACCTAAAGGTTACGCAAAACAATAGAAACTCTATAAATTAATGATGTTGGGACCACCAGAATTTATTAATTAACCGTTTATATATTAATTAAAATCTTATATTAACTTATAGAGAAATTTATTAGCAAATGTTTATTTTCTAAATATTGAAGGATATCATCAACAGAACAGTTAGACGGTGAAATCACTCGAGACTTGTAAAATTTGATCGAGAGATGGGTTATCACAATTCAATGAATGTCAAGATGTCCTGAATATCCGAAAGAAAATGAAGTTACGCAACTGTTGACCAATGAAGAAATAATTGGGACCGTCATGGGAACTGATAAAGATGGGAAAGAAGATGACAAGAATTCTACAATTGACCCCCTTCACAAAACGAGGTTGTTAAAGCGGCAATCCCATTAAATAATTTCTTATTTGGATATGAGAAAACAATACCAGAAAAACTTATGATGACAAGAAAAATTAGAGATGAAATTTAATGTGATATTGATTTTAACAAAACATCGAAGACAATTGAATCAATTTTCAAAAAATCTTCATAAATCATTAGTGTATTGAATATATATAATGAATTATTAATTTATATTTCAGACGGGGTCTACATAGGTAATTAAAAATGTATTATTCTATAATTTTAGCGAATTATTAATTTGGCACGTTGTACCCGGCTCGGAATCGATTAAAACTATTATTTAAGAGAGTTTATTAAATAATCAAGTATTAATTAATGGAGTTTCTATAGTAGTTGACATACTCGAATAACTTTTCAACCTGAGTGAGCTAAGCTCCTATATTCAGCCTTAGTAGAGGATAAAACCACGATACTTTGCCTTTAATTGACCATGATATTAGGTTTGGACCAAAGAAAATACAATACCAATCCGTGATGTGCCTAGTATCAGGTTGACTAGCCTAATCTGCATCACCGAACCCATGGACAACCAACAACCCTTTGCTAAATAGAACCTCATCGCCAATAGTTTTCTTAACATATCTCATCATTGCAGTAATAAAGTGAACATATGTGGGATTTTGCATATGTTGGCACACTTGGTTAACAACATAGCTTATCTCAGGCCTTGTCCAACTTAAATATTGCAATGTACCAACTAAAGACCTAAAGGACATAAGAATAAACAACAATTCATGTTAGAAAAAACTTGAAAGGAAAACCTTCGTATTGTCTCGAATAATTCACCATCATGTGCACTTGGCTTACCACTAATCGGCATGGAAGATGTACAAAAATTATAGTTGCTTAAAAGCTAACCATCATACACAAACAAGAGATAAACTGACAAATAAGCTAAACACATATGTAAAAAGACAATAGAGAGAGAACTTGCACTTCATTGACAGAATCTTCAAGTTGGATTCCTTAGTTTTGAGGCTAAGATTACATATTTATATGCTTGAGAAAGCACCTCCTCAACTATCTAGTGCTCCTCAAGGGGTACATTAGCTAAGTTACATACGTTCAAGAGTATTCCTAAACTTGGACTTGAGGTAGACACCTTTACATGATACTAGTCTTTAGGGTTAAGAAGGCATATGGAATATGGTATCCAAATTTTGCAAAACAAAAAAAATCATTACTGTAGAGGAGGTGGTGATCTTCGGTGGCTTCTCTGGCGAAGGTTCTTCATTCTTGCTCGAGTCTGGTGGGCATTTGTGCCGATGTAGTCGGTTTATGTTTGTTACTGGTACTTAGAGAGTTGTTCATGTATGTATTTCTTCAGAGCATTGTGCATGTTCAGATGATGGGATTGTTTCTGCCGAACATCTGGATTTTTAGAAAGCGGAGTGTCCATTAGAATATTTATGATCTCACTTCTACAGAGCGTCATATATTTTTGAAGCGTAGCGTCCGTTCAAATTTTTAGAGCATTGCTCGTTCGAACTCGCAAGTGTTGCTATCTCAAGCTTGTTTGTCAAGTTTAGTTGCCAAAACTATAAGTCTTGATTTCTAGTCTACTTATAGCTAAGTCTCTGATTAGGATAGTAAGTGTAGTTGAGCTTTAGACTCCACGGCGTTCATCGAATGAAGACGAAGAACTACTCAAGGGAACTTGTGGAACTTCATCAATAAAAGGTATGTGGAGACTTGAACTCATCTATCACTCAAAAGTCTATATATTGTATCTCCTATTTGAGACAAAAAGTCGTATTGCTATATAGACTTCAATTATACACATTTGGTATTTCGAGCCGAGTTTATCTCGCTTATCTAGTTCTCGAAATATGTGTTGGTAAGCTTTCTCTTTAACCAAGTTCATCTTTTATTCTTGACGAAAGTCAGAAGATGATCATGTGAAAAATCGCCTTGTAACATCTTGCATGATTTGTGTGAGACAATCATTTGATGTAGACTCGGAATGTTTCGTATTGATCACTTGAAAATTGCTTTGAAGCTAATAGTTTATGTGAGACAGCTATTGTTGTCTTCCAAGAATGTTTCAACAATTGAAATGAGGGTTTAGAACATGTAACCATGATTGGATATAAACATAGTGTGTATTCACATTTGTGTAAAGTCCAAAATCGGGAACTATGGTATGCGTACATGTAAGCATACAGGTTGGTTGTTGGAAGTTCGGGAACTAAGTATGCGTACACGTACGCGTACCGGCGGAAGTTCAAGTTCCGTGAATTTCTACTGGAGTTTGGAAATATAAAATGGTATGCGTACACGTAAGCGTACTGGCGTAACCAAACTCAGTCCGGCTACTTAGGTATGCATACATGTTTGCATACTTAAGTAAGTTATGTTATAAAATCGGTTTGTTCATGAACTAATACATTTATATATATAATAAGGAATGCAATGTTTTGCAAACCGTGGCTATAATGTTCATGAAATGATTCGAGTGAATCAAAATTGATTTTGCTTCAATTGTGTCTTGTATACTTCTATGAGAATATAAACAATTGAACAACTCTCTAACTAGTTTCATTTGAGGCATTTGAACTAGTTATGATAAAGATGAATAAGGTTGATATGAAAGTGCTCATATGGCTAACCATTGGTTAACTATTGTTGAATCAACTAAGTGTACACGTTTAGGTACGGTTACCTTTATCCAAATGTTGGTACATTTCATTTGTGTATAACAAGCTAAGTTCGATCTAACGGTTGAGATATATTAGCTTGAATCTAATCAGGTTTTCATCTAATGGTGAACATTGAATTCTTTGTTACCAAGGTAACATTGATTGCAAACCCTGATTTGGAGACTATATAAAGGAGAACTCTAGCAACTGGGAAACCTAATCCCCACACCTCCTGTGTGATACTAGTTGCGACTAGAGTCGATTCTCCTTTAACCTTAGGTTTTTCTAAAACCCAATAGGTTAACGACTTAAAGACTTCATTGGGATTGTGAAGCTAGACCCAACTATTTCTCTGTAGTTGTGTGTTCTGATCTTGTTGTTTTCTCTATTGTGATTGAGTACTATCTTCTTTAAGATTTGCTTGAGATTTATCTCCGATAGGCAAGATTGAAAAGTAGTCACAAACATCTTCGTCTCATCGTTTGTGATTCCACAATACCTTGTTTCGTTAATCGATTAAGATTATTGTGAGGTGATTGATAATACTAGGATGTTCTTCGGGAATATAAGTCTTGTTTATCAATTGGTTCCTGTTCACCTTGATTTGTCAAAAGACGGAACAAAAATCGTAGGTATATCTGTGGGAGACAGATTTATCTATTCAATAGACTTTTCTGTGTGAGATAGATTTGTTTATCAAGTCTTCGACTTTGCGTCGTAGCAACTCTTAGTTGTGGGTGAGATCAGCTAAGGGAATCAAGTGCGCAGAATCCGGCGTGGTTCAAGAGGCGTAAGGAACGTAATTGTACCTTGATCAGTGTGAGATTGGTTAGGGCTCAACTACATTCCAGTCCGAAGTTAACTTGGAGTAGGCTAGTGTCTGTAGCGGCTTAATACAGTGTGGTGTTCAAATCTGGATTAGGTCTCGGGGTTTTTATGCATTTGCGGTTTCCTCGTTAACAAAATATCTGATGTCTGTCTTATTTCTTTTCCGCATTATATTTGTTTGTATAATTGAAATATCACGGGTTGTGCGTAAGTTCAATCAATTGTGAATCCAACCTTTGGTTATTGATTAAATTGATTTTTTTTTAATTTTTTGATAGGAAAAAATTATTAAATTGATTGACGCTTGGATATTGGTTTTGATATTGTTAGAGCACTGCTCGGTCGAACTCGTATGCGTTGCTATCTCAAGAATGTTTGTCAATGTTAGTGATCAAAACTATAAGTCTTGATTTCTAGTCTATAGCTAAGTCTCGGACTAGGATAGAAAGTGTAGTTGAACTCTAGACTTCATGGCGATCATCATACAAAGACGAAGAACTACTCAAGGAACTGGTGGAACTTCATCGACTAAAAGGTATGTGGAGACTTGAACTTATCTATCACTCAAAAGTCTATCTACTATATATCCTATCTTGAGACAAAAGTCATATTGCTATATAAACTATGATTATACACATTTGCTATTTCGAGTCGAGTTTATCTCGCGTATCTATTTCTCGAAATATGTGTTGGTAAGCTTTTGCTTTAGCCAAGTTCATCTTTACTAGTGACGAAAGTCATATTAAGTTTCAATTACTTGAAAATTTCTTTGACGAAAAATGGTTTGTGAATAACAACTATATAATGTCCTCTAAGAATTTTTCAATGATTGAAATGAGATTTTAGAATATATAACCATTGTTGGATATAAACATTGTGTGATAACTCATACATGTATAAGTCCTTATTCCTTGAACCAAAGTATGCGTACTTTGCTGATCAGAAAAAACGGAACTAAAGTTCGCGTACCAGTACACGCACCATCGGAAGTTCACGTCCCGTGAAAATCTGTTGGAGTTTGTGAATTGAAAAAAAATTTATTCCGGGAACTTAAGTCCACGTACTTAGGTTGGTTATTTTCTAAAAACGGTTATTTGTGAACTTAAACTTATATAAACTAAGGAATGTATATTTGCAAACCGTGGATATAAAGTTCATGAATCGATTCGAGTGAATCAAACCGTTTTTGCTTCGATTGTTTCTAGTATACTTCTATAAGAGCTAAGCAATTGAACAACTCTCTAACTAGTTCATTTGAGTCATTTGAACTAGTTATGGTGAAGAAGAATATGGTTGATATGAAAGTGCTCATATGGCTAACCATTTGGTTAACTATTGTTGAATCAACTAAATGTACATGTTTGGGTAAGGTTACACAAACCTAAAACATGTATTTCATTTGTGTGTAACAAGCTAAGTGTCGATCTAACGGTTGAAAGATATTAGCTTGAATCTAATCAGGTTTTCATCTAACGGTGAATATTGAATGCTTTGTTACCAAGGTAACTTAGATTGCAAACCCTGATTTGAAAGACTATATAAAGGAGAACTCTAGCAACTGGGAAACCTAATTCCCACACCTCTTGTGTGATACTAGTTGTATAAGCTAGAGGCGATTCTCCTTTAACCTTAGGTTTCTACCGAGACCCTGTAGGTTAACGACTTGAAGTCTTCATTGGGATTGTGAAGCCAGACCCAACTATTTTCTTTGTAGTTGCGTGATCTGAACTTTTTGTCTCTATCGTACTAATTACAATCGTAAGATTGTCTTGAGATTGATTTTGTAGTTGCAGGAAATCACACAATACATCCCTCACAAGAATTCATAATAATCGACACATCTTAAAGATCAACAATCACACTTTTTATTAATTGGGTTTAAGAATTTTTACAAGAAGGAAATGAAATTAAGAATACAACCACTATCTTAAAATTTCTATCTCCTCGGAACTTTCTCTCCACTCTCAAAAGATCTCCCCTTCACCTTAAGCCTGTTCGGCTCTTTATATAGGATATTACATAGTGGGTGACAGCTAAGCTGTCCTTTATTTCGGATCTGACTTGCGATATTCTCGTAAGTATACAAGTGTTAAATTTCGCAACACTCCTAAATCTCGCTAGGTTTCCACATCTTTCTCGTGTTTTGGCTGTCGTCATCTGTCGCGTCATTTCTATAACCAATCTGCGATGTCTTCGCAATGTGTTGTATAATGGTTTCACAATGGTATTGATGTTGCGATATTCTGATCCTACATCTTGCCTCTTCTCATGTCTTCTCTGCGAATAAGAGAATGATATGAGAACTAGTGTTTCGAAATGCCGCAACTGTTCATTTCTTTCCTTAAGTTTTCTACCGACAAGATTCCATGAATTAAGCATAACCGCTTACACGTGTTAAATATTCCTCTACCCACCGGCACATTCAATGCTAACCAGTCATCACTTTCTTATCTTTTTGAGAAGGGATCTATCATAGAAATAATTTTTTTCTTTTACTTCGACTTCTTCATCTCCATATTCTCTGTAAATCCTTAAATCTGCAATTTTTACGAATTCATCTTTCTCTCTTTGTTCTTATGGATTCATCAAGGTTTGTTGACTTTGCTGAAACTGATCTTACTGAAACTGATCTCATCTACTGACATTATCTTATTTGATTTTGTTCATCTTTATGTAATTCCCATACTTTTTCTGTTTCAGCAAAAGTACCTCTAGCATCAAATTTACGGTCCAAAACCCTAATATTCCCAAGGGTTCACAACAAAGAGTCGCCGTAAACAAAAGAAAGCCTGCGAATAGCAAGGTAGTAAGAAACACTATTCTTTTAGAAACAATATTGTTGCCTCTGTTTCTTATTTGAATTGTGATTCACATGGTGATGGGAATGTCGACAAACCCCACAAAAGATCTCGCCACCTTAAAAATGTGGAAACTTCCGTCCCATTTCCTATGTTTAATCCTTCAATATCTCCTGCAATCTCTTCTCAAGTTGAATCCTTACTTCCTGTTCGTGAAGGTATTGCCATAGATTTCTCCCCCGTAACTGATCTTTCTATAGTTGAAGTTCCTTGTAATAACCCTGCTGCGAATGAGCCCTTCTCTTCTTCTACTGTTAATACCTCTCATCTTGACACTACCTCAACTCCAGTTATTAATCTTCATCAAATTTCATCTTCGAATTACGCATCTCTAACAAAGAATGATTCAATTCCCCAACCTTCTGTCATAACCACTTCTTCATCCGAATCTCTCCCTTTTACTAAAGAAAATTTGGAAGGAATAGATATTGCTTTCAAGGTTTTATCAGATGTTCTGGATGACGTCAAGAAATCCTCCGTTGATCCTATCAAATTTGGTGTCTGCGAAATTTTGAGTAAGTATTTTGGCTCTGACAGAATGATTTCGCAAACATCCTTTGAGAAAGAAGTTGAAACTTTAAAGGAGAATCTCCAAGCTATGACCTTGAAATGTGACACTCTTCATCTTGAAAATCAAAAGCTTCAGAATATCTCACTAGATCGTGACAATCTTCGCAAGAAGAACGAAGAATTAAAAGGTACAACTTTCTTATCTTCCCCCCCCCCTTTTTTTTAAATCAATTGTTCGCCCTTTAAGTTTTACACCAGAAACGAATAATGGAGATATATCAGCTTGAATCCGTCGCTAAAGAAGCCCGTGTAAATAGAGATGCTTGGATGGATCAATATAACCAATTAGATAACCTTCATACATACTCTGTCAATCAAATAGATAACCTTACCAAGGAGAATACTCAATTAATTCAGAAGCAAAACTTGTTAAGTAGTGAATTATCTCGCCTCTCTTATGCTTTGACTAAAGCTAATTTGGAGTTGGAAACTTTATCAGATGAGACTAAGACCCTATCTCAAGAGAAGCGAATTCTTTTAAATAAGGTGGCGATCTCTTCGCAACAACTTAACATTTGCCAAAAAGCATGTAACGATCAAGAACAATCTCTCTGCTCATTGAGAAATAAACTTAAAGAAGTAACAGAATCATCTACTGCTGAGAGAGATAAACTTATTCAGGGTAGAATAACTTTAAGTGTAAAGACAAGTCAACTCAAGGATAAATACTCCAAGCTCGAAGAATCCTATACTTCTCTTGCAGAGGAAAACACTTTACTCATTTCTAACGAAAAGAATCTTTGATCTCGCCTGAAAGGTTTAGTTGGAGATAAGTTTGACGATGCAATGGACCACTTGGAGAATAGTTGCATGGATTTAACTCAATATATTATCTCGCAAAAGGAAGGTAGTCATAAAATTTGACTGCCTCAACCATTTTTCTTTGTTAAGTCTTTTTATGATATTTTCCTTGCGAATTCTTCACCTGAATAATTTTCTGTATTCTTTGTTTTCACAGAATCTGAGAGAAATCTTCATTCCTCCATTTCTGTTTTGGAGTCTAAATATGCCAAAATTCGCAAAGAGAATGCATTACTTGCCTCTACCCTTGCTTGTTCTCGCGATCGGGCAGAAAGAAGGTTTGATTATCTTGCTTATTTCAAAGATATGCAAAGTAGGAATCATCAGAAAGCACTCCTTCTCCAAGTTCATCTCAGGGCTGAAGTTCTTGTGAACAATATCTTGTTGTCCAAATCTCTTCCCCCTATATCTGTCGAACCTTTGGAAGTAGATGACGATGAAGTTCCTTGTTTTCCTGATAATGATTATTATTATGAAAGTGGCGAAGATTTCGCAAATGAAGAAGAAATTCCTCCTAATGATGCAACTGTTGATGATAACCCAATTGAAGAAGAGACAAGAGTACACCAGAATGAAGGGAGGACTGGAGAAAATGAAAAAGCTATCGAAAATGAAAAAACTGGCGAAGAACGTCCATTATCTCCTTCTGGCGAAAAAATTGATGAAAATATTTCATCTTCTCCTGGAAAAATTAATCTTGAAGCTTGAGTTTCTTATGTAATTTTATTTCTTTGGGTTGCTTCATCTTTATAACTTCTTGCAAATGGTGTACTTCAGTAAACTTTGAAATGTATTTACTCTTTCATCATTGTGCTTACTAGCAAGAAAGATAATGCTTTTTGTTTAATAATTCTCATACTACGTCTCATTATCTTTCTTGCGATGAAAGATCTGCATAAGTAATAGTTAATTCTTATAAATTTTTTGTTGTATCATGTGGTCTTATTTTGCCTTCCTAGTTAAAGGTCTTATTTCGCCACCCCTTGTCATTGCGACAAAATCGCAGGACGTCTTTGCACTTGCATGCAAAAACCCATTGATCTTGCCTTAACTTTTTTTCTTTTATTGTTTTTGTTGCGACAATATGACAGGCCTAAATATTTTTACGAAAATAAATCCCCATGACATAGCCGTCTTGCGATGAAATTGCAAGACGTCTTTACACTTTCATGTATTGACCCATTGATCTCGCCTTATCTTTGTCTTTTGTATTATTGCCTCTTCAGGATTGTCGCACAAATATGACAAGCCTAAATATTCTTTCGAAAATAAAGCCTCGTGACATTTGCGTCTTTAGACACTTATCAGCTCCCTAATGGAGGGTGCCGCCCTTATCTTCCCCCTGGTTGCCTCTTCAAGGAGGCGTACCTCTACCATACAAGGTTGGCTCCTCCCATCCGGTCTTAACAACAACCAGTTGTTTTCGCAGCCTCTTATACCTTTTTCCTATATGGCTTATGGTTACAAGACTGCACCCTAAGTGGGGTTTTCTTCGGGCTGAGTGCAGCATACGTCAAGACTTGCCAAGAATGGCCGAGACGCTTCAAACGCCCCAGGCACTCTTGGCTCAACCGTGTACCTCGGCGCCTTGATCAGATGTCGCACTCCTTAGAAGAGACCCTCGGTCGTCCAACCTAAGTCATAAGCTTAGGTTGAAAATCCAAGGTACCTCTCCTGGATGGGCTTTATTGACCCTAAATCTCCATGACTCAGTTCCGGGCCGGTGTAACCTTTTCATTTGAGCCATGCAACATGTACCCCCTTCTATGACGCACTTTAGGTCTTACATTTGCCTCTTGCGAAATTTTGATTTCGCGAACTAGGGTGTACGCCATAGTAGGTTCGCCCCTTTCTAGTATGTCATTAATCTTTGATTATCTCTTGTCATTATCTCTGCGAAATTTTCGCGTATTCTTTCTTTGTTTTGGATATGTATAATCTCGCAATTATTCTTTCATAAGATCTTCACATAGATTCATTTTGTTTCAATCATTCACCATTTTGCAGTTGACTCTTTCCCAAAACTTTTTATGGGTAATATCTCTTTAAGTACAATCTGTTCCATGGTATATCAAGTCTATGACCCACATCTTTACCCTCAGGATCCATCAATCTATATGCCTTTGTTCCAACTATTTCCTTAATGATGTAAGTCCCATCCCATTTTTTGGCTAGTTTTCCTCCACTTTCTCGCTGATATATTGGTGTTTCTTGCAGCACCAAATCACCTGGTTGAAACTCTCGTGTTTTACGTTTATTATATTCTCGAGCTAATCTTCGCTGGTAATCCTCCATATGCTGTAGAGCCCTTTCTCTTTTTTCTTCTAATTCATCTAACTTGGTTAAAATCATACCCGCACTAAGATTTTTCTCCCAAGCTTCTCTTTTTGTTGTAGGAATAATAACTTCTGTTGGTAGCACGACCTCAACTCCATATGTTAAACGTAAAGGTGACATTCCGGTAGCTTCACTTTGGTTGTGTTGTAAGCCGATACTTGCATTATGCACTGTTCGTACCATGCTCTATTGTGCCCTTCTAATTTCTTCTTCAATATATCTGCGATTGTCTTATTTGTTGCTTCTGCCTGCCCATTGGCTTGTGGATATAGATGGGTTGACTTCCCACATTTTATCTTAAATGCGTTGAGTAACATTTCTATGTTATGCCCTTCAAACTGTTTCCCATTGTCATATACCAATTGTGCGGGAATTCCAAATCTGCATATGATATTTTCAAATATGAATGTAAAAATGTCTTTGTCGCGAATGTGTTGTACTGCCTTTACTTCTGCCCATTTTTTGAAATAATCTGTAGCGACAATTAGATATCTTCTTTGTCCAGATCCCGGTAAAAACGGTCCCACAATGTCTAAACCCCATTTTCCAAAAGGCCATACACTTGTTGAGGATGTTAATGGTGCTTCAGGTGCATGCATTTTCTTTTCGTGCCTTTGATAATCTTCGCAACGCCTTGATACTTGTTTTGCATCTTCATGCATATATGGCCAGTAATAACCTTGCATTTTCGCTCTGTATGCCAAAGATCTTCTGCCGTTGTGATTGCCAGCATCCCCACAATGTAATGCCTTCAACACTTCTTCTCCCTCTTTTCTTGTCAAACATCTGAGAGATGGTCCGTTAAAGGATCTCCGATACAATACCCCATCTCTTAGTTCATAATTTGTCGCACGGCTCTTTAATTTGTGTGCCTCCAATCTATTTCTTGGTGTTTCTCCTTTCATCAGATATGCATGAAGTTCTGCTCTCCAATCTTCGATATTGAGTACTTGTTCTTCATCTTTTATTATCATTACATCTACCTATTCTTCTTCTTCTTTATTGATTGATGGCGATAGAAGTGTCTGTATCTTTATGCATCTCGCAGTTGGGTCTGTCATCATACTTGAGATGAAAGCAAAAGCATCTGCGAGTCTGTTATCTTTTCTTGATATATGTCTCCACTTTATTTTTGGGATTTTCGCTGACAATTCTTCAACAAGTTTCTTGTATTTCTTCAAGGATGGTTCATTTGTAGTGTATTCTCCTTTTATTTGACAAATGAATAGTTGTGAATCACTGGTAATCCTCACATTTTCCAACTTCATTTCTATTACGAACTTCAGGGCATGTATCACCGCCTCATATTCTGTTTTATTATTTGTGGATGTAAACTCCAATCTGAAGGAAAAAGCCATTTTGGTGCCTTCTGGCGCAATCAAAACAATTCCAACTCCGTTACCTTCCCCATTTGATGATCCATCCACCAATATTTACCATCTATTTGGCTCTGTTAATAGATCCCTTGGATTTCCATGGTCTTCTTCTACATCCATCATTTCTTCCACAGCTTCATCATCTTCTAGAGGAAATTCTGCTAAGAAATCTGCGACAACTTGTGATTTGGGTGAAGATAATATTTCATATTTGATTTTGAAATGTCCTACTTGTGCATTCCATCTCTCAACTCTGCCTGATCTTTTTGAATTCTTCATTACTGACTCAATTGGTACCTTTGTCAACACCCTTATTTTATGTGCCTGAAAATATATGCGAAATGTTGCATAAACTAATGCCAAAATTAGTTTTCAATTTTTGAATAATTTTTCTCTGCGGCATTGAAGGTTTTGCTGATGTAATAGATTGGTTTCTCAACCCCTGCATCTACTCGTAATAACACAGCACTTAATGCGTGCGAAGTTGTCGCAAGATAGATTAACAATTTTTTCCCTGGTTCTGCTTTTTGCGAAATAGATATATTCGTCAGATGTTCTTTTATTCCTTGAAAAGCTTTCTCGCATTCATCTGTCCATCTAAACTTCGTCCCCTTTTTGAGTATGTTGAAAAAATATTTACATTTGTCTGATGATCGCGAAATGAACCTTCCTAACGAAGCTAAGAGCCTATTTAACTTTTGTACATCTTTTACCGTCGCTGGTGCTGGCATGTCACGAATCGCTTGCACTTTCTCTGGATCAACTTGTATTCATTCTTTTGATACAATGTAGCCTAAAAATTTTCCTGATGCAACCCCAAAGATACACTTCTCTGATTTACTTTGATGTTAAAATGCCTCATTTGTTCAAAAATTTCCCTCAGATCTTGGACATGATCTTTTGCTTCTTTACTTTTTATTAACATGTCATCCACATACACCTCCAACGTTTTGTGTATCCACTTCGCAAACACCTTCTCTACCATCCTTTGGTATGATGCTCCAGCATTTCGCAAACCAAATGGCATTTTCGTATAATAAAGATAACCCTCTTGGAGCGGAAAAAGCAGTATGTTCTTGATCTTCTTCACGAGAGGGATTTGATTGTAGCCTTTGTATCCGTCTAGAGAAGATATTCTATCATTTCCCGCTGCTGATTCAACCATTTGTGGAATATCTGGTAGCGGAAAACTGTCTTTCGGACAAGCTTTATTTAGATCAGTAAAATCTATACAAATTCTTATCCCCTTATTCTTTTTCGGGACCACAACCATGTTTGCTATCCACTCCGGATATTTAGCTTGTCTTATGATTCCTGCATCAAGCATCTTCTGCAATTCTTCTTCTATTTGGGGATGATATGTTGTTGCGGTTTTTCTGATTCTTTGTTTGAATGGCCTTGCATTTTTGTCAATCTCCAACCTATGACACGCCACAGACGGATCTATTCCCGGCATCTCATCCATGTTCCATGCGAAAATATCTCTATATTCTCGCAACAGACTAATATTTCTTTCTTCTTCATCTGCCTCCATCTTAGTCCCAATTTTTAGTATTTTAGGTTCTTCTTTGGTTCCAACATTCACTTCCTTTGTTGGTTCCGCCGCAGTGTAACTGGTCTCAGGTTCTCCCATAGGTGTTGGTTCTTTTATCTCCTTCGAAAGTTCATTCCCTTCTTCCGAAATTTCACTGGGTATTCCTTTTCCTTCCTCTGCTCTTATCATGTAAGTTCTAAATTCTTCTTCTTTCTTTGCCTCCTTCGCCATTTTTCTGCGATTTTTTCGCTTCTTTGTACGTCCTTCATACTGCTTTACTTCAATTTGATAACATAATTTCGCTTTATCAACATCCCCTCTAACTTCACCAATCACACTCGGCATAGCAAATTTAATGCATTGATGTAATGTTGACGCTACGACTTTAATTGCGTGTATCTATGGCCTTCCCAACAACATGTTGTATGGAGATTCCATATCCACCACGCATAATGTCACTCGTGTTTCAATCTCTCCTAGCAAAATTCGCATCTCTATTTCCCCTTTTGGTTTTCTTGCAGATTTGCCAAAGCCATGAATATGATATGTTGAGGGAGACATCTCTTCATTTTTATACCCCATTTCTTTATATGCATGGTAAAACATTATATCCACCGAACTCCCTGTATCCACCAAAGTTTTGTTTACCGCCCATTCTTCCATAGTTTCTGCTGATTTCCCATTTTCTTTTTGTGTGGTTATTGTGATTACCAAAGGAGATGTATGGCTCAAGTTTTCTCTTGGTATTTCTGCTGCTGTGAAAGTAATTTTCTGTTTTTACCAATCTTTCAAAGGTGATACCTTCTCCACCGTCATGATTTTCTTTCCTTCAAAATCTCGTTTATGTATTCTCCCTCTGATGTTTTCATGGAATTCATTAATCATTGTTTTTGTAATCACGCTACACTCCAACCTTCTATTGCATTCCTTGGTTGAAACTGATTTATCGATTTGTTTCATCATTTTCTTGATTTGAACAATCTTAATAACAATCTTTTAATCTTATATGCCAATCCCTGTTTCTAGCGCCATTATGTAGTTGCAGGAAATCCCACAATACATCCCTCATAAGAATTCATAATAATCGACAAATCTTAAAGATCAACAATCACACTTTTTATTAATTGGATTTAAGAATTTTTACAAGAAGGAAATGAAATTAAGAATACAACCACTATCTTAAACTTTCTCTCCACTCTCAAAAGATCTCCCCTTCACCTTAAGCCTGTTCGGCTCTTTATATAGGATATTACATAGTGGGTGACAACTAAGCTGTCCTTTATTTTCGGATCTGACTTGTGATATTCTCGCAAGTATACAAGTGTTAGATTTCGCAACACTCCTAAATCTCGATAGGTTTCCACATCTTTCTCGTGTTTTGGTTGTCGTCTTCTGTCGCATCATTTCTATAACCAATCTGCGATGTCTTCGCAATGTGTTGTATAATGGTTTCGCAATGGTATTGATGTTGCGATATTCTGATCCTACAGATTTCTCCAATAGGCAAGATTAAAAGAAGTCACAAACATCTTCGTCTCATCGTTTGTGATTCCGCAATATCTTCTTTCGCTAGTCGATTAAGATTATTGTGAGGTGATTGATAATACTAGGTTGTTCTTCGGGAATATAAGTCCTGGTTATCAATTGGTTCATGTTCACCTTAATTTGTCAAAAGACGGAACAAAACTCGTAAGTATTTCTGTGGGAGACAAATTTATCTATTACCGTAGACTTTTTTGTGTGATACAGATTTGTTTATTAAAGTCTTCGACTTTGGGTCGTAGCAACTCTTAGGTGTGGGTGAGATCAGCTAAGGGAATCAAGTGTTTAGTATCCTGCTGGGATCCGAGACGTAAGGAGCGCAACTGTAACTTGGATCAGTGTGAGATTGATTGGGGTTCAACTACAGTCCAGACCGAAGTTAGCTTGTAGTAGGCTAGTGTCTGTAGCGGCTTAATATAGTGTGTGTTCAATCTAGACTAGGTCCCGGGGTTTTTCTGCATTTGCCCTCGTTAACAAAAATTCTGGTGTCTGTGTTATTTCTTTTCCATATTATATTTTGTTATATAATTGAAATATCACAGGTTGTGCGTTTGAATCGATCAATTGGGAAATCCAACCTTTGGTTGTTGATTGGAATTGATTGATCCTTGAACATTGGTCTTTCGTACCATTCAAGTGTTTTCTCTTGTATTCAATTAGACTCGCAAATTTTTTTTGCTTGAGTAAGTATTGAATCGAGAAAGTGAGATAAAACTCTTTGATATACTTTTATTAAGATTGAGTACGACTGTCTAGTTGATTCTCTTAAAAGTATATTGGAGTTAGTCCATACAGATTGCTAAGCGAAATATTGGGTGTGGTTTTTGTACCCCCGCTTTTTCAGATACCGTCCAAGTTGTTTCTTATATTAATCAGGCTCACGGATTTCTATCTGTTTGATTTGCTGATTACACTAAGAAACAAAGATATAACTCTTTGATATATTTCTTGATTTAGCTCGCTTTATTAGTTGGTGCTCTCAAAATTATATTGGAGTTAGTCCATACATATTGCTAAGCGAAATATTGGGTGTGGTTGTTGTACTCCTTCTTTTTCAATTGGTATCAGAGCAGGCAAACATGTTTTAGACCTCATAAGTCTGTGTTTGTAGCAATCTGATTATTATGGACGAGTTTATCTCTAATAAAGTACCAGTTCAGAAATTACCAGATGAGTTTCAAAGATTGGATTCTCCTGAGAGAACTACCACATCTAAGTCAATATCTAAACATTCTCTGAATGTAGAAACTGTTGATTGGGAAACACGCCTAGAAGAACAGTTTGATGAACTTTCTGATGAAGGTGATTCAGATATTGATAGAGATGTTGATGAGGAAGTCTCAGAGTATGTTAAGTTTTTGGATTCGTTAAAAATAAATATGATTACAACTTCTCATGTCACACCTATTCTGACTCCTCTCTGTCGAGAAAACAAGAAATTGAAAAGGATTTACGGAGGTCTTTATGGTTGGAATCGCTCTTGCGAATCGGTCATCAAAGATTCCGTGGAAAACCTGAGTAGAAAGTCACTTGAATGTGATAATGTTTATCAAAAATACTTCTTATTGGAAGAGAAACTTGTAGAATCTGAAGGAGGGATTAACTCCCAGCAAACAAGTTTTGATGACAGAGAAAGCGCTTATCTCGCTCGAGAAAAACGCCTTGAGGCTGATTTAGCTGCTGCTCTTGATAAAATCAAGATGTTGGAAGATGACTTGAAAAAGTTCAATACTAGTTCATGCATATTAACCACTATGCTAGGAGCAAGTAAAAATCATCGTGATACACGAGGATTGGGCTATAAGGGAATAAATGCTCCAAGTATTAGCAAAGAGGTAAAATTTGTCAAGGCTAGTGATTCTTCTCAACAAAAGGTTTACACTGATGGCAAAAGTGAAATACCTTCACCGGAAGTTAAGGTTCGAAAGAGAAAATTATATCAACCTCCAAAGTTAGAACACAGATCGAGGTAAGAACATTCCTTATGTTTGCCACTATTGCGGAAATAAAGGTCACCTGGAAAGGAGATGTCGTTTCCGTATAAGGAATGAGAAACTTCATGATGTTCTTGTTTGGGCATCACAATAAGTTGTGAAACCAAGATCATATGTTAAGACTAATCCCCTTAACGTTATAGGTTGTAACTATCCAACCTTTAGGCAAGGGCATCAGTGATGTGATAAACTTAGATTTGCCTATAAACGTCATACGAATCCTTTAATTTTCACAATCGTAATGGTTATCAAAAGGATAACTTCGTAAATACGAAGACAAGATCCGATACTCCCAATTGGAGAAAGACTAACTTGCAAAAGAATAGTCAATCCAATTCTCTTCTGAGAATTCTAGACGAGTAATGGGAAGAAGGTTCCGGTTGTTCCTAAACGCACTCAGAAGTGGACACAAAAGAAATTCAATGATGTGTTGAGTGTGAAAAGGAATGATCTCCTAGAAAATTCCATGACTATGGAGAAGGAAGTATCCATGATGTTGGAACTTAAAAAGTTCTTTGGAAAGATGGATTTGGATGTGAAAGGTTCTAAAAGCGATCTCCTTCATGATAATCCAAAAGTCACTTGTGGTGAGCAATACATTGTTCACCTCAACAGAACTTGATTGTGTTGTAAGTGCATCCTCACCAAGGAATGCCGTGCTATGTATACGGTGAGGGAAGCACGAGAATTGGGGCACACAGATTATGTTCGGTAAGGTTGTAGAATTCGAATAGATTCTTTTAAAAAGGTATGTCTATAAACTTGAGAAAGATTTTTGTTTTTATTTTCTTAGAGTACTTATAATGATCCATGTACCTTGCTTATCGTTCATTTCTACCTAACTTGATATGTGTTTAAGGTTCTTAAATGTTTAGGTTTGAAAATAGTAGTTCGGGATGTTTGGACTTCATGTTACACATACCAGGTATGCATACCATCTTTTAAAATCAAAATCCATGGTTTTAGTACGCTAACCCGTTTGCATACTGCTCCAGGTCGCGAAAATTCGTTGGCAAATCCGTATGCATACTGACCTGTATACGTCGATGTTCGATAAACTTTGTTTGGTCGTAACTTCTTTGTCCGAACTCGGAATGACCTCATTCTTTTTGAATTCTCTTCCTCTTTGAATTCTCTTCAAAATGGAGATGAGAATTCCTGAATTTGGAAGAGTGAAGATTGGTATTTGTCCCGACTCTTGTTTTTGAGGGTTTTGTTCCGTTTCGTCGCTCTTGTTCCACTTCTCTTGGACTTGGGCACTTGGATTATTGGAGTACTTATCTTCTAACTTATTTGGAAGATGATTTTTGCAGTATTAATCTTTATTGGTTTTATGTATTGCAAATTGTTATGGGATATGTGTGTTTACGTCCGTGAACTATGATTATCCCATATATGCTCAAACGTTAAGCCTATTATGTCATTATGCAAATATTGATTGAAGATAGCATGAACTTTTGTTTACAAAGATATATTCTATTATATGTCACTATGCAAATAGTGATGAAAGATAGAATAAATCAATATTTCGCAGTATTGGTCTTTCCCTGATCCACATCTTTGTGTAAATATTGTGCGGCTCCGTAAGTTTTCTTATGTTGAGCATTTCCGATTAAATAAATCATGGTTTTTCTTGTGGTTAATTTAATTGAGTATTTTGAATACAAATTCATGTTTCATGTGATTTGTTAATGTCCAAAGAAATCCTTATTTTCTTGTGAAAGTAAGATCGTTCTTGTTGTTCTTTCAGGAATGACATTTTATGGGGGAGAGATATTATTTTGAACTTGTGCTTAATTGCCATATCTTTGTGGGGAGTGCGGCTGTGGAATATTATAGGGTTCATATTGTATCTTTATAAACTCCTTGATGAATGCATTTAGCTTCGGCTATATGATTGCATCTAAACAAGTTGATATGTTGTTCTCTTTTGGTCATGAAGTATCTCTATGAAAATTTCATTGGGATCCCGCTAGTTTTCATACCTTTGCCAATTTATATTGACAAAAAGGGGGAGATATAATGTGTAGTTCACACTAGAAATACATATGGTTTACGGATCATTATGTAAGGGGGGAGTGGTTTTCATGTGAGATGAATTATTGACTAAGGGGGAGTGATACATATCACCATAGTATTGTTGTCAAAGTTGTGATACAATTGAAATTTGATGTTGTGTAATAATACTATGAATATGTATAACAATGATTGAAATATATTGTTTTCTCATTGTTATAGCTACGGATCTTCAACAACAATGATGCTGAGTTGAACACATTTAGAATCATTGGAGTACTTGGAAGTGACGAAGATTTCAAGTAATGTTGAAGAACCAAGGAGATCAAGCATTTGGATGAGAATCTACAAAGTTTATTTATTTTGTAATCCATATGTATTGATAATTTTGTCACTAAAATTGACAAAGGGGGAGATTGTTAGAGCATTGCTCGGTCGAACTCACAAGCGTTGCTATCTCAAGCTTGTTTGTCAAGTTTAGTTGCCAAAACTATAAGTCTTGATTTCTAGTCTACTTATAGCTAAGTCTCGGATTAGGATAGTAAGTGTAGTTGAGCTTTAGACTCCACGGTGTTCATCGAATGAAGACGAAGAACTACTCAAGGGAACTTGTGAAACTTCATCAACAAAAGGTATGTGGAGACTTGAACTCATCTATCACTCAAAAGTCTATCTACTCTATCTCCTATTTGAGACAAAAAGTCGTATTGCTATATAGACTTCAATTATACACATTTGGTATTTTGAGCAGAGTTTATCTTGCTTATCTATTTCTCGAAATATGTGTTGGTAAGATTTCGCTTTAACCAAGTACATCTTTTATACTTGACGAAAGTTAAAAGATGATCATGTGAAAATTGCCTTGTAACATCTTACATGATTTGTGTAAGACAGTCATTTGATGTAGACTCGGAATGTTTCGTATAGATCATTCGATTACTTGAAAATTGCTTTGAAGCTAATAGTTTGTGTGGGACAGCTATTGTCGTCTTCCAAGAATGTTTCAATGATTGAAATGAGGGTTTAGAACATGTAACCATGATTGGATATAAACATAGTTTGTATTCACATTTGTGTAAAGTCCAAAACCGGGAACCATGGATGCGTACCCGTACGTGTACTGGTTGGTTGTTGGAAGTCCGGGAATTAAGTATGCGTACTGGCGGAAGTTCAAGTTTCGTGAATTTCTGCTGGAGTTTGGAAATATAAAATGGTATGCGTACCCGTACGCGTACTGGCGTAACCAAACTCAGTCCGACTACTTAGGTCTGCGTACCTGTTTGTATACTTAAGTAGGTTATGTTCTATAATCGGTTTGTTCATGAACTAATACATTTATATAATAAGGAATGCAATCTTTTGCAAACCGTGGCTATAATGTTCATGAAATGATTCGAATGAATCAAAATCGATTTTGCTTCAATTGTGTCTTGTATACTTCTATGAGAATGTAAACAATTGAACAACTCTCTAACTACTTTCATTTGAGTCATTTGAACTAGTTATGATAAAGATGAATAAGGTTGATATGAAAGTGCTCATATGGCTATCCATTGTTTAACTATTGTTAAATCAACTAAGTGTACACGTTTAGGTACGGTTACCTTTATCTAAATATTGGTACATTTCATTTGTGTATAACAAGCTAAGTTCGATCTAACGGTTGAAAGATATTAGCTTGAATCTTATCAGGTTTTCATCTAACGGTGAATATTGAATGCTTTGTTACCAAGGTAACATTGATTGCAAACCCTAATTTGGAGACTATATAAAGGAGAACTCTAGCAACTGGAAAACCTAATCCCCACACCTCCTGTGTGATACTAGTTGCGACTAGAGTTGATTCCCCTTTAACCTTAGGTTTTTCTAAAACCCAGTAGGTTATCGACTTAAAAACTTCATTGGGATTGTGAAGCCAGACCCAACTATTTCTCTGTAGTTGCATGTTCTGATCTTGTTGTTTTCTATTGTGATTGAGTACTATCTTCTTTATGATTTGCTCGAGATTTATCTCTGATAGGCAAGATTGAAAAGTAGTCACAAACATCTTCGTCTCATCGTTTGTGATTCCATAATATCTTGTTTCGTTAATCGATTAAGATTATTTTGAGGTGATTGATAATACTAGGATTTTCTTCGGGAATATAAGTCCGATTTATCAATTGGTTCATGTTCACCTTGATTTTTCAAAAGACGGAACAAAACTCGTAGGTATATATGTGGGAGACAGATTTATCTATTCAGTAGACTTTTCTGTGTGAGACATATTTGTTTATCAAGTCTTCGACTTTGGGTCTTAGCAACTCTTAGTTGTGGGTGAGATCAGCTAAGGGAATCAAGTGCGCAGAATCCGGCGTGGTTGAAGAGACGTAAGGAACACAACTGTACCTTGATCAGTATGAGATTTGTTAGGGCTCAACTACATTCCAGTCCGAAGTTAACTTGGAGTAGGCTAGTATCTGTAGCGGCTTAATACAGTGTGGTGTCCAAATCTGGACTAAGTCCCTGGGTTTTTCTGCATTTGCGGTTTCCTCGTTAACAAAATCTCTAGTGTCGGTGTTATTTCTTTTTCGCATTATATTTGTTTATATAATTGAAATATCATAGGTTGTGCGTAAGTTCAATCAATTGTGAATCCAACCTTTGGTTGTTGATTAAATTAATTGACGCTTGGATATTGGTTTTTGATACCGTCCAAGTTGTTTCTTATATTAATTAGGCTCATGGATTTCTATTTGTTTGATTTGCTGATTATATTAAGAAATAGAGATATATCTCTTTGGTATATTTCTTGATTGAACTCGCTTTATTAGTTGGTGCTCTTAGAATTATATTGGAGTTAGCCCATACAAATTGCTAAGCGAAATATTGGGTGTGGTTGTTGTACTCCCTCTTTTTTTACAAATATTGAGGTATAGACATGTCATTGGTGCTTTTTCGTCTTTAGTGATCTTACTCGTCTTTGTTTTTTATTTTATTTCTTTTGAGTTTTTCCGAAGGGGTTATTAGTCATACCAATACTACTTCTGTCTTCACGGTAGAAGCTTGCAAGTCTTTTATCTATTAGCGTTTTTATTGGTGTTTTTTGTTTCAGGTTTATAGTCTATACCGTCCTTCTATTTTTCTTTTCAGGGGATCGTCGAA
Source organism: Papaver armeniacum (assembly GCA_023531295.1). NCBI lineage: Eukaryota > Viridiplantae > Streptophyta > Magnoliopsida > Ranunculales > Papaveraceae > Papaver > Papaver armeniacum. The sequence goes on from JAJJWW010009042.1 coordinate 109,263, forward strand.
GGTATGATATCTTCGTTGGTGATGTTTTTCTTCAAGAGGTTTCTGATCGGGCCCGAGCCACCGTAGCTCTTGTTCATGATGAGGCTCGATAATTGGCTTGTGTTCTCATGTTCTGGTTGTGTTATTTTCGTTGTTTATTTTTTGGGTATTTTCTTACCGTTTTTTCATTGTTATTTTCTCTTGGGATTGTTTCTTACTTTGGTTTCCATATGCGCTTGATGATCCTCTTGCGGTTGATACTCGGGCGAGGCTCTGAGTTTTGAGGGAGATGGGGAGGATTGCTTTCTTTGAGGAGGCGTATAAGTGTGCATTAAGACAAGAACTTGATGTCGAGGAAAAGCTTCATCCTGTTGCGGATGCTTTTGCGGATGCCGATGGCCGTGATCCGCTTTTTTTGCTTGGTGAAAAGCCTCAGTATTCTGACATTGAGAAGATTATGTTGAAGGAGAATCGTGATTTATTCGATGCATCGCATCTGTCATTATCGTTGGTTGGCGATGCTTCGTTGAATTATCCGGAGGATACCCGCTACGCCCCCTCTCGCACTTCGTACTTTTTTCCTTCCATCAAGCCCTGATCAATGAACCTACAAAACCCCTCAAATTGTATCTGACTAAACCTAGGTATATGTTCACCTTGATTTATCAAAACACGGAACAAAACTCATAGGTATATCTGTGGAAGACATGTTTATCTATTAAATAGACTTTTTTGTGTGAGACAAATTGGTTTATCAAGTCTTCGACTTTGGGTCGTAGCAACTCTTAGTTGTGGGTGAGATCAGCTAAGGGAATCAAGTGCGCAGAATCCGGCGTGGTTCTAGAGGTGTAAGGAACGCGACTGTACCTTGATCCGTGTGAGTTTGGTTAGGGCTCAACTACATTCGAGTCCGAAGTTAACTTGGAGTAGGCTAGTGTCTGTAGCGTCTTAATACAGTGTGGTGTTCAAATCTGGACTAGGTCCCATGGTTTTTCTGCATTTGCGGTTTCCTCGTTAACAAAATTTCTGGTGTCTGTGTTATTTCTTTTCCGCATTATATTTGTTTATATAATTGAAATATCACAAGTTGTGCATAAGTTCAATCAATTGTGAATCCAACCTTCGGTTGTTGATTAAATTGATTGACACTTGGATATTGTTTTTTTATACCGTACAACTTATTTCTTATATTCAACCGGGCTCGCAAATTCCTATTTGTTTGATTGCAGATTGAATTGAGAAATTGAGATATAACTCTTTGATATACTTTTCTTAAGATTGAGTCTGACTGTCTAGTTGATTCTCTTGAAAGTATATTGGAGTTAGTCCGTACAGATTGCTAAGCGAAATATTGGGTGTGGTTGTTAGACCCTCGCTTTTTCAAAACTTGTTTATTTTATGGTCCTTATCTTCTTATTTAAGGTTACTCCAGTTTGTTTGAGGTTGACCATTACATATTTAATGATTCAAGATCTGTAAAAATAACTTTTGATCAATCAACGTTAATAGACTCCATTTTGTGTGTGTTGATTATTAATAAGAATCAAATTATTTGTACAAACAAGCAGTTTATCTCGATAGACTTATTAATGTTGATTGTAAAGATTGAACAAACTGTCTAGTTGCTTATCCTCGTATAGTTGCTTGATAGAGCTTGTTCACTCAGATAGATTATTTCGGTTATCATTGTGTTGGTTTGATCATTAACCAAATGAGTTTATATATATTGAATAAACGAAAGATCATTTATCTACTTTGTCTCTAATCTAAATCTTGTTTTAGAAGATTGATAAGTTAGTTGGTTACTGAAATAAATTTAGTCTTTAGTTGTATCGAGTTAGAATCCAAGAAAGTTGAGAGCACAAGTCTTCACAACAAATGAAGCGACTCAAGATAGTGGACTCTGCCTTGGGATTCACGTGTATAAACCAGATTGGTTGTAGGCGCAGTAATACTGAAGTAACTATGAGTAGTTTACTGGGTTTCAACTATATAAAGCTGCGGTAGTCAATTTGTATAGCGCTTTAATGCTGAGAGTATTTAAAATTGGACTAGGTCCCGAGGTTTCTCTGCCAGACAGTTTTCATTGTTAACAAATCTTGTGTGTAGTGCGATTTACTTTACTTCCACATTATATTGTTTATCTTTATAATTTAAATAAATGCACTTGTGCGTTAATCCAGTTGGTATGATTCTCATAGTTAGTTGGGTCACGAAGTTAGACTATATGCCAAGTTAATTCTTGTTGAAATAATTCTTTGGCTATTATCGTTTTTGTAGAAGTACATAAGGTGTATCTGTTTAGGTTGATACGAAAATATTGTGGTGTACTCGATACCCTCGTCGTTTCATCATGGTTACTTTCATGAACTCAAATGCAAATAACATTACAGGAACACTCAAGCCTTGTTGGATTCGCAAACTCGAAAGATTGGATTCGGGAACTTTAATATCCAAAAAATTACAAGAGAACTCTTCTCATACTAGGTTCGCGAATTCAAATGACATTGAATCTCAGGAAAAATTTTCTTCACTAGGTTTACGAACTCGGACTTTAAGGTTCGCGAACTCAAATGTCAAAAAGGTCTCAATAGAAATACTTTATAATAGGTTCGTGAACTCACCCTTTTAGGTTCATAAACTCAAATGACTTGTTACCTTATTTTTTTGAGTTCTATAAGTTACAGGTGATTGAAAATCATTAATATTAGACTACCAAAACAAAATCTTACAAACTCATGAATAAGTTTGCAAATCTTGAGATTTTCATTAAAAAACTTGTGCTTTCTTTCAAGCTTAGCTTCAATTTCTCGACAAGCAAGAGCTTGTACTCGAAATTTCACTTGATTTAGCAGAAGATAACCTGTGATAAGATCTTCTTTGAAAATGTTCTTTTACTAAATTCCTTGACTTTTTAAGATTTTGTTTGACAATAGATAGATAGATAGACAGAAGAAAAAAAAACATGAAAGAAAAGAGCAGTCTTTGTTACTTACTTTGACGAAGTTTTCCAAATTGATGTCTTCGTGTGATCTTTTAATTTCAAGCCTCTTGAGTAACTTGGAAAATCCTGAGACTGTACTGCCTAATATGTTCCAAATCCAAGATTATTTTAGTAAGCTAAATCAATAAATAATTTTGACAACATACTTGATGTACTAAAAAATGTAGTTCGATCATCTGCTCTCACAATCTCCCCCTTTGTCAATTTTAGTGATAGAACTTTAAAATACATATGGACTTTTAAAAATATCGCTTTTAACACATTCACCATAATATTTTCTTGATGTTCTTTTGCGGTTCCGCATATGCTCAATGAATACCTGCAAATTTAAAAATTCATATTGAAAGTGATAGCCAAAACCCCCCCAGGGTGTTTGCAAAGATGATACAAATTTCGTGCAATGTTGTTATCTCGATGAATAGGATCAATAATAATCACTTTAAACATAGTGAATATTTTCAAATATAAAGTGATACTATTTCAAATTGTGATATGAACTCCATCTTAGTCTTTATATATCTCTTTTATGCTAGATTTGACGTTGAACGCACAATTTAATTCGTTCACAATATTTCCCCTTCGATATTGCTTCGAAAAGTCATATATCATTAGTAGTAGACTACTAATATTGCTCCATTTTTTCTTCATAGAGTTGAGAAAGATGATGAGACAGGGTTCTAGATGAATTAAGCCAATAAGAGAACAATTACGACTAAAGAATCAATCATACCAACAATGATGATTCCACTAAGTTTTACAGGAAAACTTAGTTTCTTTCACCATGGAGAGATTAAAAGTACTTTTCTCTCCTAAAATTTCTCATCCACACTCCCCACAAAGATATGTCAATTACACACAACTTCAGTTATGAACTCTCCCGCATTCGATGTCAATCCTGTCACCGCTCGGTCAAACTCGCAAGTTTTGCTATCTAAAGCTTGTTGTCAATGTTAGATGCTCAAAACTATATCTTGATTTATAATCTACTAAAGTCAAGTATTGCACTTGGATTAAAGTATCATAGTTGAGTATCGGACATCACAAATAACCCTCAAAAGATCGAAGACTGGAGAACAAACAAATACATTAGGAGAACTTCATCGACAAAGAGGTATGTGAAAATTAAAATATCATATTTACTCACAACATTTACCATTCTATCGTATGAGACTATTTCGTATGATTTAATAAATTTAATATTACAAATAACAAATTTTGAGTCAGACTTGTCTTGAAAAATCTCTTGAAATATGATTCAGGCAATGGATGTTCTTAGATCCTTAGAAATTTTGGTTAAGAAAATTTATTTTTGTTTCAAGTTGATCATTTGGAAATTTCCCAAGCAATGTTATTTATTATGTATGGCGAATAGGAATGTTTAGAATTGTTTAAAGAGAGTTTTCTGAATATACTGAACTATGTACACAAGGTAAGCACACATACCCAGTACGCGTATCCCCGTGGTTCTGAGTTTGGTAATGGGAGGAAGGTAGGCATACCCAGTATGCCTACCCCTGGGAGCTGAGTTTGTGAATGGCTAGGGTATATATATCCGATACGCATACCCCAACAGCCTGAGTTCGCGGACTGCCCATATGTATGTTTACCCTTATGCATACCTACCCAGTTCTGAACTAAGTATATGTTAACAAACTATTTTCACAAATATGTTTGGCATTGCTATAACTCTCATAAACACTTCTAAGACAACTTTGTGCACTAAATCAATATGTGTTTGTGAATCATGGTTTAAGTCTCGAGTGTTAATGAGCAACACTTATGTTTGAAAGTTCAAAGGGCATACTTGAACTATTAATATACACGGTTCCAGTACCCTAGAATAGCGTATATTCTTCTGTGCAATTTCAAGGAAGATATTTCACATGTTTACATGAATTCCTAATAAGAATTTCATTTAAACAGAGAAATTATTTGCTTGGATCTCAAGTTATCTTAGCGTGAATTTAAATCTACTTAGAGCCTTGAAAATATAGAAATAGAGAGACTCTTGCAACATGATTTCTTAATCCCTGACACTTATGTATCCTAAATGTATTTTAGGTTATGACTTGAAGACTTCACTTAGGTATTTGTGAAGCTCGGTCATACTATCCTTTACTTGATAGTTCTTCTATCCGGATCTTAATCTAATTAATCTTGAGGTTTTCTTAATCTTAAGATTGATACAAATCACAAAGTTCTCTTCATCTCAGAATATGTGATTCCTCAAGATAGATATCTAAACTCTTTTTAGATTTATTTGGATTGTTCTTGAAAGGTGGTTAAGAATCCAATCTTCTCAGCTAACTTGGTGTAAATTACCGGATTTATGGTTTACCGGACTTTGTCTACTACAAACAAATTTATATTGAAAAATCAAAAGGGAAATCAAATAGGCTTATCTATTAGAGCTAGATTGGTATCAAAAGTCTTCACTTAGGTTGAAGTAACTCTTAGGTTGTAAAGGACGTTATTTAAGGGAATCAGTTGCGTAGAGCCTTGCGAGGTTCAAGAGACGTCAGGAGCGCGACTGTAGATGAATTGCTTGGAGGTTAATCTAGTCTCAACTACATTCCAGTCCGAAGTATGATAATAGGTTAGTATCTGTACGACTTAATATGTTTTGGTGTTTAAATATGGACGAGATCCCGGGATTTTTCTGCAGGTGCATTTTTCCTCATTAACAAAATTTCTGGTGTCTTGTGTTTTCCTTTTCCACATTATATAACATATAGGAATAACACAAGTAGTACGTAACAATACAGGTAGTTTAAGTCCTTATTAATTGAGATCAATAACGAGACTTGTTCTTGTTGAATTCGTATCTTGAAAGATAAATTACAAGTTTCATACTTGTCATAATTCGGATTCTCTTGATTTGTATACGACTAGATTGATCTTTGGTATTGATTTGTGAGGTAGTCCAAGAACTCTTCTATGCAATCAAGTTCACGGACTTTTTAAGTTTAGACATAGTGGTTGTGGAAGAGAAGGATAAAAACTCTTCATACATATCGTTCAAGGGTCTTTGACCTACTTGCAATTGTATTGAGTTTTGTCCATATAGGTTGCATAACAAAAATGTTGGTGGTGTACTTGGTATCATCTCCTTTTCAATTGGTATCAGAGCAAGCAACCACTATAAGACCTAACAAGTTTATGCTTGTGGCGATATGAATCTATGGATAAGAGTTCAATCTATGTTAACGTACCACCAACCTTTGATGGTACAAATTACTTATGGTGGAAAATAGTTACGCGCTCCTTCTTACAAGCTCATGATTTTCGAACATGGGTTCTTGTCATAAAGGGGTATGTTCCACCAACAGTTCGATCGAGTACTTGGTTATATTTCATTCATCCTACCACAACCAAATATTGGGTGCTACAAACTTAGTTCATTACAATCCCTTGTTTTCATTACAATACCTTTGCCAATTTCATGCTGATTTTGATTGTATGTGGTTCTCCATGCATACAATTTTGAGATGGGGCACTGTCACGCACCTCGTTAAGTAGCAGTGCCTTTTAGATTCCTCTTCGGCCTTTTGTGCCGACAAATAAAAATGTGTAAACCAAAAAGTAATTTAGTCGTTTTAAAATGCATCCAATTTTGTACAGTCGATAAGTAGTAAAGAAAAAAAGTAACTTAGTTGTAAAGGTGAGCATGGTCCAGATTAGTTCGGTTTTAGTCTCATCCGCATCCAATCCAATGGATGACGGATTTCAATTTTGACATCCGCATCCGATTCAACATCCGACTGATTGGATGTGGATGATCCAATAGATTTCTTCTTTAATTAATATATAAAATATACAACGCAAAATTGAAACAAAAAATGACTTAAGATCTTATTACCATTACCATGATTTCTATTATTAACTAAAATACACACAATTTTTACCAACATTTCATTTACTCACCCATCAAATATTAGTAAAAAAACCCATCTCCCATTAAATACTAGTAAAAAAGCTCATCAACTTTATTTAATAATAATTTTTTTTTTTTATTTTATCTAATATAATAATGTTAGGAAATTTATATACTAATACTTCAACTAAGTAACTAAGTTTAAGGGACGATAGAAAACTACAAGAATCAATATCATCTGCTCTCATTAAGTCCAAAGCATACTCACAAAATGACTATTTTGGCTCTCTTCTCTCTCTTAAATTTTTCCTTCTCGTAACTCACAAATGGCTTCCGAGTAATTTTTAACCGTGTTTAGTCCTTAGCTTGATGGAATAATAAAGATTAAGAGGGAGATATTCTTATCGGTTAGTAAGAGACTCATCCTTCTGTGTCAAATCAGACTAGTTCTGGTTCTTTTTGAGAAAAAAATTTTTATGCAGCTTTTAAATTCCGATTTTCTTTTTATTATGTTTTCAGTATTGTTTTTTCTACGGTTGCTTCTTTACCGTCTGTTTAGTTCATTATGTTTTCATGAATTGTCTTGTTTTGATTGTTTCTTCCTGTTCTAGTCTTCTATTGGTAACTTTGCTTCCTCTACTTTCCACATTTAGAACTTAGTAAAGATATGATTTTTATTGGAACTAGTAATTTAAGTTATATTATTTGTTAAATACAAAATTAAGATAATTTTATTTAAGTACTCTGAGTTGTGATCCAATTATCCATAGTCCGATTTTGATTGTCTTCATTCAAAATCACTTTGGAATCTAATCTCCTAATCTTATTGATCTACTCTATCTCTCTATGAATTATGAACTGATCCTTCTTAGAAATTGTTAACCTTATAGGCCTTAAATTAAGATCCCGGATATATGCTTAGGCTTCTTTGTTTTCTAGGTAGAAGATTGCATGTCTCGGAAATTATATGATTTTAAAACTAGAAGATATATAATAGAAAGGCCAGTGCCATAGTAAATCAGTTAATATCTCTCTTACATTCTTTTAGGTTTTAGTGTCATTCTGATATTCCTTACAACTTAATTTAAATCTTATATCTCATTCTTGTTCTACATAGATAGTTATCTTTACATCTCATGGCATGCATTTTTAAAAATTTCTATCATCTTTAGCATAATTAAATCTTGCTAACATAGCACAATATTCATTAGATACGGAAATAAAAATTCATCTTAATTTAAACTTTCAACATAGTTCAACAATAAGCATAATCTGTAAATACTGAAACATATGTTCATCACTTAGAAACTGGATATTCAAACTAAAACCAAAATCAAAGAGAAGAGTATGCCTAAATGCTTAAACGTGCGGTCAATAGTACAAAAAAATGTGAACCATTTCTTCTTCCCATTGTTCCTCCTTTCTAATACTCTTCATAAAATTCTTCTAAATTGGGCCTTCATATTTTCTGCAAATACTTTGACTCCTTTCCTCCGGACATAGGTGTAGTCCATTCCTGAAGGCATTTCCTCATTAAAAATAGGAACCTCAATAGCCTGAATTCTCCGACTTAGCCCGAATCCTCCTTTGGTACCTTGAGACAATTGATCTTTATATTTAGGATTAAGATTCAAAATCCTTACCTTGTTTTGGATGCATAAACACCTTATCCCAACAATTACGACAAATATAATACTGGATCCGATGAAGTTTTCTTACGGCATTGCATAACTCTGGTTGATGATATTAATACATCCTTTGGTGTCCTGTCATGTTTGCAAACCATTTTTGTTTTTCAATTCTTTAGAATGATTAATTTCTTTGAAGTCGTGTGTTCTCTTAGTTAGTTCCTTCTAGTTTTTATAGCAATCAAACCCTTGGTCATTCATTGTTGTCACTAATGTCCTTGCATCTCATTTAATTTCATTGTTCATGTAACGACACTAAAATCTCTCTTTGGTTTCGAACCCGAACTCAACCCATTTGAGTGGAAAGCTAGGACTATATAAAGCGCGCGTGCGATCCTAGTGTAGGGTGTGTATGTCCCTGACGAGTGCCTTAATCCAATATGAGTGGTTTCTTCTTTTAATAACTAGGTTATCCCTTAGAAATATTAGGGTGCTTGTTTAGCAAAGGAAATGAAAATCTCTAGAAACACTAAGCATGGTTAACACGTGTTTGTTTAAGAGAGATTAAAGATTTTTTTTTCTTTTTCTTTCTGTTTTCCTTCAAAACCCAAATGCTAGCCTTTCTTTCTGTCATCCACTTTCTCGTTTATTCCGTTCGCTTTACTGAGACCAAAGGAAGGAAAAATTGACTATTTCATTGAGATTTTGCTGATCCATTCTTGGAACACTGGTTACAATTGAGGTAGGGGGTTTTCCATTCATTTTATCTACAATTTCAATTGTGCCTTTTAATCAGTATTTGAGTAGGGGTTTCTTTCTCTTCAATTTTTTTTATTCTGCAAATGGATTTGAAATCTTGTTCATTCCTTGTGTTTGATTCCTGCATTTTCTTAATAATGATATTGCATGTTGTTCTTAGGTAAGAATCTGAAACATTGAAGAATTTGATATATTTTCGTTTTGCATAAGTCCCGAATTTTTGATACGTTATTGAGAGGAAAATGGTTTTCACATATGGCCTTTAACTTGTTTGATAAAATGTTTAAATGGAGTTCCTCTCTTAGTTTATGAAAACCAATTTGCATGGATAGAAGCTTGATTTTTTCATAGGTAATCCCTGAACTTTTTATTTTCACCGAACGGGTATTTATGAGGTTTATCATCTAAGCAATTTTACTAATAATTTTTGGTTTAAACTATCCATGCATACCCTTTTGTTGATTTTGGCACTTGGTTAAAATTATACCTTTTTACACTTATTCCCTCTATGTTGAAACATAAACGATTTCAAATGTTTATGAAGATTAAAAAAAATAATAAAATGCTTTGGAGCATTTCCATCAAAAAATCATGTTTTGTATTGAATTTTTAAACAGTTGAAATTCGTTTTGGAGCATTTCCTTTTTTACTATTTATTAAAATGACAATGGCAAAAATGAACTTCGTATTTGGAAAACTCCATTTTTAGCAAACAGTTGAAACCATTTTCTAGATTTATTTCTTGTTTCGCTCTTCTGTACCCAAAACAAGATAAATTACTTTGTTTCATTTTGAGCTCATTTTCATCTCATGTAAATTCCATGAAATTTAATTGGTTAACCACTTTGGTATACTTGAGTTTCTTTTGTTATCACTGTTGGCCATTATCACTATCTTTAAGTCATTAAGCGTCTTTGATACCTTACTGTTGATTCATATGGATTTGTTAGTTCCACATGTATTTCAGAAACTAGTACACAGTAGTACCATTCTCTTTTCCGTTTTGGTGGCTTGTCAGCAGACTTTAATCTCATAATTATAATTTCACGTGGGGGTTCTTTTGTGTTTGTCGTAATCGGCTTTTGAGCATGGTCTCACCTTGGAGTTTAATGCGTTTGCCGTAACTGTTTATTGAGCATGTTTGGAAGACCGTCCGGGACGGTGGCTGATATCCTGACTATCCTAACATTAGAGACTGGTCCTCACTAGTAGCATACGTGAATTTCGTCACCATCGGTTGACAAATAATTCATTTCTACTATTTCGAATGAATGCGGATTTGTTGAGATTTATGTATTTACATATGTGGACATGCTCATTCTTTTACTTTGATTTATATTAAGTTGGTTTTATCTTTCGGTACGTTATTTCCATAACCTCTACTGGGCTGTGGCTCACCCCGTTTTGGTTTTGTTTTCCCACAGAGTACGAAGCAAGGATGAGGCAGTAAGCTTGGGAAGAGCTTGCAGCCGGGAGCTTAAGCAAAAGTTGGTATTTTTGCTTGTATATAATGTGTATATCACGGGGTTATCTGGGGTAGTTCAATATCGGCATTTGACCCATGGTTTTATCGCATCGTGCTGTTTATTCAATATCATGTCAGAAAATAGTGTACTTAGATTTCTGTACACACATCATATTATTTTTTTGTTTGCCTGAACTTGCTTAATGTAAGTTTGGGACTGGACGTCATTTATACTTAGTGCTTACACTTTTCAAATGAATTACGTATATAGGTCAGCTGTGCACTTCGTACATTTTCTACGGTATAAATTGCTTTTAGATTTGTTTAGTCTAAGTTTAAATATGGACTCATGATCTTAAGTGTAATGAATTATCCCATGTACTTCATTTAAACTAAGCTAAACTTGTGTGAATGAACTGAATGTCCCATCTTGGTTTCAAAGTATACTCCCTTGTATATATTATGTTTATCTGTCTATGACGTTGGTTCCCTTTGATATTAAATTCATGGTACTCGATTGGTCTTTGGTTTTCTTTACATTTTGAAAATTTTACGCTGAAACTTTATTAAATTCTTCAATAATCAAGTAAATATGAGTTTTATTTCTTTTATATTGCGGAAACTAGTGTTAACAAATTGTAAAGATACTCTTTAATTTTGTCGAAATTGTGAAAGATGATTTCTATTGTCTCTGTCCTTCAATACACTTTGTAGTTTTACATTTTCGAAATGGATATATATTTTTAATCAACTTTCGAGTGATGTACCAGACGGGTTTCGCCCTGCTGAATGGGTTGAAAATCAACCCGTTAGAGGGTAAATTCTCTGGTCCGTCACAGTTGGCATCAGAGCTCATGTTCCGATTTACTGGGGCTGTGTCGGTTTTCTTTCTTTGAACATATCATTTGATCTTGTCATTTTGTCTTGGGGTATTGGGGGAAAGCCAGAAACCGTGATATACATATTACTGCGCTTGTTAGTAATGAACATTACTAACATTTTCTAACTCTTGTAATGTCTTTCTATTGTGAAGATGCCTTTGAAAGTCAGAAGCTCTGAAATGTTACTTCTGCGGGGAATGGTAAAGCCAAGAATCTTAGTGTTACAGCTAAGCTCATGGAATCCAATTGTGAGCAATTGGTGGAATTTTGTCAAGGGAATAGGAAATATGACCAATATGTCATGGGAGCGGTGTAAAAGATTGTTTCTTAACAAGTGCTTTCAGTCTACAGCAAGATCCCTGTAGTACGCCGAGTTTACGACGTTGGAGAAAAGTGGTTACGTAGCTAGACAAGAAATTTTAGTTAGCTAGAGCATCAGGTGACGCATTTAATCGAAACAGAGGAGTAGAAGGCTCCAAAACTTGATAGTGTTTTGAAGGATGGGATTCATGATAAAGTTTCCGCACTTCGACACAAGGCATATGCTGAGATACTTGATGATGTGTTACCAGTTGAGTCTAGCTTGATCCGAAGTTGGACAGAGAGACACGACCGAAATAAGATGAAGAAGATAAACGAGCGGGACATGAATTCGTCATCACAACGGAAACGCTCACAAAAATGACAACGCTACCGAGAGAGACAAGGGGACGGGATGTTATCATTGTGAAAAGTATTGTCACTATGTTAGAGATTGCTCTACCAGAACTGCCGAAGCAACAAAATGGGAACCAGCCTCACTATCTGAATGCTCAAAGGCATGACTTAGACGGGAAGCCAGAACATCATCTACGAGATAATACTACACCTTCTCAACCAAAACACCGTTGATGTGTGTCGTAGGTGCAATCAAATTAATATCTTATTTCCACTCAATTAAAAATAATATAATGGAAGTCAAGTTCGTTCCCACGAGGAGCAAGAGATTCTAGTTGTAAAAATTGTCACAAAAGGGGGGTGTAAAAAGCAAAAGAAAATAAACAAAGCAATTAAAAGATAAAGTTGAAATCAATAAGAGAGACAAGACCAAGGAATCCTTCTTCGTTGCAAAACAATGAATCAAGTTATGTTCTTTTCTACTTGTTATTAGTCACAAATTATCACCAACCGTAGGTAAAGCGGCTAGATCATGCTAAACCCCTAAATCCCTTGTATCACCGGATACGGAAGTTCTCGACTACCGGATTCTATTTACCAAACCACCTAGTAGTAGATCACTCAAGATGTAATTTAAATAAACGCATTAAGATTTATGAATTTATTAGGTTGATATTAGTAGTTAGACTCTTAGATCAAGGTCTACTTGCTAACGTTGTTTTCACACACAATTGCTCCACGGAATCCCTCCGCAAGGTCTTGTGTTTGCTACTTATGTAAAGAGTCAAGAAACGACTACTTATCCCCTAACTTTCACTAGCTTTAGATCAATTAACAAATCAATTTAGTTGGCCACCCAAACAATCTATCAATCAACCATAAATGTATAAACATTCCTATTAGTAAAAACAAACGATAATCATGTGAACAACTTAAAGATAGAGTTGAAAACAAAACTCAAATTATATGAATTACTTAGAGAAACCTTGCTCAATCTCTTGTTTTGCGGAATCCTCTTCATCCTTAGAGAATTCATGTGAATTACTTACCTCTTGTATATCGTGGTCCTCTATCGAATCTTGCAACCAATCGTCGTTATTTCTACCTTAACCAAAGTCTCGGCATCATTATAATCTTTGGCAAGTTCAATTGGGTCTTCCACAAAATCAATCAATTTGGTTTCATCCTCAAGCATCATCTCTTCAACATTCTCATCATCGGAATTGGGCCATTCACTAAAATGATTCTCGTCGGTATAAATTGTAAAATTTTCTTGTGAGGGTGTTACACCGTTTATAACAATAGGTAAGTCACACTCAATCTCCTCCTTTTGAATAGGCGAAGGATCGTTATTATGATCCGGAGTTGGAATAACTTCCTCATTGTTGCAACGTTCATACACTTCCGCGGACTCATATCTTTCCCTAAGGAATTTTTTCCAAGCACTAAATGCATCATCTTCAAGCTCTACCTTTTGAATAGGTGCTTGATCATTATTAAGATCAAGGCTCGAGTAAGCTACACTAGCGTCATCAAAAGTATCCAAAGGTTGGCCTTTTCCAACATAATCATCGATCAAATATTCACTACACACCATAGGCACATTAGAATAGTTATTGCTTTGATAGCAAAATTCTTCTTTATCCCTATCCTCCTTGTATTGATCCACGTCTCTTCGTTCTTTAGCAATGCCGTCTCGACGTGGTTCCTCCCAAACATAGGGTTCTTTGGTCTTGTAGTGATTCTTGCAACTTTTGTTGAAGATCCCCAATCATGGCGGACATCTTATCTCGCAAAACTAGAGAATTTCGATGATAAACAAAACTATCCTCCCATCCTTGTGATTGTCCACTTACATACCCGTCATAAGGTTGTTGATATGTATGAGAATATCCATAAGGTTTCAGTAGGAATTTGATCATAGCCAAAAGATTGGTTTTGATTGTATCCTAAGGATGGTTGGAAGTTTCCATAATGTTGAGGTTGAAAACTGTATTGATTGTTGTAATATGCTTGCTCTTGTCCACCATACATGGAAAACCGGTACCTGAAATAAGATTCTCAGAAACTTAAGTTAGATACGATATACAATCTAACAAAGCAAGATAAAGCAAAAAGAAAAATAAAAATAACTAAAATCATCCGCTGCTCCCCGGCAACGGCGCCAAAATTTGATGCGTGTCGTAGGTGCAATCAAATTAATATCTTATTTCCACTCAATTAAAAATAATATAATGGAAGTCAAGTTCGTTCCCACGAGGAGCAAGAGATTCTAGTTGTAAAAATTGTCACAAAAGGGGGTGTAAAAGCAAAAGAAAATAAACAAAGCAATTAAAAGATAAAGTTGAAATCAATAAGAGAGACAAGACCAAGGAATCCTTCTTCGTTGCAAAACAATGAATCAAGTTATGTTCTTTTCTACTTGTTATTAGTCACAAATTATCACCAACCGTAGGTAAAGCGACTAGATCAGTGCTAAACCCCTAAATCCCTTGTATCACCGGATACGAAGTTCTCGACTACCGGATTCTATTTACCAAACCACCTAGTAGTAGATCACTCAAGATGTAATTTAAATAAACGCATTAAGATTTATGAATTTATTAGGTTGATATTAGTAGTTAGACTCTTAGATCAAGGTCTACTTGCTAACGTTGTTTTCACACACAATTGCTCCACGAAATCCCTCCGCAAGGTCTTGTGTTTGCTACTTATGTAAAGAGTCAAGAAACGACTACTTATCCCCTAACTTTCACTAGCTTTAGATCAATTAACAAATCAATTTAGTTGGCCACCCAAACAATCTATCAATCAACCATAAATGTATAAACATTCCTATTAGTAAAAACAAACGATAATCATGTGAACAACTTCAAGATAGAATTGAAAACAAAACTCAAATTATATGTTAAGAACTAGGAATTCATCCTCAATCAATAATAAAATTAGCTACTCATGTTAAGGAGTTCACACAAAGAATAAAGAAGAAGAATTGAAAGCAAAAACACAAGTGTTGTGTGTGTAGAGAGGTGTGTAAAAGATGTAGAAAACTTCTCTATTTATAGGCTTCAATATTCTCCAAATCTTCCAAGGAATAGAATCCTCATTCCATAATAATTCAATTTCCAAATTCAAATCTTTCTCATCTTCCATCTTCTCTTTCCAAATTTGAGCCAAATTCTCCATCCAATTCCAAGCCCAAGTCTTCACACCCATGAGAGGAATCCACACAAAATTCTGTAATTTTTGGTCGCCGAAAAAGCCGGTATTATGGCGAATTTTTAATCCGCAGCAAAGGAATCTTTTCTCTGTCGACGGAATATTCCGGTCACTTGCAAATCGAAATAACGGTCAAACTGGTCAACTGTTAGTCAATTAAGTCAAGGGAACTAGTCGCCATCTTGAGTCGGCTCCTCAGTCAATCTTACTAAGCTTACTGGTCTGAGTGGCTGCTTAGATCGTCTGAGTTGGATCGGCTCTGGATCGGTCATCTGAATCATTGAGTTGACTCGCCAGAACCAGAGTCCGGCCGAGTTTCGGCTTTTTATAGGACTTCCTCAGGCCAAGTTCAGGCCGATCTGTCTTCAGTTCCTGTAACAATTCCTAACATACATCTAAGCATTTCATTCCCAGCTATTCATTGCATCAAACTCTTCTCCCTAGTACCACTTGCATCTTCCCTGTATCAATCACCACCAGAACTCATTCCAATCTCAGCTTTCATACACAGCTCATTCTCAAATTAGCAAAGAACACCTTGTCCTTGACTCTGCCTCATATTCTTCCTAGTCATGTCTCAGCTGCATCATCTTCATTTTCTCTTCCTTGGAATAGAATCTCCACCTGCTTTTGTTGCTATTATTCACAGCCATAAACCCATGAAAATCATCTCCTCACCGCAATCTCCCATCACTAGCTCTTCCCCAGTACCAACAAACATCAACATTACGGACCACACCCATGAACCCATTTTCCTAAACTCGCGGAACAAAGATCAACTCTTCCAAAACAGAACCCCAAAGATCTTGGTTCACTGCAACGAATCTTCATTCTCGATCTCTACTACCACCACTGGAGAAACATCTCGCATCTTCGATTTCACCTTGAATCAACAGTTCCATCAAACCTCCGATTCGACTACATCTCAAGCATTAGCAAAATCGATTGAACAACAAACATTTCGTCGATTAAACCCTAACCTTCATCTTAATTTCTCTGTAATTTGAGCAGCAAATTCATCGATGTCTTCCACTTCTCGATCTCAATCGTCCAGCTCAACCTCATACCCATTAACTCTTTCTTCAACAGCAATCGTCATCCTCTTCTTCTCTGTCTCGGAATGTTTCTCGATCCGGAAATAATAGCAGCAGCCCTGCTTTTCAATCTCAGGTGAACGAGAGGAAAGAGGAGGAGATATTATCTTCTCGACTGATTTAGGTATAAGTATTGGGTTGGTTATTCAGCATCCGGTCACTGCTAAGGGTTAACCTGATGGCAGCCCCTTAACCTCATCTGGACTGCGTCTAGTATTCCTCCCAAAAGAGTTGCCCCTTAACCTTGGCTGGGCTCCAGATAGTGTTCGCCCCTTAAATGACAATTTTTCCTTTTTTTTGCTCAAATAGAGTAATTTCTTCTTCTTTTCCTCCGTGTGACTCCAAACTAGCTACAAAACTCAAAACAGGCGTAAAATACATAATTTACAAGAAAAATAGCAAAGAAAGCATAAACAATAGATAGTAAATAGGATGTATTCTACACCCTATCAACCGTCAACCTAATACATTAGAAATTGTTCAGGGGAAGTCGGACCATTTCGTTGAGGCCAAAGAAGAAACGGACGACGCTGTGATCGGAGGTAATCTTCATTGCTCTTACTTAGTTTGAATTTCGGGAGAAATTCTTTTTTTATAGGGGTTGATGGTGTAACGACACTAAAATTTCTCTTTGGTTTCGAACCCGAACTCAACCCATTTGAGTGGAAAGCTAGGACTGTATAAAGCGCGCGTGCGATCCTAGTGTAGGGTGTGTATGTCCCTGACGAGTGCCTTAATCCAATATGAGTGGTTTATTCTTTTAATAACTAGGTTATCCCTTAGAAATATTAGGGTGCTTGTTTAGCAAAGGAAATTAAAATCTCTAGAAACACTAAGCATGGTTAACACGTGTTTGTTTAAGAGAGATTAAAGATTTTTTTTTCTTTTTCTTTCTGTTTTCCTTCAAAACCCAAATGCTAGCCTTTCTTTCGTCATCCACTTTCTCGTTTATTCCGTTCGCTTTACTGAGACCAAAGGAAGGAAAAATTGACTATTTCATTGAGATTTTGCTGATCCATTCTTGGAACACTGGTTACAATTGAGGTAGGGGGTTTTCCATTCATTTTATCTACAATTTCAATTGTGCCTTTTAATCAGTATTTGAGTAGGGGTTTCTTTCTCTTCAATTTTTTTTCTTCTGCAAATGGATTTGAAATCTTGTTCATTCCTTGTGTTTGATTCCTGCATTTTCTTAATAATGATATTGCATGTTGTTCTTAGGTAAGAATCTGAAACATTGAAGAATTTGATATATTTTCGTTTTGCATAAGTCCCGAATTTTTGATACGTTATTGAGAGGAAAATGGTTTTCACATATGTCCTTTAACTTGTTTGATAAAATGTTTAAATGGAGTTCCTCTCTTAGTTTATGAAAACCAATTTGCATGGATAGAAGCTTGATTTTTTCATAGGTAATCCCTGAACTTTTTATTTTCACCGAACGGGTATTTATGAGGTTTATCATCTAAGCAATTTTACTAATAATTTTTGGTTTAAACTATCCATGCATACCCTTTTGTTGATTTTGGCACTTGGTTAAAATTATACCTTTTTACACTTATTCCCTGTGTGTTGAAACATAAACGATTTCAAATGTTTATGAAGATTAAAAAAAATAATAAAATGCTTTGGAGCATTTCCATCAAAAAATCATGTTTTGTATTGAATTTTTAAACAGTTGAAATTCGTTTTGGAGCATTTCCTTTTTTACTATTTATTAAAATGACAATGGCAAAAATGAACTTCGTATTTGGAAAACTCCATTTTTAGCAAACAGTTGAAACCATTTTCTAGATTTATTTCTTGTTTCGCTCTTCTGTACCCAAAACAAGATAAATTACTTTGTTTCATTTTGAGCTCATTTTCATCTCATGTAAATTCCATGAAATTTAATTGGTTAACCACTTTGGTATACTTGAGTTTCTTTTGTTATCACTGTTGGCCATTATCACTATCTTTAAGTCATTAAGCGTCTTTGATACCTTACTGTTGATTCATATGGATTTGTTAGTTCCACATGTATTTCAGAAACTAGTACACAGTAGTACCATTCTCTTTTCCGTTTTGGTGTCTTGTCAGCAGACTTTAATCTCATAATTATAATTTCACGTGGGGGTTCTTTTGTGTTTGTCGTAATCGGCTTTTGAGCACGGTCTCACCTTGGAGTTTAATGCGTTTTGCCGAATCGTTTATTGAGCATGTTTGGAAGACCGCCGGACGGTGGTGATATCCCAGACTATCCTAACATTAGAGACTGGTCCTCACTAGTAGCATACGTGAATTTCGTCACCATCGGTTGACAAATAATTCATTTCTACTATTTCGAATGAATGCGGATTTGTTGAGATTTATGTATTTACATATGTGGACATGCTCATTCTTTTACTTTGATTTATATTAAGTTGGTTTTATCTTTCGGTACGTTATTTCCATAACCTCTACTGGGATGTGGCTCACCCCGTTTTGGTTTTGTTTTCCCACAGAGTACGAAGCAAGGATGAGGCAGTAAGCTTGGGAAGAGCTTGCAGCCGGGAGCTTAAGCAAAAGTTGGTATTTTTGCTTGTATATAATGTGTATATCACGGGGTTATCTGGGGTAGTTCAATATCGGCATTTGACCCATGGTTTTATCGCATCGTGCTGTTTATTCAATATCATGTCAGAAAATGGTGTACTTAGATTTCTGTACACACATCATATTATTTTTTTGTTTGCCTGAACTTGCTTAATGTAAGTTTGGGACTGGACGTCATTTATACTTAGTGCTTACACTTTTCAAATGAATTGCGTATATAGGTCAGCTGTGCACTTCGTACATTTTCTACGGTATAAATTGCTTTTTGATTTGTTTAGTCTAAGTTTAAATATGGACTCATGATCTTAAGTGTAATGAATTATCCCATGTACTTCATTTAAACTAAGCTAAACTTGTGTGAATGAACTGAATGTCCCATCTTGGTTTCAAAGTATACTCCCTTGTATATATTATGTTTACCTGTCTACGACGTTGGTTCCCTTTGATATTAAATTTATGGTACTCGATTGGTCTTTGGTTTTCTTTACATTTTGAGAATTTTACGCTGAACTTTATTAAATTCTTCAATAATCAAGTAAATATGAGTTTTATTTCTTTTATTTTGCGGAAACTAGTGTTAACAAATTGTAAAGATACTCTTTAATTTTGTCGGAATTGCGAAAGATGATTTCTCTTGTCTCTGTCCTTCAATACACTTTGTAGTTTTACATTTTTGAAATGGATATATATTTTTAATCAACTTTCGAGTGATGTACCCGACGGGTTTCGCCCTGCTGAATGGGTTGAAAATCAACCCGTTAGAGGGTAAATTCTCTGGTCCGTCACAGTTCATGTCTCTTTTTTTTTCCTGGATTACGACAATATCTTTTCATTCACCCTCTCGGTTCAGTTTTTTATCCTCAGTGGCATTGATCTAAACTACCACCGGGGCTTGAAATTAAAACTTGGCATTAGATATAGTAAATCTACCTTTTTAATCAATCTAGGAAATCATTTACCTAAGTTTATTGAAACACTAGCTGACATAATTTAATCTAATATTTTTCAAAATTAGTTAACTAGAGTCAATTCTAAATGACATTTTTCTTTGCTTGTCTCGTTATCCAAAACCTAGTATATTCACCTATGCCAGCTCCGATCTCGTACCTTTATTTTGGAATGTACCGATCTCGTACCTTTATTTTGGAATGTACTTTTCTTATGCAACAACTGATTCAGGGGATATATTAGCACCACTGCAACCATTTCAAACTTATAAAATTTGTATCCAATCTTTAAACTTATGCATTTATAAATACTGATGCATCTTTAAACTTATATACAATTATAGCATCCTTGCTAGTTTAGGTTATGAAGTTATCCCCCTTTTCTCTTTCTCTTCAGGGTTCTAACCTTCTTTATTTCTTACTACCATGGCTAATGCTCATGATCTCTACGAACATCTCAGTGGATTATCGTTAGCTCAACGTTTCACAAATCATAGCCATGTTGTCCTTATTCCTACACCTAAAAAATTCATCAAGGACTTTGGAATAAAAAACAATAGCATTTTAGCAAGAGTTTTCTCAACCGACCTTTTTAAACCGTGGGAGATTGGAGGTGCTTTAGTTCATCTCTGGGGTCCTAACAAAAATTTCCAAATTAGAGAAGTTGATCCAAACTTATTCATTATATGCTTTCATTCTTATGGGGATTTCTACTGGGTAGCCTCTAATGGTCCATGGTACCCATTTGGCAATGTGTTGTCGGCTACTAAAGCCTATCCTTGAATGAACATCTCTATTGATTATGTTAAAGAAATCGTAATTTGGGCTAGTATCCTTAATGTGAAACATGAGCACAAAAGTCAGGATATGATAGGGGTCATATGAGTAAAGTTTGTGTATAGGCAGTGATGCTTCCTTCCCTAATTTCTTTCCAATAGTGTTAGTCTGGGTAAACATTGAAAAACATTTAGTGGATAAAATGTTAGTGAAAGTAGGAAACTATCCAGTTACAGTGCTATACTTCAACTACTTAAACCTTCCCTCGAGATTCTGTGACCACTGTTTGAGGTTTGGTCACAAAAAGAAGAGTTGTGTTATTCTCCAACATAAAAACCTAGAGGATGTTTACGACATTACTATTGGTTCCCTTGTCCAGGTGATGATATTTTCTTTCTCAATGATGTGCATGTTCAAATCTATAACCCAAAAGATAATGTAAATTATAATTGAGATACCCATTCTGTTAATTTCTTATGGCCATTCCCGGTATTCAAGAATCTCACCAAATTTTTTTCCAAACCCAATCTGATTTTGAAGATTCAAGTATCTCTGAAGATGTTGAGACTATCTCGGTTTCGAATCCTTTGATTGATTTAGATATTGATATGCTTCTAGCAGCTGATTCTATCTTAGGAAAGCGTACATTTCATTTTAATTTGCCTGAAGATTTTATTCTTTCATCTCATGTAGCATCTAAGTCCAATCATTCTATTAACTCTGAGACATACCAAGTCCTTGGAAAGGTCAGAACTAGTGAGCATGAATCGGTGCGTACAACTGGGTTGCTTCGATATAGTTAGAATCCGGTTCTAGGCAGAACTTGTTCCTTTTCTCCTGTTTTAGAAACAATTATGCTTTTCACCTCAGGAAAATGCAACTCTTCGGTTTCATCTTTGATCATAATTTCAAATCCCTTTGTTTCTTCACCAGTCTCGGGTCGTAATATCTTGAATTTAGACTCACCTAATTTCATTTCTGAATCAGCTTTTGTATTTCTATACCCGAGTTCTCCTTTACATCTTCTTCTGAGAATTTATGTTCTATCTCAACTGACAACGGAAATGCAATTGAAATTGATCAATGTGGGTCCACTTTTAAAGGACAATGCAAGGAAAATGAATCATACCTCCCTCTCACATTCTCTTTATCTCCTCCATCAATGCAACATAATGCGACACAATTTTTTTCCTTATACAGCTTTTGATTTATAATTACTGCTATTTTAATTTAGTATTATTGCAACTAAGTCTATTTACACACTATAATTTTCCCTAACTAATGATCTGCTCTCCCTGATTTAACCTTAGAATTTAACTCTCTCTACATTTAGATTAAGAACACATTTCACTTAATTTATCTTTTAGAATAAAACTGCTAGGTTGTAATGTCTAGGGTTGTGGAAACCCATTTACTCAAAATCCCTTAAAAGACTTACTTCAAAAGAAAAAAAGAAAAAAAAAACATGAGATCTTGTTTCTATCTGAAACATAATCTCAAAGACATCTAGTCAAAAACCTGGTATCTTATTATCCTAATTGCCATATTGTTGACCCTATAGAAAAAGCAGGGGGTTTGGTTGTTGCATGGGTGGATGGAATCTATTTTGACATTATACAATGGAACATAAACATGATAAACATCATAGTCAAAACTAATTTTTATTCTAACAAATGGGCACTTACTTGTTTCTTTTGTAGCACATACCCTAATAACATGAGGATTGTCTGGGACTTGCTTGATGAAATAGGAACTCAAGTAAATACTAGAAATATGCCATGGATAGTAATTGGAGATTTTAATATGATTTTTGATCAATCGGGAAAACTAGGAGGACTTCCTTAAAATAAAAATGATAGTAAATACTACCAAATAATTCTTGTGAGAGTTGGCCTATTCTTAGGATATGATTTTACTTGGAATAATCATAGGCAAGGAATAAGTAATATTCAAGAAAATTAGATAGAGATGTTCAAAATGCAAAATGGAATATTCAATTTCCAAATGCAACTCTGACACATCTAATGGCTATAGATTCTGACCATAGTCCTATTCTGGTCTTTTTGGATAATGAAACTTCAAGAAAAGATTGGATATTTAAATTCTATGATACCTGGCAGAAGGAATCCTCTTGTGTTCAAATTATAAAAGAAACCTAGAAAATATCTTACTCCACGAATCCGGCTTCTGCTTTAGTAACTAACCTTAAAAAATTAGGAGTTAATATGTTAGACAGGAAATAAAAAAAAATATTTCGGCTTCCAGCTAGGAAAATCGCAAAATTAACTAAAAAAATAGAAAGAATTAAAACTAATAGAATGATTAAATATCATAAAAAAAGACTTCATGATAAATTAATAAAATTAGAGGCTTTATATGATACCCAGGAAGCTATAGTCAAACAACAATCAAGAGATAATACTATTGAATTAGGTGAAAGAGACACCAAATAATTCCATACTGTTACACTTAGGAAACGTAAGTGTTATAATATAGATTGTCTTTTAAACAATCAAAATATAGTTGCTAGGAATAACTAGAGTTGAAATCAGTATCACTCTTATATATTTTTTTAAAACTCTTTTTACTGAAGACTCTATAGACTCATTTCTTCATAATCATATATTCTAGAATGTCTCTTCTTCTATTTTAGATTTGGATAACTTAAAAATTATGGTCATTCCTACTAAAATGAAATTTTTTATGTTCTAAAGAAAATTAAACCAAATAAATCACCAGGATTAGATGGTTTTTCTGGCAGTTTCTTTAAAAGTAACTGGGAAAACTGTAGGTTCCCAAGTTACGCTAACAATTCAGAACTTCTTCGTAACAAAATTAATGAATTAAGTCCTTAATAAGACACATCTTTTTCTGATCCCAAAAGTTAAACAACCTAAAAACCCTAGTCAATTTAGACCAGTAGGCTTTTGTAATACCATTTACAAAGTTTTTGCAAAAATTCTAGCCAACAAGATAAAACCTCTTCTAGATAAAATTATATCTCCTTTTCAATTAACTTTTCTCTCATCTATACAAATCTTAGATAACATTATTGTATCCCATGAAATAATTCATTCTTAAAAAAAAAAAAAGACAACAACAACATGAGGTTTGGGAATTAAGATAGACATGTCCAAAGCCTTTGATAGGGTAAACTGTAAATTTCTTTTAACAACTTTAAAAACATTTGGTTTTTCGAAAGAAGTCCGTGACCTTATAAAACAATGTATACTACTTACATTGTTGTCTTATTAAATGGAATCCCGATAATTTTTTCAATCCTACTAGAGGACTAAGACAGAGAGATCCTCTTTCTCCTTATATGTTTATAATTTGTATGGAAATTTTCTTTAGACTCTTACTCTCGGGAACATAATGAACTTCTACATGGTGTTATGGTTATACCAAAAAGTGAACATATCTCGTATCTGTTCTTTGCATATGATTTATCTTTTTGTTAAACCTGATTTTGTAGAATGCATGAATCTAATCAACTTTGAAAAATCTGGTGTTTTCTTTAGTAAAAAGGTTCAGCCAAAACACCAGAGAATGATCAAAGTTTATAAAAATAAAATACATAAATCTTAAAACCCCTATCTTGGAGCTCCCCTTTTTATGGATAGATCAAAAATAAAAACCTTTGGACTAATTCCGGAAAGAATGAAGAACAAATCTCAAGGTTGTAAAGCTAAAGATCTACGTCAAACTAGTAGAATGGTTTTGAACGAAGTAGTTCTAGCTAGTATCCCTACTTATCAGATGTGATGTTTCGTACTAACAAAGAAGATTACTAACAAGATAGATGCAATACAAAGAGATTTCTGATGGGGGGAAAATTCTGGTACCAGCGGTTTATATCCTAAAGCCTGGACTAACCTTTGTAAACCAATGCAATTGGGGGGGTTTAGGATTTAGGGATGCACAAATTCAACTTAGCAATAATTGTTAAGGTAGCTTGAAGACTAATTCAGGAACCATAATCTCTATGGGCCAAAATATTAAAACCTATATATTTAAAAAAAAAATAAACCTAAGGGGCAAAACCACTAGATAAGGGTTCTTGGACTTTAAAATGTTTTTGTAAATGACTGGAATCAATAAACCAGTATATCATTTTGGAAGTAGGAAATGGTCTTAGTATTAATTTTTGGGAGGGCAACTGATTTCCAGGCATCAAGGGAAATTTATCCTCTTATCGTAACTCTTCCATCAACTCCATAACATTTGTGGTCTCAACTTTTTTTTAATGAAATTTATTTACAAACACAAAAAAAAAGTCTTATTGATCCCACCACTAAAAAGTGAAATTCTTCTTTTATTCATGCTACTTTTCCAGTATGCATTGCTTCCAAAATCTGTTTAGGATTAGTGTTAATTAATGATTAGAACTTAGTTATATATATTTGAGTAGATGAAAATTTTGAGGAAGAAAAAAAAAGTTAGTTTTTTTTTTTTTTTTTTGAGAAGGGGAAATACAATGGTCAATCTTCACCAAACTCAAACTCAAACTCAAGCACAAACTCTGAGAGGCTCATAAGCTTTTGTTTTTTTCAAAAGTTTGTGTTTTTTCACTAAGGCTTTATTTAATCGGGCTTTATCTTTTTTTGTTATAACTTATTGAATATCGGGTGAATCACGTATTTAGATTATAGTACTAGCCGAACCTCTCCATTAATTTTTCATTGATTTACAAAACTAACCACAACCAAACCGCTAAACCGATTTTGGAATTTATCAACCGACAAAGATGAAGAAAAATGCGGATTTGAAAACTCACCCGTTTTTCACTTTTATAATTCAAAAATTCTTTTCAAGACGAACCCTACCACCATTAGTTGATATTTCCCAAAGACTCTATGTTTTGCGGATTGGTTTTCACTCGCTGGTTCCACCGGTGGTTGATGCACCTTCATCTTCAATAGTTTTCGTTGTACGAGTCATTATGTAGTTGAGTTTAATTTACGATCACTTTGCGGACGGTAGCGGATGAAATCCGCGGTTCCGGATTTTATGCACACCCCTAATTGGAGTTTCGCGCCCGTTAACATCAGGGCTTACGAATCTGTAAAACTCTAGGGTTAATGTGTGTTCCGCACAAAAACTGAGTCCCTGAAAAGTACTCAATCCATGGCGGAGAAGAACCAAAATCACGCATCATCACAATCAGAGGATGGAATCTTACTTTATTACAAATACGCAGAGGTTCCAAATGTAAACGATCTCGTAGAATTTTACAATACCAATTGTAAATCACTCAATCTTCTTGGTCGAATTCGTATTGCTCCTGATGGTGTTAATGTCACTGTAAGTATATTTCTCAAGCTAAGTTTAGGGCTTTTGTTTGTCGTAGCAAAAATAATGATGGGTTTGTAAAAACGTTTGGATTATTGGTGTTTAGGTTGGTGGGAAATTAGCAGCTTTGGAGAAACACATTGAGGATGTTAAGTTGAATGATTTATTTGAAGGGACTGATTTCAAGTTAGCATCTTGTGACTCTCCTTCTGATGAGAAGATTGCCAAAGAATGTGGGTTTACATCTCTCTCTGTTCGTGTGGTAAAGGTCAGTTTTAAACTCTCACCGGTTGTGGTGGTCACTCGAATTCAAATTAGCAGGGTTATGATTATAATCTGATTATTGATCATTAAAATGTTTATAGGAATTAGTTACGTTTAGCTCGCAGCCTCTTTTGGAGTCACCAGCAATATCAAATGCTGGGAGGCATTTGTCAGCAGCTGAGTTTCATTCGGTTCTTCATGGTGCCGGTATGTGACTGTTGATGTGACTTTACTCTCTATCTTACCATAGTTTAGAGTATCGTGTAGATAAGAATACGCTGTAACCTTCATATTTGTGATTACAGTGCATTGTTGAAATCAACTTTTCGGTTAAGCATTTGACAATGTCATGTCATATGGTAAAATTGTTGATTTTGGAGGTGTTATTGTGCAGGAAATAATTTGGAGAGTGAGGGTCAATCTGGGGGTAAACCACTTATTCTGTTAGATGCAAGGAATGTATATGAAACAAGAATTGGGAAGTTTGAAACCTCCAATGTAGAAACTCTTGATCCAGAAATTAGGCAATACAGTGATCTACCTTCTTGGATTGATAGTCATGCCGAGCATTTGCAAGGCAAATCTGTTCTCATGTAAGAGTTCATAAAGTCATTGTACTCTTTATCTCACTTGTCATTCCCATATCCACTATACTGTTTTATTGTTCAATTCAATGTTCATTTGTGGCTCTTTACAGGTATTGCACTGGTGGAATAAGATGCGAGATGGCATCAGCCTATATTAGATCCAAAGGTGATGGTTTCGAAAATGTCTTCCAGGTAAAGATAACCGAAATACTTTGGTGGAATTATTTTCTTTATTCATCCCTTTGAGTAGCTTCCGTACTGTCTTATGTTAGCTTGTCTACTCAGTTCACTTTCTCCCTGTATGTTGAAAAAACAAAGCAATATACTTACCTTCAATGGTTTTATCACATGGCATGTTGGTAATCTTAAGCTCATAGTTGGCTCAAATATTTCTCAGAACACCATCCTTGTCAGAAACATGATATGTTATGTACTTGAAATGATCTCAATTGCTTATATTATAGATAGCCTACTAACCAGGCTGTCAGTGCACTGTTATGTTGCAAGCCTGAAATCTTGATATATTTTCTTTGGGCCAGAGATTGCTCCTATTTTATTTTGCCCCTCTTACTCACCTGCTGCTGCTAATATTCGAGAGTGATTATGATGAGGATGATCCTCGCACCATTTATGATGAGGATGATCCCCTCTTAGCAAATTTGAGGCTTCTCTGAAGCATTAGTTTTCAAGAATCTTTCTGGGTTTAGACGGATTTCAGTTCTTAGAGCAA
Organism: Papaver armeniacum; assembly: GCA_023531295.1. Taxonomy (NCBI): domain Eukaryota; kingdom Viridiplantae; phylum Streptophyta; class Magnoliopsida; order Ranunculales; family Papaveraceae; genus Papaver; species Papaver armeniacum. Next base: position 136,994 of record JAJJWW010009042.1, read on the forward strand.
AAGTGATTCTTGGATACAGTGCTTTTAGTGAGGAAAACAGCCTTGCCAGAATATGGTTCTTGGACATTTTGATTGCTAAGTCTTTCTTTAATTAAGCAATAGAGCTTAGCTTATTATACTTAGATGGTTGTGACTGCAGTTATATGGTGGCATACAGCGGTACTTGGAACAATATCCAGATGGTGGGTTTTTTAAGGGAAAGAATTTCGTATTTGATCACAGGTATGTTTCTCCTAGACCTTTTATCAATGTATTCCTTGTCTTTAAGATTTGGCTTATTCTTCACGTGTGAAATCTCTATCATGTCCAGATACAAATATAGTTTTTTTTTTGGTGGTGGTAGATAACTTGTCATTTCATGCTCAGCTGAACACCATTGAGATGCAATGCGTATCTTACTTTTCAAGTTTTAAAAACTTTTACATATCAAGATTTTAAGGAAGGGAAAAACAAACATTTCTTTTAGGCACCTCTATATCTGAATACATTTCTTTCATTCAACTGATGACCTTTATCTGGAGTTTTAATGTTGTACACATGGATACAGTGCCCAACACTAGACTAGCGTGAACACTTTCAGCAATGCATAAGATGATGTTAGATACCGTCTGTATCTTGATCTTATGTTACACACAATTTTTTTTTTTCTTTTTCTTTTCAGCATAATGTGGGTAAACAGTTGATGTGTTTCGTATATATGCAACAGTATTTGAATTAAAATACTGAAAATATAAAGCAAGTTATTACTAGGACATGTAATCATGTGTGAAATTTGGCAATAACCATTATTTTCAAAATAGTACTCATATTTATTTTTGTGCTCTAGGATTTCTGTTGGAAGCTCAAGTTCAGATGTTGTTGGATCGTGCCTATTATGTGGTTTGTCCTTTGACGATTATTCTTCTCGTTGCCGCTGCACTTATTGTCGGATGTTGGTGTTGGTCTGCGGCAGTTGTCAGGTTTGCTTAACCATTATTTGCTTACCTTTGACAGATTGCTTGGTTTACCTTTTCTGCATGACGTTAATTATTGATTAGTATGATCTTATAATTTCTTTGGTCAGAAGAAGGACGGCGTTGATTATGTTTGCGAGCTATGTAAGAAACAGAGTAAGATGGGTGAGCCAGTATCAGTGACTGGAAGTAACGTTAACCCTATAGATTCAACATCAGTTAATGGGTCGGGTGTGGTTGAACTTGAGTCTACTATGTTGTGTAAGAATATAACATCTGCTCCTGAACACTCTGAGGGACATGGTAAGGTTTGTATCATTGTAACTAACATTCCTATTTTACTTTATTTTATTCCCATGATACGAGAGCATTTGAATTTTTTTCAGTTTAAAGGTTATGCGACATCTTTTTTCCATTTTGAATTCAACTTTAAATCGCCTCTTAATTTTATATTATCAACTGGATCAGTTATTTGATCAAGTTGCTACTTGATTTAGACCTAATGCTTAAAAAGGTGTTACACAGGTACCAGGCCCACAAAAAAGTTAAGAATCTTGGCCTTGCATGGATTCCGTCAAAATGCATCAAGTTTCAAGGGGAGAACAGCCTCCTTGGCTAAGAAGTTGAAAGATTTAGTAGAGCTTGTTTTCATAGATGCACCCCATGAGTTACCTTTTGTGTACCAGCCACGAACAACTGAAACAACTCCTTGCTCTGAATTGGAAACACATAAAGGCCCACCACCATTAGAGAAGTGCAAGAAAAAGTTTGCTTGGTTAGTTGCAGAAGACTTCAACATCTCCACAGGAAAAGACTGGAAAATTGCGGATCAGCCATTTGATCCTTTACAATACCAGCTACAAACAGGTGGATTCGATGCTTCACTGGCTTACTTGAAAGATGTTTTCTCTAAATTAGGACCTTTTGACGGGATCCTGGGATTCTCTCAAGGAGCAGCAATGGCAGCTTCTATATGTGCGAGAAGAGGCAAATTGGATGATGAAATAGATTTTAAGTTTGCAATCTTATGCTCTGGGTTTGTCTTAGAAACAAAAGATCTCGAGCTTGGATTGATCAACTGCCCATCAGTTCATGTTTTTGGCAATGGTGGTCAAGGTAAAGACAGGCAGATAGCACGCAACACAAGCATGGAGCTGGCAAATAAGTTTGAGAAAAGCTGCTCATTGATCATTGAACACGAATCTGGACATATAATTCCTACTCAGTCTCCACATATTGATCATCTCAGAGCTTTTCTGCTGCAATTTCTCTGAGTTGCACTTGTACCTTAAACTGCCTTTCCAGATTGTTCCCTACTCTTCATAACTGTGGCAGATTGTCAAGACCACTGTGCAACTGGTAATCTTAATATATTTGCGGAACCTGCCATTAGAAATGCTGTAGTTAAAGGTTTTGTAGATAAATTGTGAAAGAGAAGTTATATTGGCTGCTTTTTAAACATTGTTGCCTATATATACTTGAATGTATTAGTGCAAGTGATAAGCAGCAAGTCCTTGGTCTGTTTTCGTTTTCCTATTTGTTAAGCATGTGGGTGTCCGTTGTTATCTCCCGTTTGTACTAGGTTGATGCAACTATCCAGAGCTTTCCTATATCAGGCAACCGGTTGGCACTTTCCTCTTGTGGAGGTTGAAGTCCTTTTCTTGAATGAGTTACTTCTCCGAGGAACAATCAGCCAGCCAGGTTGCTGAATTCGTTCAGACAATTTCTGTCTATTTAATGTGTGTCGCCTTCTCTGGTGGCCCAGCTGGAATCGTCCACACATTTGACTTGGTTAAACTTGAAGGGGTTTCACTCTAAAGAATCAAACAGAAAACTAGGGTTTCTTTCTCACCCAAAAAGAAAACAAAGAATTAGGGTTTCCATTAATCTCTTCATCAACACTTGTCTTCTAGTTCTACACTATACTATGGCTTTCTCAATTTGAACTCTTTTGCATAACACAGAGAAGGGGGAGGAAAATGGTGGTTGCATCTGGCAAACCTTTTGCCAAGGAGATGGCTATACGGAGGAGAATCTTGAACATATACAATAAGAGGGAAGAAGAGTTTTCCTCATTAAGAGAATACAATGATTATCTAGAAGAAGTGGAGGACATGACAACTAACTTGATCAATGGCATTGATGTAGCTGCTATCGAAGCTAAAATTGCCCAATACAAGAAAGACAATGCTGAACAGATAACTCTTTCTCAAGCTCGCAAGGCAGAGGAGTTAGCAGCAGCGTTACAAGCAAGCAAAGGAGGAGGAGCTGTCATGCAGAGTGGTGATGCAAATAATGGGGTCATGAATCAGAGCTCTCAAGGTTTTACTGGGCAGTATGTGCCAGCAGTCACTGGGGCTATAGGTCAACCGCGGCCAACAGGCATGGCCCCGCAACCTGTTCCATTAGGTCATCATGTGCATGGTTGTGCAGTTGATGATGAGGAAATGATGAGGCTCAGAGCAGAGAGAGGTGGAAGGGCCGGAGGGTGGAGTATACAACTAAGCAGGAAAAGGGCACTTGAGGAAGCCTTCAGAAGCATTTGGGTATGATTTTTTTCTCCTTAGTTTTTGACCTGTGTGCAAGAATTGCAAATCTTAAAGATTAAGTGTTGATTTTGTTGCTGACACTCGACAGTGTTTGCTCAAGTAATGTTTCAGGGATAAAATAGTGATCAAGTAGACAAGGGTACACCAAATCTAAAACTTTAGTTATAGTTCAGTGTTTACCATGTGTCTCATGCAAAGCATCTGAAAAGAGCATAAACTGATTACTAGTTTATTAGTATGAGCATAGGTTGAAAGATTTTATTTTACATATATAAAGCTTCAAAGAAAAAATAAAAAAGTTAGCATTCTGTTTCTTTTTTCCTTGTGGTGATATGTACTCAGACATAGATTCATGACTGCGTAGGGTGATATGTGAACTGAATTGTGATATTAAAAGAAAGGCCGTACATGAATTCTACGAGCTTAAATTAGTAGTTCAGGCAAACAGGAAATGAGCAAAACTTGAGTTGTGTAACAAAGGGTAAACCAGTAGTATGATAAGTATTATGATAGTAGTATTGATAAAAATGACCATGATGCACGCTCAAGTCAAATGCACACAGATGACCATATTTGCCCATCTATGCACAAACACTGACATATATAACAGATTATAATTGAGTGATACTGTAAATGCAAAAACAAAATGAGATTGTTATAACACACATAATTTCAGCCTATGAGAGACAAGTCTTATTGAACAATTTCTATCTCACCCAAGGAACAGAAGGCAGGCTTGAGCTTCTTTCTCTTAGAATTATATACTCAGTGATTAAAAGCTGTAAACATTTTCGTATTGGAGCGCTATTTACAAGAAAGAAAAGCTATTGCACACACCTGTATCTAGGACATGGTAAAATCTGTAAAATCTTCTCCTCTGAATAATTAGAAGATCCAAAGTGTAGAGTTGTGCAAGCTAAAATTGTCCAAAAGCAGTTGCAAGTTTCTGAAAATCCTTAGTATACATATCCTGAGCTGGTTGTTGTTGTTGTTGTTGTTGTTGCTGCTGCTGCTGCTGCTGCAAGTGGTGGTTCTGATGCCAAGATGTGCATGAACCCTCAATTATGAACTGGCTTTCTGATTTAATGTCACTGAATAGGGATTGAGGTGCTGAATTCTGCACTGTACCTGATGTTAGGAGTGGAGTATATAGAAGATAATCAGACCATTTTGAATCATCTGTTTCGCCTTCGACTGAAGTGTTCTGGTTTTGTTTATACTCTTTCCCATCCTCCAATCCCCAAGAGAAGGTTCCGTTCTCAACAAAGGAGCAATTGCTTTGTAATTCCATATTGCTGTTAGTAGTGACATCACTGTTGCTGCTATCATGTTTGTGATTCCCTGCTTTCCAGCTATGGAATGCATTGGTTCCCCCTGCCAAAGGATTACGCAAGGAGGGAAGACTAATGGCATGCCTTATATCTATCAAACTTGGGAGGATAGAACTGGATGCGGGCGACTGCATCCTGGTCATTGAATTGGAATCAAATTCTGAATTCATCTCGAAATTCCTGGTGTTTTGGTTGAACCAGGATGTCGGGTCTTGGTTGACCGAGTCCCTGGCATCAGATAACCCATCATTCAACTGCTGAAGGGGGAAATACCCTATAGAATCAGAAGGTGCAGAAGTTGTGGGGGTTTTTGAGTTGTCATGGGAGTTTGTGAACCTCTCCAAGAAGAATTCCTTAGTTGGGCCACTGCAGGTTATCAAATTGTTGCCGGTATTATTGGTATTAGCCTTAAAGCTCAAGGAAGCTTGAAATGAGAACTGGTCTTCAACAGATAAGGGATGTGTTTGTGTCAACACCACATCTGTCTTTGAATTCTCAGCTCTGAGAAGGTTCAACTCATTGGGTCCACCCCCGAAAGCTTCCTCACTGTGAGTGTTGTTATTGCTACTGTTACTAATCGGCGTGTTAACTTCTCCGGTTTCAAACTCAGAGAGTGGTTTGTGAGTGTTTGGGTCAATTCCCCTCTGCCTCAGCTTCTTTTTAATACAAGAATTCCATAAATTCTTGATCTCATTATCAGTTCTACCAGGTAATTGTGCTGCAATCTGAGACCACCTAATGAAATTGGCAAAAAAAAATGTAAAACCATCAAATTCACGCAACCGATAAGTTTGTTCTTTCTGTCGATTCAAGTTCATGATGCTAAGGATAATTTACCTGTTGCCCAAAACAGAATGAAGTTCAATTATGAGATTTTCTTCCTGTTGTGAAAATGTGCCTCTCTTTAAATCAGGCCTCAAGTAGTTTATCCACCTAAGTCTACAGCTTTTTCCACACCTTTGTAGACCTACAATGTTTTTGCCATTTCGAGCAACATCAATGAAAAATAATCCTGCAACATATATCATGTACAGTCTAGTGAATAGACAATTATAAGATATAGAACTAACCTGCTTGCTTAGGGACAGAACTCCAACACCCATGACCATACTTTGTGATATGCTTAAGAAGCTTCTCATCTTCTTCAGGAGACCACAACCCTTTCCTGAGCTTCTGCTTGAAACAACAAGAGTGTCTCCCCATTTCAGAAGTAAAACTTTGCAAAGTGGCTTCTGACAGATGATGTTCTGTAGCAGTAGTAGAGTTTTAAGGTAGTGAAATCTATGTGAAGAAGAGATTCATGAGAAGTGATGGTGAGGTTTAGAAAATGAAGTAACAGCTGAGAAAGGAATTCTAATTCAGTCTTTATGAACTAGACAGAGAGATAGAAAGAAAGAAAGAGACTTATTAGAGAGAGGGGAAGTCATATTCAAGAGGTTGATTGTAAGTTTGAGGTTTTTAAAATCTTTTTTATGAAGGGATGTGACTCAATAATGTGAAGTCATCTCACAAGGATTGAGAATCTTTTTTTTTTTTAACCGCAGGAATGGTGAACAGTGATTCTTATAACACATTAACCGTTACACTCACATATCGTTATAACGTCCGTTATTTTACCGCTGTTTTTCTGAACGAACGTTATAAGTATAACTGTTTTACTTGTTACTGTTATCGTTATAACGGCGGTTTTTTAACCACAGACTGTCAAATAGATGGGAAATGTAGATGTCAAATCGAAAGGATTGAGAAATTAATGTGTGCTGCAGGGATGGTGGGTCAGTGAAGACCGATGATATTTAAAATGGTGGGAACAGGGAAGATTTTGATGCTTGAAAATCAAGTAAAAGAAATAGAGAAGGTCCACCACCAGAAACAAAACAAGCAAAATTAATACATGGGTCCGAAGATATAACTTGGGAGTTTCTAGCAAATTTTCAACCAATTTTATTACAAGATTCCAATAATGAAAATGAAATTGCAAGACAAAAAATTGTTAAAAATGGAGAAGAGGTCTGTAGACAAGAAATATCCATGCTTAGCCGAGTTTAGACGGTTTAGAAGAAAATGCTCCTCATTCATTTCATGAATTGAATGCAATGGAGAGAAAGATGACACAAACTTCATATTCTATCTATTTCTTTAGCCACTTTTTAGTACCCTTTGTGTCTTTGTCATTGTTTCTTACTTGCTTTTAAAAATTTCCCATTTGTCATCCAAAGAGTGAAGGACACCTCTTTGTGTTTTCTTTTGACTTTGTTTTTTTAATTGGTTTTTAGATGGGTAAATTTTCAAACTCATCATCACTTTGAAAAGTTTAATGATTACTTGAAAAGAACAATTTATATTGCAGACAGATACTTTCATAGTTTCATACGAATGAAAAAGTGGGCAGCTTCCTTTTTTTTTTTTTCCTTTGAAAAGAAGAGAAAAAGAATCAAGTATACAATTTCATGTTTATTCTCTTTGGGAAGACGAGGAAAATACCATTGACAAAGTCCTTCGTTTTGGTGCATGGGGAAAATTATATGGGCTTTTTAATAAAGTGGCCAACTTTTTGAACTATATTTAAGAAAATGACCGTTTTTTTGAATCATTATATAAAGCGGCCGATATTGACATTTTCCATCCGTTTTTTTGGAAAAAACGGGTAACAATAGATTAAGCGGCTATGTGTCGCTTATCCTAAATTGGTAAATTACATTTAAACCCATCTTATGGGTGACTAGGTCGTGTCATGAGTTGTTTCGAGCCAACTCGGTGACTCAGACCAGTGAGGGACATCATTTAGACATTTCTACAAACATGTTGAGTGTGTGAAACTACTTAGAGATAGACGTGCGATTGGTTTGTAATTTTTTCCGTATCTCCTTCCCTGCATTGAACTCATATCTAGAACAAACTCATTCCCCTGAATAGTCACAAACACTAAATGTTCATCGAGTTTAAACTATTCACTACAATTAACCAACAACAAAGCATCAGATCACATGAGAGTGGGTTGGTTTTACCAGCTCGAAAAGATGGAAGAATTGATGTTGTTGCTGCTTTGTGAGATAATATATAGGCCAAGAAATATTGGGGTCTGATGAATTTGAAAATATTTGAAGATAGAATATTGAAATGGCTAATTACAGACGACATTTTGAAAATTTTGTGAAAGTTTCAAATCAAGTCTTTAATTATAGTAGACCTTAATGCTTACCTAATGAACCAACTGAAGGAACAATTAAGATCTCAAAATGAAAAGAATTCTCTATATAAACCCCGGACCTATTTGATGGAGATTTCTTTATTGTCTTCATTATTCATAATCATCTCTGTCGATTTTTTTGTCTCCATCAACATATGAATCAATTGTGAAGCAAGTGTTATTTAAAGTCTGCTACCATCAATCGTGGGTGATGAGTTGTAGTCGAGAAAGAGTTGGAGAAGCAGAGAAGAAGAAATGGCCATCGTTGTAGCTAGGTAGAATTTTGTTGTATGGAGTAAGAACAACCAAGGAGGAGAAGAAAATATCTTAATGGAGGAGGAAACGAAGAAGGATAAGTTAGTAATTTAAGAGCAAATATTGACTAAATCAGCGTTGTTGACCATTTCGGTGGGTCCGGATGGAAAACTTAACAGTTTGGCCACTTTATAAAAGATTTAAAAATTTTGGCCGGTTTATTAAATATATGCATGGAAGCTGGTCAGTTTGTTAATTTGCCCAAAGAAAAATTATATTGCATGAGTGCATCACTCGGTACTACTGCACTAAAACTGTTACGCGGGATTGCCAAATTCTAGGAGAGGTTACTAATTCAGTTTGATCCGGTAGTGGAGAATTTTTTGTTTTGATTCGTGTGAAATTTAGTAACCCATCTAGACCGTAGCAACCTTAACATTGTAAATTGTTAGGAAGATATAAATTTAAAGTAGTAAAGAAAATGATAGTTTGAAAAGAAGTACATGAGAAAAGATGACCAGGCCTTGGTTGAAATTGTGGCACACCTCGAAGAAAACCACACTTGGGATGATTGCCATGAATCATGAAGGGATAGATTTATGAAGAAAGTTTGTTTGATATGATACCTTATCCACAATAATCTACTAGAAAAGAAACCAAAATCAGTTTTTGTTGGATCCCTTATTCCCTTTTCATGGGAAAAGTTATTATAATAGTTTTTTTCTTTTACCTCGTTCTTCTTTAATTACCTTTAAGCAGTTCATGGAGCTCATAATTATAACCGACTCCACTAAAATGTTAGTTAATATATCCTAATTATTATATTTTATAACCTATGATCACTTGGTTTTATTTTTTTACCTTTCTGGAATACAAATTTTAGAAATTTTGTAGGTAATTAAAAATAAAGGTTGTATTTGAATTAGAGGGTGTTTGTATACAGGAAGTAGAAGTGTTTATGTTTCTTCATAATAGAAAATCAGTCCCACGAGTCGGTAAAATTTTTCTTGCCTCATATAAGTTTAGTTTTTTGCTTTTAGAAGTCATTCTCAAATTTTATTCCCAACTTAACTTTTGATTTATTTCATTATTTGCTTTCCAGAAGTCGAAAAGTTTCTTCTTTAGATCATTCAAAGACTTTCTTATAATTCAGAAATTATAATGCCAAAATAGGCAATGGGGGGTAACTGACCTTCATAACTTTTGTCGAGTGTTTTGTCCCATTTTATTCTCATCTATAAATACATAAAAATGTGTTAGACAACTTGAGGCAAGCTTGAATCCTAACTTGAGCTTGATCACCCCATCTTAAGCTTATGTTTGAGTCTCATCTTTACTTTAGTCTTGATTTTCGTCTTAGCTTGAGGCTCGTCTTGGGCTTAATCTTAGCTAGGCCAGAGCTACGCCCGTGAGACTAAAGTTTGAGCCGTGTTCATGAGAGTCGATTGTGCCTTAACAAGATGGGCTTGGACTGGCCTTGATGATTTTAAAATGAACATTTTTCCTTGATTTTCCATTGTCAGAAAATCACCATTTACACCATCGTTAAATAAACTTTGGATAATGATACATGTGTATCTTCCTCTCCCTGGGAACTAGTGATCCTCAAGATGGATTGAGGATAAATTTGTAATTTAGAGGGATTACTGATTTAAGGTAGTATTCTTAGATAAGAAAATATTCCTAGACAAGGTAATATTCCTAGATATGGAAATATACCTCGAAAAGGAATATTTCCTAGACAAGGTAATATTTCTAGATATGTAAATATATACTTAGAAAAGGATTGTTCCTGTATAAGGAATTATTTCTAGATAAGGAATATTCCTAGACAAGGTAATATTCCTAGATTAGGAAATATACCTAGAAAAGGAATTATTCTCGGATAAGGAAATAGATTCCTATAAGTTTTGGGAAACCGTTAAAACTATAAATAGAGATGTTTAGCTCATAGCTAAGACATATGGAGTGTGGTTTGTGATACAGACACACTTAGATCTAGATAGTGTGGTTTCAGATACATCTAAGAAAGGAGGTTTGTGAGATGAATCACCTAGAAAGTTTGTGAGATAATTATTATTGTAAAAGCAAGCTTAGCAAACAATTTAAGGTTATTTACCTAGAGAGATTGTGAGTGTAACAACGAGAGAATTGTAATAGTTTTTTTGTTCATAATCTAGAGAAGATATTTTCTTCGAAACTGGTTTTCTAGTGTGTTCCGTTTTCTAGTTTTTGTCTATTATTATTTTGAATTCCGCCTCTATAATAATAGTCACCAAGGTACATAGATCAATACGTATTAGATAAATTAATTGAATTTTAACCTATAAAGCTATATTAATTTATTGAGGTAGAATTACATTAGAGTAGTATATGTCTTGAGACTAAACAAATTTTATTTGTAAGATTATTTCTTGACGATATTGTTAGAGAACTACTCGGTTTAACCCACCAAGCGTTGTTATGTCAAGTTTGGTTGTCATATTTTAGCTCCAAAACTTGAAGCTGCTTGATTAGATTACCAGAGTCAACTTCGTAAGGTTAGACTAGGAATAATATAAATGACGAGACTCGCTCATGTTACTCTAAAGAACCTGAAGACGTATCGACATCAACGAACACATCATCCTTTTCCGAGGTTAGTAACACAAAAGTGACTTGTTTCATTTCTATCTACGTTTCTTTCAAGTCGTTTAGATTAAAACATAACGTATAAAGTATATTTATTTATCTCTAGTATAAATGACTTGATAATATTATTGTGATCAAAGTTTCAAGGAAGCATATACTAGTTGTTTTACACAACTTTGGTATACTATATTACGAAGTATAGTTTAGTTGTCTGGACTTCGTAGATTCGACATACAACTAATTGATAACCTGTTGTTAGTTAGTTTGTTTAATTTTCGTGTTAATTATATACCTCGATGGATATGTTTAACTATACGAGTTTAAGGAAGTAGATATACGAAGCTTGTTTCATAGTTGAAAGGAATCAGATGATCTACTATAGGACCGATCTCTTAAACAAGGGTTTTTACTAGGACCGATCCTAAGGATCTCTAGTGGGATCGATCCATTACCAAGGATCTCTACTAGGACCAGTCCCAAGGATCTTTACCAGGACCGATCCTTAAGTTAACCAAAATAAAATTTCGATTTGTCTATTATATTAGGGTTTGCACAGCTATCGAAAATGTGGTTTGGTTAATATGGAAATTTTATAAAATGTCATTATAGTATTTGAACATGTGTTAAACTTTTATTACTTAATGTTCAAGTATTTTCCTAGATACTCAAGGTGAGATCCCGAACAAAGATATTTTAACATCTCTTTGACATTCACAATATTTGTGTTATTCATATCCCAATGGATAAGCATATCTATGGTTGTTATACTAGTAAATTATATGTTATATGCTAGCTAATATTAGTTGTCGTCCAAGAGAGATTTCAGTATATGAGCTAGATTACAATTGGAATATCAATAAAACTGTAGTATTTTCGGATTGGTAATTCCTTGTTGTCCAAACTAACTTGGTTATTATAGACAGTGAAGCTTGCAGTTCACTATTTCTTACGAACTTATCCATGGAACACACTAAACTAAACGCGTGTGTAGATTTTTCAATAGGAGAGCTTATGTGCACTTCGTTTAAAGACTTTTGTGGGATCAAAGAAGCACTAGTACGTAGTACCGTTGGTTGGAAACTGGAATCATATTGGTGTTTTAGTTTTCGATTATTAATTTGATTGACTACCTGTAAAGTTGAACCTTGGTAGATGTAGTTTGTTTATTCTTTGATCCTTCTCTTTTGATAAAAGGTCACTCGAACTAGTTCAAGGATCAATGATTTCAGGTCTACTTTATTGCATTCAGATTTGAAAATAAGACTTTTCGTCATCCATTGTTAACGGACTTCAGTCCGTGTATGATCATTCATTAGTGGAATCAAGTTATTTGTGCAGGTTCTTTGAATACTGAAGGTAGAATACATACTAGAATATTTCTTTTTGGTATTTTGATATTTGTGATAACATCTTGCACACTTGATTGATCGGGATCCGACAAGCTGGTTTATCTCGTATTGAGTTTTTAAGCTTGTTGTATATATCGACAATCTATCTTTGTGTTTCTCTTTGATACCTACTTTGATAGTTCATAACTAAGATTGATTATTTTGGTAATCTTGACCTTAGTTGATCTTACGGAACAAAGGAGTGTATATTAATTCAACAGAAGAACCCTTGTGCTCAAATATATCTCTGATTAACTTGTTGATCTGGGGTATTGATAGAGCGGTTACTGAAATAGATTAATCCTTTACTGTTTCGGATAAATAAGTTGAGTTGCTTAAGTTTTCATAGCATATGAAGCGAATTAAGTAGTTAACTCTATCTTGATATTCACGTGTAGACCAGATTGGTTGCAGGCGCAGGATACTGGAGGAACTGAGTAACTTGGAGTTAGTTTAATTACTTGGTCTCAATTCTACAAATCTTGTTGTGTAACTTTACTTTCCGCGTTAAATTATTGTTATAGTTATTAGTATAAAAACATGTGCGATACATATGCTTAAATTTGTTTTTTTTACCAACACTATATTTGATAACAATGAATTTTTTTTGTAAAAATAAAAATAAAAATTCAACATTCTTATTTATACTCATTACATATATAATTTAAAGAGCTTTCCAAACATATTAATTTTACCAAAATCAGATGTGTATTTTAAAAGATATATATCAAGTTTTTAATTTTTTGATCTACTTTAAAATAATGGCATTTATGTGAATATGTATAATGGTAGTCGATATTGAAGGTCATATTAGTAATATCAAGGTGACACCAAGTTATGTTGTCTTTTTGTGACCAACCACAAAGAGGACTTTACTTTACTAATATGGTTAGATATTGAACCATACTATGGGATCAAACCAAGTATTTGATTAACATACAATGCTATCACTTTAATTATCTTATATACTCGAAGATAACACATCATGAAAGGAAACTAGGATTTAAACTCTCACTTATGATTGGGAAAACCTTCGTATGGATGATAACGATACTTTTGAGGAGTTTCACGCCAAACTTTTTGAGATTGTAAATGCATCTTTCTATCTATGAAAGATGATTTCTCAAAAAGTTATAATGTGCAAGATTCTCAGATCGTTATCATCTAGACACGAGTCCATGAAATATACAATTATATAAGCGAACGATCTTCCAACACTTTCTCGAAGCTCTCTTATTGGAAAGTTAAAGATCTTTGATAAAAAGTAGTATTTGCAGATAAAAATGGTTTGCTAGTTTTTTTGGGTAAAAGCGGTGGAGTAGGCAAGTTCTCGATAAAGAAATTGTATAAACCTTTAAACAAATGTAGTGCACGTGAGTACTCTGAGTTCGAGAGATTAATATGTTTTAATATGTCCTAAACCAATAAAATGACTTTCCATATTCAATTCGATCACAAGGAAGGAGAAGGGTCGGTCTGTAGGGAGGTGTTAGAGCACTGCTCGTTCAAACTTGCAAGTGTTGTTATCTCAAGCTTATTTGTCAAGTTTAGTTGTCAAAACTATAAATCTTGATTTCTAGTCTACTTATAGCTATGTCTCGGACTAGGATAAAATGTGTAGTTGAGCTTTAGACTTCACGACGTTCATCAATTGAAGACGAAAATATACTGAGGAGAGCTTGGAGGAACTTCATCAACAAAAGGTATGTGGAGACTTGAACTCATCTATCACACAAAAGTCTATTTCTTTTTATCTCCTATTGAGTCTAAGATACATAGCTATATACACATTTGATGTTTCAAGTTGAGTTTAACTCGCTTATATATTTCTCGAAATATGTGTTGGTATGCTTTCGCTTTAACCAAGTTCATCTTTGATTCTTGATGAAAGCCAAAAGATGATCATGTGAAAAGCGCCTGGTAACATCTTATATAATTTATGTGAGACGGTCATTTGATGTAGATTCAGAATGTTTCGTATTGATCACTTGAAAATTGCTTTGAAGCTAATAGTTTGTGTGAGACAAATATTCTCGTCTTCTAAGAATGTTTTGATGATTGAAATGGGATTTTAGAACAATTAACCATTGTCTGGATATAGCACAGTATGCATACATGTATGCTAACTGTTGTAAGAGTATTTCAGGTCCGGGAACTTAGTATATATGCATACCCGTATGCGTACTGGTTTAACAATTGAAGTCTGGGAACTATAGTATGCGTACAGTTTGCATACTGATTTCAACTGAGTTCGGTCGTGAACGATAGTATGCGTACACGATTGCATACTGGCAGACAGACCAAATCCGGAACTCTAAGTATGCGTACACGTTTGCATACTTGAGTGGTTAAGTTCTAAAACTGGTTAATCATGCAAATACATTTATATAATAAGGAATGCAATCTTTACAAACCGTGGCTAAAATTTTCATGAATTGATTCGAGTGAATCAAATCTGATTTTGCTTCAATTGTGTATTGTATACTTTTATGAGAATATAAACAATTGAACAACTCAATGAGTAACACAACTAGATTCATTTGAGTCATTTGGTCTAGATGTGTTAAGATGAACAAGGTTGATATGAAAGTGTTCATATGGCTAACTTTGGTTAACTATTGTTGAGCCAACTCAATATACACGTTTAGGTACGGTTACCCATATCTAAATGAAGGTATATTTCATTTGTGTGCAACAAGCTAAGACCATATAACGGTGGAGAGATATTGCTTTGGTTTTAAGCAAACTTAGCTTGAATCTTAAATCATGGTTTCATCTAACGGTGAATATTGATTGCTTTGTTTCTAAGCTATTAAACCCTGATTTAAAGACTATATAAGGGAGAACTCTAGCAACTGGAAAACCTAATCCCCACACCTCCTGTGTGATACTAGTTGCATCTAGAGTCGATTCTCCTTTAACCTAACGACTTATAGGTTAACGACTTTATTGGGATTCTAGGCTGCTCTTCAGGAGTCATAAGACCGGATTTTGAGGTTAGCTAGACTTTGTTTATTTCTATCGGTTTCCAGTCTCACCTTGATCTACGATCAAATAAGAAATCACATATAAGCTTATCTATGGGAGACATATTGGTTTAAAGTCTTAAATTGAGTTGAAGCAACTCTTAGGCTATAAAGGACGCCAACTAAGGGAATCATTTGCATAGACTCCACCTTGGATTCAATAAACGTAAGGAGCGCGACTGTAACTGAATTGTTATGAGGGTTTAATTCGGTCTCAACTATAATCTAGTCCGAAGTTATTTGTAGTACGCTAGAGTATGTAGCGGTTTATTACAATTTGGTGTTCAAGTCTGGACTAGGTCCCGGGGTTTTTCTGCATTTGCGGTTTCCTTGTTAACAAAATTGTGGTGTCTGTGTTATTTATTTTCCGTATTATATTGTTTATATTTATAATTGAAATATCACAAGTTGTACTGATCGGATTTTATATAGTGGTAAGAAAGGTATGTCGTTCACACGGACTTAATGAGATTGATTTCAGATTTAATAAACGAAAATAATCAAAATAAAGAAAAAATATATACAAAAGTTGACGAGATGAAGAATTTATTGGGACTCCGGATTTCACCAGATTTCGTATGTATGTGGTTCAAAATTATTTCTAAACAATTTAATTATCTCATGTGATAAAGATTTGTTGACTCTAATTCCTTGCCTAAGGTAGATTTTGAAAGCAATGATCGTAAATCTAAAGTATGGAACTTAAAAATATTTAAGCTAAGCATGACCCATCAATTGAAATGAAAACCATTCAATGAAAAGCATAGTTCAATTAATAAACAATGCAAGTAGTCATAAAAAGAATTAATTTATTTACCACATTGACGAAATCCAGCTTCCTCCATTGCCCCAGTGTCGGGGTTTAGCTCATCATGATGAAAACTCTCTCAAGATATTTATTCATGCTCAAAAAGTGCTCACAAGTGATGAAAATGGAGAAAATTAATTAAAACCGGGTTTTGCAAAACTTATATTCGTTGCAAACCAACTGTTGCAGAGAACGATAAACAAAAAGTATTGAAGTCACTTTTTGAATGTTGGTGAGAACCTGTTACAAGACATATGAATAGATGACAGTTATTTTACGACTTCTTGGACAGGTGTTGTTCTTCGTGTTCTTCCTCTTGCAGCAACAACATAAAAATTCTGCAACCTTCGATTCTCGCTCTCTGTTCTCCTCCCAACTCTCCATGTCCCTTCCCTTCAACCCCATCAAACTATTTATACTCAACAACATCGAGATACTCCAGAGTGAATGCGAATAATCCCGTAATAATTATGTTTATCTTCCACGGTCTGTTGTGAGAATTATCTTCCTTTATTAGCTCCATCACGCGTCGGCATGGTTTTGACACACTCCAACACACTTAGTAATCAATCAACACGAGTCCAACTCCGTCCATCCACAGTCAACACTCCAAAAATAACTCAGAAAATCCCGAAAATAACCCATGTACGTGCATATACCCTGTTTTTCTTCCAACTCCACGTAACTTCCTTTTCTTTCGAAAACAGAAGACTTACCATCCCTATTTAGTCATAACAGGGTGGTATCAATCCAAAACAAGCAACAACCAAATCAAGTTGAAACTCAATGCTGAAAATCTTGAGAAATCCCCTGAATACTTCCACTGCTATGTTTTCTTCAATCCGAATCTTCAGCCAATTCTAATCGAAACCATTGATCATATCAACCCTGTTTAGCTCTCATAAACCCAGCCCATTAAATCCATCCATTGAGTCTCACTCAAACTCCTTTAAAATCAAAACCCTAACTCCAGCAGTTCAAAAACCAGTTTTTCCGCCAATTTATGTTATTCAAATGAAGAAGATAAGATGCCCCCTATCTTGAACTGGGGTGCGAATAGCAAGTATCCTGGAGCACCCTTAATAATTCAGTGGGTGTTTTAGTAAATTTCAGTGGTGCCTTTAACATTTTTTTTTTGGGGGTGCCATGAGTACTTTTTCTGGTTATCTTTAACACACTTCTGGGGTGCCTTTAGTAATTTTCTCCAGGAGTCCAAATACCATTTTTCGAGCAACATTCTCCACAAGAGCTTATTTCCTAGAATAGACTTAAAACAAATTTATTAGTGATAAAATGAGTCCCAACTAATGTAGTTATGGGTGAAAATGCGCCGCACTTACGTGTTATCATGTACGTAAAGCAATCAAAGTAGATACATCCATCCTTGTTTGTTGGATACGACTTGATTGATTCTTGGATATTGTTCTTTGGAATCGTCCGAGTAGTCTCACACATAAATCAGGTTCACGGACTAGACTTTGTAAACTTTCTGATTGCGGGAGAAAGAGATATAACTCTAAATATTATCCCTTGATTGAGATTCATTAAGTTGAACTCTCGGAATTTTATTTAAGTTTTGTCCATAAAGGTTGTCTAAGAAAAAGTTGGTGGTGTATTTTGGTACCCCCGCGTTTTCAACTACATAAGAAGTTCTTCCTTCATGTGCTTCTTAAAAAGCTAGCTAATTTGAGGCTTATCACTAGAAGACAAAAAACGGTCATCATGAAGAAAACTCAAAACCCCTTAACAAATCATTTCTGATAATAACTAATTTACCCTTGATTAATTAATGTTAATTTGGGTGATTTAAAGATATTTAATCTTGTTAACTTAGAAATCAACTAATATTAATTGATCATCAAAACATATTTTTTTTCGATTCTTTTGTATAAAGATCAACTAAGAATCGGTGGATATTCGTGCCTCGTAGACCGATTCTGGGTTGATGTTCCTCATTCACGAAAAACACTAAGAATTGGTAGATATTTATTTATATATAGGACGATTGCAACAATCGACAAATATTTTTATAAACTGATTGTGATATTTATTTATATAAAGACCATTTGTTACAATCGACAGGTGTGGATGTTTCCATAAACCGATTGCAACAATCGGTGCATACATGTTTATATTAGTCGAATGTCCAATCGACCAAGAAGTACATCAAGGACAATCAGCCGACGTGTATGTGTATATCAGCCGATTGGCAATTGGCCAAAATCGGCTAATGTGGATATTTATATTATCCGCTTCTGGGTAAATCCAGAAAACCCAAAATTCAATATTGAATATGTGAATCAATCAAACGAGAAATAAATAGATAAAAAATTATATAAGATATTGAAATTCAATAAGTTTTATTTAAGTTTTTAAATTTTAATAGTAAGTATGACTTAGTACTTTCATCTTTTTAGACACTCCATATCCTTCTCATCTAGATCGGTGAAGAAAATGATAGCTCACAAATAATTGAATCAGACGACCTCAAATTACCTCGGCTCCAAAATGGCGTTGGAAAATTAAGAAGCCTCATACAACACAAAGTCATGAATATTATATTGGAGATTTAAATGTTTACTTATTTTCCACCAATGATTTGAAGGGAATTTCAAACAATGATTCGAAAGATAGAGGCATTATTAGTTAGATTGTTAAATGCATGATTCCTAACTCTCTTTAAACTCATCGAAAAAGGATGTAGAAGTAGAAGAATAAGAAATTGTGGCCTAGACAAAAGAATATTATAGTACATTCTTTCTAACCGGTTTTGCTCCCTGTGACCTTTCATAAATCCTAGGACCCCGCCCTCACTAAAAGCAATCTCACACCCATGCAGTCCCTTCTCGTTAATTTCGTAATAAATTAAGAAATAATACAAAAAATATACTAATATTTATTCGACACAATGCGTAATAATTTGCTGTTTCCAGCTTATCTATGGACCCAATTCTATATCCAGAGTTTTGACATCTAGAGATAAGATACATTTATTTTATGCTATTTCACCGTAAATGAAAGAAAATGGCGGCATAAATAAATTTAAATACTTCTTCCATTCAATCAGTAGCAAAAAAAAAAACAAAATATAATGAAAATATGCTGCCATTTTGGCTTCATGATCATCCTGAATTGCAATACAAAAAGCTTCGAATCTGCATAAATTATTGGATTAAGGAGTTGTTGGAATCTTGTATGATTACAGAAAAGTAAATGATAGTGCAAAGCTCAAATAATACCCGTATTCTTCAAATCATTTTATAAGAATTTGAGAAACAATCGTGGTGTTTCTTATGGATGATCAGATAATGTAGAATCAAAATGGTCGGGTTGATTAGAGACTTGTAAACGTTGGCTAATGCCAAGTCAAAGGGGCAAGTTTTTGGGGTTTGAGAAACTGATTGGCAGTAAATAAGCATATGCCAAAGGAGGCCACTTACTAGTCGGTTCTTTTATTGAATTTTTGAATTTTGCATTCTTTTTCTGGTTTACTCTACGCAATGTAAATTTTAGTTGTTTTTTTCTTTTCTTTTCTTTTTTCTTTTTTTTTGGCAAAAGGAGAAAATATATGTATATTAAGTATCAGAATCCGACAAATCAATTACATGCATGAACTCGCTATAATCTTAAGGTTCATACCTAATGTTGTCAATGTTGGTATTCATGATATTCAAATCACCCAATACTAGGCTCGTGCTTCCTTCTTCATACTTTGAATTTCTGAAAAAATCCCTCTTTGCGACATTTTTGGCCATACTTCCATGCCTTCTCTGTGTTGCCAGATCATAAGCACATCTTCTGTTTTCACTGTAAATGTTAACATTATTGACATACTCTAGATACACATCCATTCTGTCTCCATCCTTGCCATTATCCCTGATAGTCTCCACTGAGTGTGTTACCAACTACATCTTTCCCATCTTGTAAGAAACTATAGGTAGAATTAGTTTTCTTCTTCCTGTTCCAAACTTCCTAATCTAACACTTCAAACCAGTTCCTCATATTTCTCACATCTAGATCAGACCAAGACCAGTCTCTTCCAAAAAGTAATCTAATCTTAAACATGTTTTTAAGTGCAGATATAACTTCTACATTATTACACATCTGAATTTTAAAAGCAGTAAAGTAATTGAAATGACTACCGAAATCTAAATCCTTTTTGCAACTTTCCAAATTTAAATTTCCTTCCAAAAAATTGAGGTCTCCAGAGGGCTTCCATTTCTGCCATATAACTGTTACATTTCTACCATTTATACTTTTCAGCCAGTGCATCACAATTATAATGGTCTTCATCTCGTCACCACTATTTACTCCTTAAGGTCCACAGATGCACCTAGCTCCCCTGAAGTTTCCTGTAAGATCAACTGAAAACATGAGAATGTAAGTAGCCACTGTAACATAAGCCTTGCAGTGTTTTTCTTCTTCCTTCCTCTTTGAAACATTCTTCTTTTGACCTTCATGTCTTTTCTCCATATTAATGTGATTCAAGATCCGACTGGACGTGAATTTAACACATGGTTTAATGTTGTTGAAGACCTTTTGACATCTAGCTTTCCAGACACACCATATAGTGATAGCACAAACGATTTCCCAACTAACATCATCATGTATAATTTTTTTTTTTTGATTTTAAACCAATTTTTAATCCATTTGATTAAAGTTTCATCTCTAGTTTTGACTCTTTTGGTGTTAAAAGGAAGGTAATTCCATACATTTTTAATGACACACAGTTCATAAAAATGTGATCAACATATTTAATATCAGAGTCACACAAATGACAACATTTATTTATATTTGGTATGAATTTACACAACACTATCTTTCATTGGAAGAATGTCATCAATACATTTCCATAGAAAAGTTTTGATTCTCGGCCTAAGGTCCATCTTCCAAAGCTTATTCCAAGGAAAGATATTAGTTAACGGAGGAGAGTTAACGCCGTTATCATCCGACAAATTATTGTACAGAGAGCTAACACTAAATTTAGAGCTCGAAGTATTAGTCCAAACCAACTTATCTTGAGTACCAATATTCAGCTGAATTTATAAAATTTCCAGAATAATGTCATTACTAAAAAAAAATTTCAGTTTATCATGGTCCCAGTTAGTTTTTTTTTTTGAGTTAAACAAATCTTTGACTTTCATAAACCTACAAGTTACATCATTATCCTGGTGTTCACCCAAAGCATCCTTTCAGGGATCCATTTATGTTTCCATATGTCGATATCCTCCCTGATGTTCAAATTCCATATGCTACATTTCCTAATACGCTTGAAGCTTTTGGAAATTCCTTTCCAAAGCCTAAAGTCATTGACTTTTGTTTTAAATTTTTCATCAAGAATATCACTATTAGGAAAATATTCCCCATGGAGTATTAGGGTAGGAGATTAATCTCTAGCCCACCTTTGCTATCATAGTTTTTTTCATGATTTTAATGTTCCGAAAACCAAAACCACCCTCATTTTATTTTATTTTTACAAACAGTTGGCCACGCTTAAGGATAAATCCCTTTGGATTTATTTTCTTTTTTCCGCCAAAAGAAATCTCTTTGGAGGCTAGTAATCTTTTTAAGAGTTTGTTGGGTAACCGAAAACAATTCATTTGGTATATATGAATGATTTCAGCAACAGTTTTAACAAGAACACCTCTACCCGCTGGCGAAAGGTCCTTAATTTTCCAACCTTTGAGTCTATTTGCGATTTTAACAACAATTGGTTCAAAACATGCTATTTTGGAAGTCTTGATGAACAAAGGAGTTCCAAGGTACTTATCGTCCATTTTGATTTTTTTAACTTTAAGAATTCTGATTATGATTTTATGAAATTTATTAAGAACCTTAGAACTAAAGAAAATTCCAGATTTTTGGAAGTTTATAAGTTGCCCCGGACCGTTACTAAACTCAGTAAAAACTTTGAGGATATTTTTGCTCTCTGCCATATTGGCGTTAGCAAACACCAAAAAATAAACTGCAAAGAGCAACTGATTGATTGGGAGACAACCTTATCAAAAGAAAATTTTAGATTTGGCAATGCATTATATCCCCGGATTGAATCCCCGGATTTTTACCGATAGAAATCAACCAAAAGCCCAATTTCCCACATATATCCCAATAATAGAGAAATAACCCACTACCATAGATTATTCTCTCGGAGAAATCTCTATTTTCTAATAAGATTTTTATTTTTAAGATAATCACATGGAGTTTAACTCGGACCGAATGGATTGTTACAACCATTCAGACCTATTAACTAGCCAATCGTGGATGGCATTTAGAGTTTTAGCGAACTTAGAAAATAAAATCGGCAACATTATTTGTGTCCCTGTGGGAATAAGCACATTGTCATGAATCAAAAACATTACTAATAACTAAAGCATTTATCAAATTATAGTTTGCCTATTTCACTGTTGAGGCGTTTCCATTCACCGCGCTTATGGCATTTTGGCAGTCTCCTTCAATGATACCATTGTACAACTTCTAAGTATGTCTTGGACACATCCTTCTGCTCCAGTACAAGTATCTTCTGTCTTAGTTTTACCCCTACTCTACCCGAAATTATAGCTCCCATCATTGATTGTATGTGCAAAATCTATGAGTCACACTGCTTTTGATCTAGCAACACCATATGCGAGCATGTGTCATAGTCTAACCCAAGATTTAACTCCAGGTATACCTTACAGATTTTCTAAGAACTAAATATATTCAACTGTATATTAAACAAAAATCCCGGGAATTTGGATGACTATTTGCGCCGTATTTTAGGGGAGTTGCAAGAAACGTCCGAGCAAATCAGCAACTAAAAAGGAAAATGAAGCAAAGCTCCAATTAAAACCAAACCGGCAGCGAAGAAATCCCCAAAACTAAACTGTCAACTACTAAAGGAAGAGAATTCCCGACACGAGCCGGCAATGAAGAAACTAAGAGCAAAGAGAAAACCATCTCTGGTACTAACGAAGAATGGCGTGACAAAGAAAATTCTCAAAGCAAAACCAACGACTACAGGTATGTAATCTTTTTTTTTTTGTTGTTGTTGTTTTTGCTACTAGTGTTTTGTTTCCGTTTTACTATGTTTATTAAGAGTCAGATGGTTTATAGGTACCTGTCAAGGTTTTGACCAAATCTGCATACCTCCCCTCAGACGAAGAACCAAGTGCAGGGTGGATTCAAGCTAAAAATTTTTGTAATCAGCTAACGTTTGACCATCTTCAAGCTGTTTACCGGCAAGAATCAACCTATGTTATTTAGAGGCATTCCTTTCTTGTCTTGTATTTTTGCTTTAACATTATCAATGGTGTCAGAACTCTTTATGTATAAAAAGGCCAAAGCAAGTCAATGTTTAAACTTTCAAAAGTATGAATTCAATAGTTTTGTTTCTGAAACTTGCAATATCCAGCTAGAACCGATAAAAACAGCTTGATGTTACTTGAAAAAATGGTGTATGAATGGAGGATTTTACTGACTCTACGAACAATTTAGTTGTGGATTATTAAAACATTTAGTAGCTACGACAAAACAGTTGTGAGAGCTTGAGTAATGATTTCTGCATGTTTTCGATCGAGTGCAGTCTTGATTACTTCAGCATCTACATACCCATTTTAAGAACGAGGGAAGCTAAAACAAAAGAAGGAAACGAATGGGTTTTGTCAAAAAAGGAAAAACAGACAGTTAGCCGTAAGAAATAGACAACGACTAAAATATTGGACCTTACTTATTATACGGCTGTATATGATTGCATCTGACTGTGGTTAAACAAGGGTCAAATGACATCATAAATTGCCACATGCTCCTATACGGTGCTGCTAGAGGGCTATTCTTTCCATGAAAGTGTCACTTCTACCCAATGTGTAGACTACATCAAAATTCAAGAAAAAGTCATTCTTTTCTTTATTTTGTTTTGATTGATTATACGAAGATTCTCGTGTCTACTACACCGACAAAAAAAGAAACATTTTCCCTTCCATTTCAACCTAGAGCTACGATTATGACAATGAAAACGATGTACTAAAGAATTGAAATAGTTTTTACATGTACCACCAACAAATTGTACACTTTTAGAATTTGATCAATAATTATTAGCTAGCTTCTAATACACTGATACATTTACGTAATCATATAATTAGTAAATATACAGATTCTCGTAATCAAAAGAACAAAAAATAAACAAATGGAAACATAGAAAAACTAATATAAAGTCAAGAACGACTTAGGAATTATTAGAGAAAAAATAGCCAAAAAATAGCCAGGCACTTTTAGGGGCGACCCCGAAAGAATTAGGGGCGACACTAAAAGACAAAAAAGGTCACCCAAACGTAAATCTAAGCTACCCCTTATCTTCGATTTTTCGAAATGGCCAATATGCCCTTATATAATCGGTAGCCAACACCATAATCGGTAGGTAAACATGCAATCGGTAGGTTAAATTAAAATATACCTACCGATTGTTGTGTAGATACTTGACCAATAATCCCTTTTATAATCGGTAGCTTATCCAACTTGTAAGACTACCGATTATAAGGAGCCCCATATTCAACCTTGGCCAAATTCCATAGGTTTTGAGGGGTGCAGAGCCAACCATAACCACTTTGCTTGAGCTGTGGATGTAGCCATAATCGGAAGCCTAATATGTTACATAAACTACCGATTATAAGTTGCCCCAAAATGAGTTTTTCTATAATCCTTCACGTAATGAATTTTGAAATATACCATAATCGGTAGGGTATATAATTATATAGCCCACCGATTATAACGAGCCCGGATCCAACCTTTGCCATATTTCATGGGTTTTGAGTGCACACACCCGGCCTTAACCACTTGGTTTGCGTTTTGGATGCAGCCATAATCGGGAGTTAAATATATTACCAACCCATCCGATTATGGGTTGCCCCAAAATGAGTTTTTCTAAAATCATTCATGTGATGAATTTTGAAATCTACCATAATCGGTAGAGTTAACAACTTAAAAACCTACCGATTATAAGGAGCCCCAGATCGAACCCTTGCCAAATTCCATAGGTTTTGAGTGTACGAGCCGAGGCATAACCATGTGGTTCGTGATTTGGATGCGACCATAATCGGGAGTTCAATATATTACTGGACCCTCCGATTATGGTGTTGTTTGGTTCTGAAGAAACCATAGTTGTTTTTTAGTATAATAATCGGACATTAACGAAACCACAAACATCCGATTTACGAATATTCGGTAGTAAATGCGCTCAATTCTTGTCCGATTATGGTGTTGGTTGGTTACTGAGAGAACAAATTTTTTTACTTATAACAATCGGAAGGAACATTACAAATAAACCAACCGATTATTGTTATTCGGAAGTTAAGGTGCACATTTACCTTTCGATTGTGGTGTTGTTTGGATACGGAAGACGGAGTTTTCTTTACACATGATAATCGGAGAGCAAAGTATATTAGCAATCCTCCGATTCGACAAAATATTTTGCACAATCCCAGAATCGGTAGGTTAATAACGTATAACCCTACCGATTCTGACTAAAAATTGGAACATCCCCAGAATCGGTAGGTTAATATATAAACCTATCTTCCGATTGTGTTCCAAAATTCAACACTTTCATGTCTCTTCATGTGATTCGCTTATGAGTCATCGTTAAATGCATAAAATGTGTAAAATAAGCTTTCTTAATCCATAAACATAACGAAACAACTAATATTCCGACACAATCTTTGAAAACGACATAATCCGACATAACCAACATAAACAAAGTTATCCATAAAGTTAACGAAAAACATCGAGAGTTTACAACACCGAGAGTTCACTTGTTCCTATTTGCTTTGACTTTGCGATTTTTATTAGCTCTACGACTTGGACCCGACATCATCATGGGTTTCATCAACTTGAGTGCTTGATGAAGCCCGAGTTCTTTTGTTCACCTTGGTTGCAGGTTTCTTTTGCAATTTTTCCCCGAACTGAGATGCATACTCCTCATTGTCAACGTTGTCAATCAACTGTTTGTGGTCTTTTATCTTCTCAATTGAAACAGGCTCTCCGGCCTTTATACAATTGAGTGCACCATTTCGACAAACGCTTGAACTGTTCATCTGTTTTAAAACATAGCATACCATCAAACGGTTATTACTCTATTTTGACCCATAATATTAAACTAAATTAACAAAACAATACGTACCAATCTATCAAAACCCGCAGGCTTCTCTTTGAGGATACTCTTGTACAGGCGGCTTTGCTTTAAGATCACGGATTACACGAACATGAGAAACATTGCGGTACCAATCCATGTAGTTGGGAGCATTTTCAAAACCTTGGTTGGTTGCCCTTCCTTGGTTGATCAAGTAATGCGCCCTTCTATCCCAATGGAATTGACAGGATGGTGAACCCTTGTGAACCACCGTGATAGAATCTTTATCGGACTTGCATTGCTCCGAACCAAAGTGAAATTGCCATGGATTTCCTCCTTTGGTATACCTTGTACAAAACCGTGTTGTCGCATCACCCTTGAGGCATTGTACATCACATATCCGTGGGGTGCCACAACGGTCCAAAATAAAGTGCCAAATCGGACCGACCCGCGATATGTCCGAGTGGCTCGGTCTTCCTTGTATGGATCAAAGCATACGTC
Organism: Papaver armeniacum; assembly: GCA_023531295.1. Taxonomy (NCBI): domain Eukaryota; kingdom Viridiplantae; phylum Streptophyta; class Magnoliopsida; order Ranunculales; family Papaveraceae; genus Papaver; species Papaver armeniacum. Next base: position 163,722 of record JAJJWW010009042.1, read on the forward strand.
TTGGGCTTTAAGTGAGTCCAAAATCTCCCTCAAACGAATCAACTGATGCTCCTTCGTCCTAGAATGGTTGTCATCGAAGACGTACTTTCTTCCTATAGGGTCACCTTTCTCCCATTATAGGGTTTTCAATGGCCAATCCCAAGATAGGGAAGTGGACGTAGATCCAAGTCTATAATGTCATTTTTGCAAGTATTAGGAAATTGATTCTTCAATAGTATAAAAAAATAAAAAAATAACCAAGTATGTGGAGTTAATAAACAATACTGTAGCAGACTCACGTTCCGGCCACTTGGCTAATTCCAACCCTCGACGCCTTTCTCAACTCTTCCATCAACCACGCATGGCATGCCGTGCCCCAAGAGTACTCATGCACTTTATCGAGAGGATCCAGAAGTTGTAAAAGGTTGGCGTCGACCCGATTTCCACTGGTATTGGGGAAAATGACACATCCCAATACACATAGGAGATATGCGGTGGCCGCGTGGTTGACTTGCTCGTCCGTTAAAATTCCTTTCTCTTCTTTTTCCTTGGTGCCCTTGAACATATCCATCGTGAGTACCCATGTTGAACCTGTCTAGTTCTATACTTCATGCATCTTTTGAACTCAGTTGTTGATGTTTCTTCATCCCAACCCAAACACCTCTTAGTCAGATCATAAAGATTCCTCCATTCCAACTGCTTAGTGAACTCGGCCCTAACACCCTTGCCATGGACGGGAGTTTAAGAATCTGCTCAACATCATGCAGGGTTATCGTCATCTCCCCAAACGGCATATGGAAGGTGTCGGTCTCAGGATAAAGTCTCTCCACAAACGCCGATATAGCCACCCGGTCATGTTCCAACATTGAGTTCTCCGCAGCATTGGCCAACCCTGATTCGCAATAATGGTCTTGAACCTTTCACATTCACCCTCCAAAGGCCAATCTAGCATTTTTGTTGGTGCGGCGGTCGCTTTGAGTAAACGAACCGCATCGGAATGATACTATTAAACACATGACAAGTTAAAAAATAAAATTAGAATAACCTAAAACTACAACCCTTAAAAGTATTACGGAGAAAAACATAATAAGTTAATAAAATGGATACGATCATTACCTCGGTTTCATATATTTCTACGGCCCCGGGATTCTTTGTATCCAAATAACAATTGTCCTCCATCCTCCGGCAGCCCAAGGATTACACCTTACGGAATATCCTTCACCTTGGTTCATCTCTCGACAAGGTGTTTCGCTTTCTTTCGAGGAGGATTTTTCTTTTCGGCTTGTCCTACTTCTTCTCGCTTGTTCATTTTTTGGTTGTGATGGTGGAGCACTTGGTTGAACGACTTCTTGGATTGGTTGTGATAGAGAAGCACTTGGTTGAACACCTTCTTGGATTGGTTGTGATTGAGAGGCACTTGGTTGAACACCTTCTTGGATTGGTTGTGATTGAGAGGCACTTGGTTGAACACCCGATTGAACCAGGTTCGATTGAGGGGCACTAGGTTGAACAGCTTCTTGGCTTGCTTGTTGAGTTCCAACTTGACCACTTGAAGCGGCGTTAGCAGTCCTAGCTCTCCTTGCAATAGTTGTCAGGTTCTGACGCCTATCCTTCCTTGCACTAGCCGAGACAATTGAATCTTGGATGTTTTTACCTCGCCTATCCCTAAACAACAACAAAAAGTACAACAGGTTATGAAACTAAATATTCGGTTGGTTGATTTAACAAATTGCCTCCGATTATTCACAATCGTAAGTATCAGTTAACCTAAAGCTACCGAATACGTATAATCGGAAACAAAATAAACTTTTTTGTGTTCGAATATGTTTATCTACACACAATAATCGGAACCTAAAGTTCAACATAACCCTCCGAATTCCACACAATCGGAAGCCTAACAAAACTAATGTCTACCGAATATGCGTCTCTTTGTATCCAGAAACAAATCAAGTTGTTAGCCTAAACAATCGGAAAGATATTACAGAATATTTCACCCGATTATTGCGTCTCTAATACTTGTTCTTCCCTAGTTTATTCGGAAGGATAAATCACAATTAGCTTCCGATTATGATTGAATTAGGCCTCAGTAATGAAAAACGTTATATAATCGGTAGGATACCTAAATTTTTAACACCCGAATATGACAAATTTTCTCGTGAAATGAAGAGTTCGACCACAATCGGAAGTTTATAACAATACCTAACCTACCGATTCTGGGTAATAACCGAAAACCCTAAAAAAAAATAAACATGGATTCGTCAATTGAAGCAATATAAACCAAATTAATGGTAGAATCTTACCTAATCGGCGCCATTTGAAGTTGCACGAGAGTTTGGCTATCGGTATCGCCTACTTCATCGTCTTCGTGTTCTTCGGGTTCGTGAGTTAAAACCTCTTTATTACGGGCATGCAATCCAATATTCGGATCCTCACCGCGCACAACGTTTTTGGTTCGAGCTTTCTTACGTTCCGTTTCTTTCATCTTTATAGAAAATAATCGACGATGATTCGATTCGACGATGAACGATGTATAGCGAGGAGAGGGGGAGAGTTTTCCTCTCTGCAATCGGAAGGAAAGAGGAGAAGAGGAGTTGAAGTTGAAGTTGAAAAGAAAATGAAATGAATTTGAATTTAGGTCGACTTTGGTTTTATCATCAAACGGTTATTAATCGGTAGGTAATACCACCTCATTAGCTACCGATTGTTGAGTAGCCCAAAATCGGTAGAAATGGTTACTTATAACCTACCGATTATTGGAAGCCCCAAATTGAGCATTGGCCAAATTCCCTAGGTTTTGAGGGTGCAGAGCCGACCATAACCATGTGGTTCGTGATTTGGATTTAGCCATAATCGGAAGCCAAGTAGGTTACCCAACCTCCGATTATAGGTTGCCCCAAAATGAGTTTTTTGTAAAATCATTCATTGTAGGAAATTTGAAATCTACCATAATCGGTAGTCTACTCAACTTAATAAACTACCGATTGTAAGGAGCCCCAGATCGAACCCTTGCCAGAATCCATAGGTTAAGAGGGTACAAGGCCAGGCCTAACCATGTGGTTCGTGATTTGGATGTAGCCATAATCGTACGGAAGATAGGTTCCAAAACCTACCGATTATAGGTTGCCCCTAAATGAGTTTTTTCTAAAATCCTTATTTCCACACCAGCTAAAATTGAACCAAAGTATTTGAAGTCACTCATTTTATTGAATCGAAAAAACATACATGTAGTTGAAATAAAATAGAAGTAAAACACATAAAATTGTTCAATACATCGCCTAGGGATTCTCTACGAGTTTAATTATATTGGGCGAATTGCCATTCAACTTCCTCCAAGAGAGTGTAGCAGTCCTCGTGCGAAACTCATGACCGTACCTTAATTCGTATTGGCTCGACCCAAAGTATCTTGGGAAAACAATTTTTAAAATAAGTTAGCGTTGTTGAATAATCATAACCAAATAAAGAATTTTTGATAAGAGGCCTATTGATTCACAAACTTACTCTACTCATTCGGTCTTCGTTTGGCATAGCGTCCTTACGAGCTTTCAATTCGTTTCTCGGCAGGTACGCATTCATTGTATAAATATGCGTACCTTTCCCTTATTTGCGGGAGCGTCCTCCTATAACGATTTCCGCTTAGTGCTTTAAAAACCTTAAACACCCGTTTCCACCAAGCATTGGTGTTTTGATCATCCCCAAAGTAAGGCCCTCTTGTTGGGTCTTCGTTCTCCAGTCACCCATTGCGCTTCCTCAACGGAGTGCTTTGTGAGAGTGGTGTGTGCTCGACAATAGCAACATCTTCTATATTATTGAACGGAGTTGTAGCCATTTTGGTGATTCAAAGTGATGGGTGACTGATTTAGGAAGATTGAATGTGATGGGTGAATAAGTTTGGTAGAGATAGGTCTCTATTTATAGCAAAAAAAGTACCCAACGGCTAGTTTTTTTTAAAAAAAACGGTTACTTCAACATAATCGGAGGTTTGTCAATATGTATTATCTACCGATTGTGTTTGGTTTTCGAGGCACGGCTAGTTTATTTTGAACGAACTAGCCGTTTGGAGTATAATCGGTGAGTCGAGATCAACAATTAAAACTTAGATTTTCATAAAATTTTGCGAGGTAGTTGGAGTATAATCGGTAGCTAATAACCTACCGATTATACGATTGCCCCAAATTTAGTTTTTGCGGAATTGTCATTTTTTTCGAATTTGGGAACTAGAATAATCGGTAGTTAATAAGGCTTCCGATTATACGGTTGCCCAAATTTCTTTCTTGGCGAAATCACCAATTTTGGGAATTTATGAGCTACTATAATCGGTAGTCTCGTGAGGTTATTTCCCTTCCGATTGTCATAGAAGCCAGATGCGAGTTTGGCACAAAATCGATAATAATCGGTAGTATAACATAGTTATTAAGCTTCCGATTGCGTTGTTATAATCGGGAACAAAATAGCTTCCGATTGTGTAAGGGCATTAACGTATTCTCCGCGTTTTTGGACATCCCTTAACGGTGTATATGGGTTGGGAATAAAAAAGTCGCCCCTAATTCTTTCGGGGTCGCCCCTAAAAGTGCAAGGAAAAATAGTACACTAGTTATTAGAAAAACAAAAGATGCGTTGTGGAGCTTACACAAATGGTACAATTTTTTTTTTTTTTTGATCAATTAAACGATACAAAATTATTGATCAAATGGCACAAATGGTACAAAATTATTATTCGCATTAAGGTTGTGTTATGTAATAAAGGGAAAGACAATATTATGCTTTGTAATATGTATAGGCTAAGGGTCCTTTTTGGTAGAGATTGGATATGTTCAGAAATGGATGGAAGAAACATGAAGAACTGGTTTGAAGTTTTGAACAGATTAGATCAGAATCTGCAGGCTGCTACGAGTTCTACATATGGTTTCTCTACGCAGGGGGAAGACCAAACTCTAAATGGAGATAGTGAAATTAGGGATATGGAGTATGAGGGCAGTACCAACATTATGGATCAAGGAAAGATTTTCAATGTCTACAATAAAAACAGGAAGAATGAACAAGATCTGATAATGTGGGAAAGAAGAGTAACTCAATCCAGAAATGTCACAAAGGATGGCGAGAAAAGGGGATTTTTTAGAAATTCAATATTTGAAGGAGGAAGCACAAGCCGAGTTTCTGGTCACTTAAAATGTCTGAATACCAACAATGTTAACATTAGGCATGGTTCTCAAGTTAATAACCAATTTGGGCATGTAGCCGATTACACAGGATCCATTCTCAATAAAATGTAGTTCACTCTTTTGCCAAAAATAAAATAAAAAAAATATTCGCATTAAGGTGGACAAAATTTGAGTATAATTTAAGAACCAATTCAAATAAAAAGAGTGACGACACATGACACAATATTATTCGTGGAGATATCGAAACACAAAATTGGTTAAAAAGACCAAAATCAATAAATACTGGGTGAAAAAGACATTTAGATTTTGATACTGTTTAAATGGACAAAAATATAAAAATAGCCAGGATGTAACCAGTTTCATCCTACCCATTTTCAAATTCTTTTTCTTATTTTTAATTTACATCAAGATGCATCCGGTTTCATCCTCGCTTATTTTTTAAGTTTAAGTAGGGATGAATCCAGTTTCATCCTTCTTTTTTTTTTTTGTCCATTTCACCCATAATAATTTTTACTCGTCCATTTGAACCATGTTTTAAATTTTTTTGGAAAAATGACCCATTTTCCGATATCAAAACAAGAAAAAATTGGGATTAATATGAACCTGACTCTCATATTTAAAGACACAGCAAATTAAGACTCCCTAGTGACCATTTTCTAAGAACCAACAATAACCTAGAAACTGCACAGCTTAACTACAATAATTTCAATACCTGGACGAGAATGTCCAAACAGTATAGGGTTGCATCGGCGGCAGCCACCGATTAACACCCCCCACCACCATTATGGAGGCACCATATCTCAGCTGCTTTATCCTTTCAGTATTCAGTGAGATAGCAACTTAAGTAGATAAATGTAAGAATGGAAAGTGGAAACTCCAATAGATGCTCTAATATGTGTTTACATGGCAAAACGTAGACCTACCGTACAATGTGTACGTGTGGGTGTGGATGTTGACATGGACAGCTTGATATGACATGCAGGTGGGTCTCTCTATATCTCATACTCGATCTCGTATGGCCAGTTGG
>JAJJWW010009043.1:0-10669 GCA_023531295.1 Papaver armeniacum
ACAAAAAATAGAGTCATTTGAAGTAAAAGAGGTCACCTTAACCAAATATTTTCAAAATGGCAAAATTGCCCTCGTTTAATTAACAAAAAAGTTTGATTAGATTAATTAATTAAGTTTAAATTGATTGAATAAATTAAAACTTATGAATTTTAAGTTATGAAATTTTGTTTTTGATTGACTTTTGTGGGATGATTTTTGATGATTTTTTTTTTTTGAGAATATCTCTTGCACGAAAAATGAAGCACACAACCAAAATACTTCTAAAAGGGGATTGCAAATCATTATATGAAATCATACTCAAAATCAAAGAATAAATCAACACTTTTAGTTACAGAAAGTATGAAAAGTCTAAGAAGGTCGACTAATGAAGATCGTCTTAGGCCAAAAGTGGCCGACAAGATCTTCGTTGTCGACCTGCAGCCGCCAAAAGTGGTCGGAAGGTCTTCATCGCCCAGACCTCGCCGCCAAAAGTGGCCTGAGATGATCTTCATCGTCGACCTTGCCGAGCTTTTGTTTTTTTTGACATACGGGAGATGACATAAAATTTATTGCCTAAGCAAGGTATTCAAGAAATACCCTTAATTTGTTTTTGGCCGTGAAGGTATTAAAAAATACCCTTCCTTTTGTTAGTAGGCCAAGGTCTTCAAAAAATCTGCCAAATTTGCTGAAATTTTCTGACGCCACCATGGTCAATTATGAAAAGTCGGCAAGATATGCATGTCACGACCTTTAGTAGAAGACACGTAAATCATAAATTTCGATTTCTAACTGATATAACAATCAAATCACAGAACACAATGATGGGTTTAAGTTTAAACATCATTTATAGTCTTCTTTTCGTTGGTAGAGTCAACATTTTTTTTGGAAAATCAAAGTTGAGATTTTTATATGGGTTTGGTTGATGGAAGATGAAGATGAAGAAGAAGAGAAGATTAAGAGTTGATTAGTTTTTTAATTTTATGGTTAATGAAATTAAGAAATTAATTTATTTTTAAGATTTAATTATTTCAAGGGTATTAAAGTAAAATCACACTTTTTAATAATGACACACCATGTCCCCTTCTCATTGGGTATACCCCAATTAGTTTGGGTATACCCCAATCTCGCCAGGTTTTATGCGGGTATATAGTACCCACGGAGTCATGAAAAACAATTTGACTAATAAAATCTGGGATTACCTGGTCCAAAATTTTGTTGAAAAGTTCCCCATTTGACTTCCATCTGCTGCATTATTGGCCAAACCATCTGCTGCTTGATTCCCTTCTCTGTAGTTGTGTCGTATAGCAGTCTGCGGAATCTGTTGCATCTTATTCTTTATTTCTTCAATCATCCCGAGGATATGCCATGCAGGAGGAGAAGGAGATGTGATGAAGTGCGGGAAAGGTTCTCGAGTCTGTCTCAAAGAGAACTTTTGTCATTGCCTTTCTGCGAGATGTTCTTGATGCCAAAAAGCATAGCCCAAGTTTGAATTAAGGCGGTTGTAATTCCTAAAGGTTGAGCTAGAGCCATTATTGTTCGTGCATTGGAGTCCCTACAAATGAAACCTGCACCCGCGATACCGGGATGACCCCTGGCCGCTCCATCAGTGTTGATCTTAATCTGGTTCATGTTCGGGGTGGACCATCCTATCGAGATTGTTGAGATTCTTTTGGTGTTTCTTGAGTGGTTCAAAGATTGGAGAATCTCCGGTAGAATCTGGAGGTAAGGATTGAAGGCGCCTCCAATATTCATTTTCTTTGTTTTTGAGCCCAAGCAAGGATTTTTGTCGATGATGTTTGCTTTTCTTGGTATATTAGATCATTTCTAGCTAACCATAATGTCCAAAATAGAAAACAGAAAGAGGAAATGACTGATATTGGTGCTGATTGTTGAAGGATCTGGGAGATGGTTGTATGAGGTGTTAAAGCAAAAGAGAGTGAATTGTTGGGATTTGATGTGTTTGGGGTTTGAGAGAATAAAGTGTTCCAGGATGTAGATGCCGTTGGACAGTGAATTAACAGGTGAGTTGCTGATTCCGGAGCTAAATTGCATCTGGGGCAAATGTCTGAGTTGGTCAAATGGATGTGATGAAGGATAGAGAAGGTTGGTAACCCTTCATTCATTGCTTTCCACAAGAAAAGTTGAATTTTTGGTGGACACAGTAAGGTCCACAGGAATTTGGTGGGTGGGAGGGGGGTATGATTAGGTTGATTATGGGTTAGACATTTGTATGACGAAGAAGTAGTGTATTTTCCCGATTTTGAATGTGGCCAGATAATTTTGTCTTGGGTGTTATCTTGGGGTAGGTGGATGTTTACTGGCTTTATGTGGTTTTGTTCACTCACGTCTCTCGATCTGGATTCTTGATCAATGAATGTTGTACGAAGATGGGTTCTGGCACTTGACGCTCAATAGGGTGTTTGGGACCTTTGTCTTTTAAAAGTTGTTTTTCTCATTGATCGCTGTCGTATGCGTCAAAAATAAATTACTTTCTCACTACTCAAAATATATAATATAGCAAGGCAAGAAAGGATCGTTCCCACAGAGAGGTCTTGGGTTGTCAATATGTTTCGGTATCTTATAAGTAACAAGGGGGGTTTTCTGATTTTTTATAAACTAAAATAAAATAAAAGCAAATAATAAAATAAACACGCAAATCAAGGATGTGAAATATTGGATAAAGGTTTCATCTTCAATTGTAAACAAGTTTTTGAATATATGAATAGAATTCGTATTTAATCTCACTATCATCAAAAGCCCTAGAATACCTTATTGCAATAATACTCCGTAAATTTCCTAAGTCATCAACACACACATTAGAGCCGTGTATGTGAATTCTACCTAGAGAATAACCTAACGCCTTGCGCTAATCAAGTTCAATTCCCATGAGCATTAAGTTTCATAAATAAGCTAATCAATGCAATTGTCATACATTGCTCATAACAATTCGGACAAAGGTCAATTTCTACATATGATTACAAGGATGTATCACTACAAACCGTAATCATATCATGCTACTCGTATTCAAGGTTATCGCTCGATGATGAACCTAAATTAGCTATAGATATGGATGTGAGTTCAATCAATTCTAGACTTAATTAAACAAACATTCAATCATATTGCAATACATCAATCATGCAATTATTATAAACTAGTAGAAAAGTGAACAATGATTTTGAGAGAAAACCAATTCATAAAAATCATAACTTGTTTTCAAAATCCAACTACATCTTTAACCAATAAAAATAAATCAACTACTTGGGTTTTTGGAAATCATCACAAAGAGTTTGGAAGAATCTATCATGTGAAACCCTAGAAAACAAGTAGAAGCCTCCCTAATGGAGATATATATATAGGTTTAGAGAAAGAGTTTTCTATTTATATGCTTCTCCAATTCCCAAAAGGATACTCTCTTCTCTAAACCCATCTCCCGGTGGTCCACCAAGCCCATGAGTGAAAATAAGTCTCGGAAATTGGGTCCAGCCCCTGGTCACAGGTTCTCGACATCATCACCGGAACCCTAATTCTGAATTCTTAATCAGTCCACCGTGAAACGTCTCTGGATACCTGAACTTGCCTCCGGCTACCGAATCCGTCACAAGGGAATCATATACTTCGTGACTCAACTCTCCTTCTCTCTTGATCCATACATTCACAAAAGAACCATTTAAGCCAATTCCTTGTTCTTGCGAAAATGTTTCCAAAAGCGTGACTCATAGCTCAATCCCGCGGCCGACTCTCGCATCCAACACACTCTACCTTTATGATCCACTGAAACTTTACGATTCACACTCTAATCTCTCAAATCGGCATCCCTAAGATATGCTCTTTGGCTCGCCATTCTTGTCTGCGTTTTCCTTGATTCTGCCGATCCGGTTCAAGCACCTGTCACTTCCTGCAACTCTTGCAATCTTGCATCATAACCTAAATCTGCACAAGTTCAAACGAGCCACAACTCCAACACATTTAATCAGAATCGTGCACCGCATCTTTACCTCGAATTCCATCCAAACCCACCGGCAAGAACAATATCCACGCCCAAATCTGGCTCAAATCATATTCTAAACATGCATCTAGGTTCATTCTATAACACCATCTCAGTTTCGATCTCAGCACAAAGACTTGAGCTTCAATGACAGCAACAGGACCGTCTCCAATTTCAGCTCAGGCCATAGTTTCAGTGCACACAAGTATTTCTTCATTCTACCAAACACATGCCATACTCACTGCATTTCAGCTAACTCACTGCACAACCCCAGTCTGTAGCTGCATAATCGATTCTCGCAATATCTCCAGTCCATCCGTTTCAGTACCACCTTAGCTTCATCTCAGGTTCAAGACTCGATCTCACGCGGCCTTAAATCCACTATAATGCAGCTCTGCTTACAACAGAACACATAGCCTTCATATCTCCATTTCTCGGTTTTGAACTCTTCTCAACGGCGCCATCAATACCAAAGACTGAACCACCACAAATTGATCTTTGCCACAACAACCTCGTAACTTCATCTCGTTCAGAACATCCGACAAAGAAGAACATCCAACCTCCACTCGCACTCATCCTGATACAAACTCAACTCATCCTTGCAAACCAACAACATACCAAGTGCTTGATTAACCCAAAGCACACTACCAAATCCATCCGCAGCTACTCAAACTTCTCCTCATTATGTCAAACACATGTACAGCCATAAACAACAACAACTCAAACTCAGAAACCCATCTTCTTAACAACTTCATATCCAAACCCCAGATTCTTAAATTTCTTCTCCGATTCAACCTCAATCACCTCATTACTCTCATATTCAATCTTCACCCAGTTTAACAGAAACAACTGTAGATACAGGAAGTCATCTTACACAATTCACCACCGTTTTCATAATTCCATCAGCAGTATCAGCTTCTTACTCCTCTCCCTGATTTCTCTGCATCAAAAGTTATGCAGCCGTCTCCATTTCTCTCTTCTCTCTTGATTTCAGGTGGACTGTAATAATGAGACAGCCGGTTCTCAACTTAGGGTATAGTTTAGGGATGGATTTAAACGCTATTAGACACCCTAGGATGACTCTAGGCACCCATATCTTGGATAGAGGCCGTCCTGCGTAATTTTTGTACTGTCAGTTTCAGGGGACTGACAAGCTTAATCATTGATTTCGCTCCTGGAATGATCTCTTTCTTTTGCCTTTTCATTCTCTTCAAGATGATGAGAAGAAATCCTGGATTTGAGCGAGTTCCACTTCTTTTTTGCTTCAATAACTCCAAAACACCTAGTAAACTCAAAATCAAACATAAGATACATAATTCACATGAAAATTAGCAAAGAAATCATAAATACTAGATATAAAATTAGGTGTTTTAGACACCTATCAAATTCCCCCACACTTAGACTTTGCTAGTCCTCGAGCAAATCAAACAAAATAATTCTAAAACATACATACAACTCCGTGTCAAGCCGAGGCTACGGTCACACTTAGCACGTATAACAAGCCTTTAAACCCCTAGGTGTCTCTAGGGACGAGTTATAATCTCGTGAGGGCTTACTAGAGATATACCCTCAAAACCTACTTTACCAACTTACTAGTTCTATAAAATGATAGCATCCAACGCTTAAGAAGACATAAATATTCTGGACACTAGTAATAAGAAGTTAGACACATATATGAACACAATCTCATCCTTAAAAGTTGAGAGAGAAATAATCATCCCTTCTCGAAAGAAATTCTGGGTTCGAGTGATCAAAAGTCTCGACTCGCCTCACAAGAAAGGGTTTTATGAAGTTGCTCTCAATAATAAACAACTTTTTTATGGGTCACACATGTGTCCAGTAGGAATATAGAGAGAATCAGTGACACGTTGAATAATAGGAAGGCCAAACCCTCCGAATTGTTTTGAAAACCCACATCTTTTATTCATTTTGAAAACCCTTTTTTCTGACGATCTCTAAGAAAGGAAATCAACCACTTAATGAAGGTGGGAATATGCTTATTTACCTCGTTATCCGTTCGACGTGCAGCTAGCACCACTCTCACAGCATCCATAGAAACGTCTTCGGTCTTCAATCCTTGTCTTCATCTTCGTCATCGGTCTTCAACTCTTGATGATAACTCTTGAACTTCGTAGAATCTTGACAATATGATTCTTTCCTCTAATTCCTTGTTGCTTGAAACTTCATTATAGATATTCCTTCTTTCCATTGGCTTTATTGAAAGAATAAAACTAAAAACAAACTATACAAACCAAAAATATGATACAATGAATGTTTCTTGTCTTTTTTTTTTTTTTTTTTTTTTTTTATGAGACGAGAAAAATAAAAACAAATACAAAATACAAATAAAATAAGTACAAATGGCCATAGTGTAAGTACTTTACCGCTCGATTCTTCACAACTTGTTGATAGGTGTAATAAACACCTTGATATTTATCTATTGTTTACGCTTTCTTTGCGAGTTTCCTGCAAATTATGTATCTTATGTGTGCATTTGAGTTTATTAGGTGCAATGGAGTCATGTTGAGCAAAAGAAGGAGAAATCGCTCATTTGGAGCGTAAAAGGCAAAAAGGTCAATTCACTGCGCGAGTGATGCATGGAGCCTAGCCAAGGTCGCAAGAAGGAGTGAAGTATGAATCGCCGCATTCCAAATCGACGTGCCAAATGGTCACCGTGTGGCCTATATTCAATTGCTGGGCGCCTATAGTAATTTCATTACACCAGCCCTAAGACTCATATGAAAATGATTTCTCAATCATTTCATTTCTTCTAAAATTCAGAGAAGCCATGGCGGCTGCTGCTGAGATATTCGAGAAACATACCCAGAGAGGATTGCAGAGGAAAATTAGGGTTGATGAGTATTCAAATTGTGATGTAAAGAAAGGGACTTGTTTTTCTTGTTCCTGAGGTTGAAGTGGAAAATGGAAGAGTTAGGGTTTGTGTTTAATATTCTCTGTTGATGTCGATTGAAGCTGATGGAGGAGAAATCGCAGCTCTATAATGAAGCAATTGATGTTTCCAGATGAATTTTGAGTTGGGTTGGAGTTCAATAAGTGATAGATTTATGAATGGAGCTGTGAGTGAATTGAAGAGATGGGTTTTACTCAATTTGAGTTTTAATCCCAAATCTGTTGGAGATTGAGATGATTTCACTGAAGCTAATGTTGCTGATAAAGATTGAGGTTAGGGTTCGGGTTCAATAGCTGTTGTTGATTCAAGGATGAAGAAGCTGTAGCTTTGAATCTTTGATTAGCTGAGTTACAAGGGTTTTGTGGAAAAGATGCAAGTGCCAGTGGAGAAGTTGTGATGCTGGAATTGCTGCTATAGCCTTGAGATGCAGAGACTGGAGATGAAATTGGTGTTGATCTAAAGCAGTGTATGGATGAGATGAAGAATGGGGGTGAGATGCTGCTGTTGGATGAATATGTGAAGCTGCAGATGTAGAGTTGCAGTGTTGAAGTTACAGAATGCATTGCTATGCCAGTAGAGATTTGTGTAAGTGCAGGCATTAAGGTGTTGTGTTAGGAAGATGAGTTGCAGGTGGTTGAAGTTGGCAGTGATGTGCATTGCTGATAGGTGTAGAATACACCGTATTTAATATCTAGTATTTATGCTTTCTTTGCGAGTTTTCTTGTGAATTATGTATCTTATGTGTGCTTTTGAGTTTATTAGGTGCAATGGAGTCATTTGGAGCAAAAAGACCAATTGGAACTCGTTCAAATGCAAGAGGAAGACAATGGCGAAAGAACGGAGTCATTCGGAGTTCGTATGAAGAAGTTATGAGCAAAACAAGAACTTGGAAGACTAAGGGCTAAATGGTCATTTCATAGAGAAGTGCTATTGTCACCCCCGCTGTACGTTAAGGGCTAATCATTCTGTTAAGGGACATCTCTATCTAGAGGAGCATTAAACACATGATAGCTGAGGTTAAGGGGTAGTCATTCTGTTAAGGGGCTGCTAACAAGGATGGCCCTTATCATGGACTAAGGATTGGATGAATCCAATTATTACAATCCAAATTCAGAGAAAATCATTTCTTTTATCATTCATCTCTCTTTCTCTGTTGGTGTGTGTGCGACTTCAGTAGAGGAAATGGAGGCAACTGTGGATCGAGTTGGGTGTTGCTGATTCGAAGCGAAGAAAAGAATCAAGAGGCTGATTGAATCCGAAATGAATCGAGCAAGGGTTCAGAACAGTCAAGGAATTTCAGGAACGGCAGGTAAACGGTGTTAGTTTGGGCAAGACAAGATCTGGTGATTGAGCTGCAACAGATGAAGAATTAGGGCGAGTATTCAAATGGGTTTGCTTCTGAAGCTGGTGGTAGTGAATCTTCTGCTGTGAAATTAGGGTTTGATTCAACAGAGAAGAACTCTGAATTGAAGCTGTTGTTGTTCTTGAAGGGTTCGATTTCAGAGATTGATGGAGGTTCTGAGTTTACAATAGCTAAGAAAAAGGGGGTCTGAGATATGGGTCTGTGTTGTTTGAGTCATTGCCATGAAATGGGTTATGTTGAGATCCAAGATTCAAGTGAGTATGAAGAGGGGGTTGCCATCGACTGAGTGGAATTTGAAGACGTGAGAATCGATTTGCCGCTGAATCGAGAGACATCGTTTGGTGATGGGATATGATGCTAATCAAAGATGGGGTTGAAATGAAATTGAATTTAAAGTTCAATGAGTTTCTGTGGGTGAATATATGATGGAAGAATAAAAGAGATGGTGGTCTGTGAGATGTGGGTTTGGTTGAAATGAAGGAGATGGAGCTAGAATGAAGTTGGTTTGTAAGACAGATTGCCTATTGTGCCAGATATTGAAAGCTTGAACTGTGAATTGGATGCAGCTCAAATGGCCAAGAACAAAGTTCTGGTGCTGTTACGAGCTGATTGATGATTACCTTATGGAGGTTGAGTCTCTGTGGTTGAAAGCTCGGATGCAGGTGCAGTTTCAGGGATGTAGGTTGTTGGCTTGCAGAGCTGATAGTAATGGGAAGGTGGTCGAATGGCTTGAGCGGTGTCGAATGGCTTGAGCGGTGTCGAATCAGTGCAACTGTGCACATCATGGAAGAGATGAGCATATGGAACTGAGCTGAAATATGGGTCTGAGATGAATGGATGGAGGAGGTTTCTGGTGGTGTTGATTTGCTTGTGAACTACAATTGTAGGTCATGGTCTGGTAAGGTTTAACCGCAGTGCAGAGTGGTTGCAGGCTGATTTCGTAAGCCGAGGTTGAAATGGCTCAAGGTGATATCATTTGGTGCTGTTGGAAGTGCAGGAAATGGCCTGGCAAGCCATTTGGTGACTGAGCTGAACAGCCTTCATGGCTGGAATTTCCCAGCTGAAGCACAATGATTGTGCTGCAGGTATGGCCTGTGCAATGGCCTGGCCTGGCTAAGTTAAATCAGCCAAGGCAGAACCTGACTCCATCTAACTCAGTGCTGACTGACCCTGATCTGACCCGGTTTGACTCAGCTGAGCCTTGACCCGATCCGACCCAGTTGACCCGAGATGACTCGGTCCTGACCCGTTGACCCGGTGGCCGGTTTGACTTTGCCGGTCACCTGAGATGCTATTTCCGCAACTTCCGTGGATTCCCGGCCACACTCCCAGTTTTCCGGCGAGCGTTTTGGGACAAAATTTCTACACGGGTTTCTCTCCATGGTGGGCCGGGTGAATTTCCAACTAATGGACTTGAAGACAAAACCTAATTTTGGAAGGAGTATCCTTTATGGAAATTGAGGAATATATAAAAGAGAGGACTTCTATCTTGAGGAGGATCTTAACCACGTTTTATAATTTTTCCTCTACTATGTTCTAGGGTTTAGAAACATGAAACTTCTCTTTCTTCTTGTTATGAACTCCATGAATATGAACTAAGTTTTTATTATTGGTTGAAGATGTAGTTGGATATTGCAACCAAGTTATGATTTTTATGAATTAGTTTTCTCTCAATATTATCGTTCACTTTCTACGGGTTATAATAATTGCATGATTGATGGATTGCAATATGATTGAATGTTTGTTTAGTTAAGTCTAGAATTGATTGAACTCACATCCATATCTATAGCTATTTTAGGGTTTTCATCGAGCGATAACCTTGAATACGAGTAGCATGATATGATTAGGATTTGTAGTGATACATCCTCGTAGTCATATGTAGAAATTGACCTTTGTTCGAATTGTTTTGCGCAATGTATTTCAATTGCATTGATTAGCCTATTTCGAAACTTAATGCTCCTAGGAATTGAACTTGATTAGCGCAAGGCGTTAGGTTATTCTTTAGGTAGATTTCACATACGCAGCCCTAATGTGTGTGTTGATAACTTTGGAAATTACGGGTATTCTTGCAATAAGGTATTCTATGGCTTTTGATGATATTGAGATTAAATACGAATTCTATTCATACATTCATAAACTTGTTTACAATTGAAGATGAAACCTTTACCCAATATCTCACATCCTTGATTTGCATTACTTTATTTGCTTTTTGTTTATTTTTATTTACACAATCGAAATTCTTAGAGTGTTTTATATAGGAAACCATAACAATTTGACAACCTAGACCTCTCTCGTGGATCGATCCTTTCTTGCCCTTGCTATATTTATATTTTGAGTAAGTAAGAAAGTGTAATTTATTTTGACGCCCACCGCGATCAATTGCAATTTGCATAAGGATGAGATCAAGCACTGGGGTTTTTGAGAGGTGTTC
>JAJJWW010009044.1:0-172391 GCA_023531295.1 Papaver armeniacum
AACCGTTCGCATACTAGGTACGCAAACAAGGTTCCTGAACCTGAATCATATCAAAATAGTTTGCATACTATGTACGCATACTATGTTGTATCCAGACAAAGTTATTTGTTCTAAACTCCCATTTCAATCATTAAAACATCCTTAGAAGACAACAATAGCTGTCTCACACAAACTATTAGCTTCAAGTAATTTTTAAGTGATCGAATGATCAATACGAAACATTCCAAGTCGACATCAAATGATTGTCTCACACAAATCATGTAAGATGTTTCAAGGCAATTTCTACATGATCATCTTTTGACTTAATATTTAGTTTCCAACAAATAAATTGCTTCCAACTAAACTCGTCAAGAATATGATGAACATAGTTAAAGCAAAAAGCTTCCAACACATATTTTGAGAAATATATAAGCGAGATAAACTCAGCTCGAAATATCAAATGTGTATAATATAAAAGTCTATATAGCTATACGACTTAGTCTCATTAGGAGATAGAATAAAATAGACTTCTGAGTAATAGGAAAGTTTTAGTCTCCAAGAACGACGTGAAGTCTCATTGTTGACGAAGATCCTCCAAGCTCTCCTCAGTAGATCTTTGTCTTCAATCGATGAACGCCGTGAAGTCTAAAGCTCAACTACACATTCTATCCTAATCCGAGACATAAGTATAAGTAGACTAGAAATCAAGACAATAGTTTTGATCAACTAAAATTGACAAACAAGCTTGAGATAGCAACGCTTGCGAGTTCGACCGAGCAGTGCTCTAACAAACACCCCCTTTGTCAATTTTAGTGACAAAACTATCGATATATATGGATTACAAAATAAATAAACTTTTGTAGCTTCTCATCCATCATGCTTGATTTCTTTGGCTCTTCAACATTCCTTGAATTCTTCGCAACTCAAGTACTCCGGCCGATTCCGAACGTTTTCAACTCGGTATCATTGTTATTTGAAGATCCGTAGCCGTAACAATAATCAACAAGTTGTTTTCTTATTGTTATACAGTGTCATAGTATTATTACACAACATCAAAGTCCAATTGCATCACAACTTTGACAACAGTACTATGGTGATATGTATCACTCCCCCTTAGTCAATACTTCATCACACAATGAAAACCACTCCCCCTTACATAATGATCCGTAAACCATATGTATGTAGTGTGAACTACAAAATAATTCTCCCCTTTTTTGTCAATATAAATTGGCAAAGGTATGAAAACTACGAGATCATAATGAAATTCTCAAAGAGATAATTCATGAATAAAAGAGAACATATCAACTTTGTTTCGATGATTTCACATAGTCGAAACTTAGTGTATTCATCAAGGAGTTTATAAAGATACAAGATAACTCCTACACTATTCCACAGTCGTATTCCCCACAAAGATTTGGCAATTAAGCACAAGTTCAATTAAGAACTCTCCCCCATAATATGTCATCCCCGAAAGAACAATAATAACGACCTTACTTTTACAAGAAAAGAAGGATTTATTTGGACATTAACAAGCCACATGGATTTGTATCCAGAAAACTCGAATAAATTTACCACAAGAGACCTTATTGATTAATTTAACCGGAAATGCTCAACATAAGAAAACTTACGGATCCATACAGTACTTTCACATAAAAGATGATCAGGGAAAGATCAATACTGCGGAATTTTTCAAAAGTTATGTTAGAGCATAGTGCGGTTAAACCCACCAAGCGTTGGTATGTCAAGCTTGGTTGTCATATTTAGTGACTCAAAACTCATCTAAAGTCGCTTGATTGTATACTAGACTCAACTTCGTTTAGGTTAGACTAGAAAGTCTAAGAATGTTGAGACATATAAGTATTACTCCAAAGACTTGAAAAATGTGAAAAAGAAGCGAACTACAACGACAACATCATCCTTCCTCACGAGGTTTGTAATATTGACATGAACTGCTTTCATTCCTAACGTATCTTTCAAGTCGTGCTATATTGAAAATATAACTGCGAAGCTTTATATACTGTACATATTGTATGATACTCTAGTGATGTGACATGTTCATATTTGTATGATCATAGTATTATGGAATTAAACTGCAAAGTATAAATCTTATCTTTTGAACTTCGTAGATATGACATCGACATAATCTTGTATATATTGTTATGATTATGTGAATTGGTTATGGTGAAGATTTCATCATAGGAAACAATGTTTTATATTCGTTTAAAGGAAGTATATTCATGAACTTGTTTTATGAATCGAAAGGGAAATCATTAGGCTTATTGGTACGGCTATTCATTGCAAATCTTTGGATTACCAATATGTGTGAGATGGTAGAACCGATCGTAACTTTGTTATGTATCTTGGTATAACTAATCACAATGCCTGGCTTATGATTTGTATGATTTAGTTTTATTAATTGGTGTAACCAATCCTAAGTAATCACCATGATATGGTATGATCGATATTTGTAATTGGTATGACCGATCCTAGTAATTGGTGTCACCGATCACAGATTGTGTGTAATCGATCCTTGTAATTGGTGTAACCGGTCCTGGTAATTGGTGTAACAGATCCTGGTAATTAGTGTAACCGATCCTGGTAGCTGGTTTGACCGATCACAAGCAATACCATGAGTATATGGTAACCGGTCCTGGTAATTGATGTAAACGATCATAGTAACTGATGTAACCAGTCCTGGTAACTTGTGTGACCGATCACAAGTATTTCCATATTAAGGTATAACCGATCCTAGTGATTGGCAGAACCTATTGAACCCATGTATGTGATTTGATATTTGATCAATCACATAGTGATCTTGGAATACAGGTTTACCAATTCTAAACTTGTTTGGAAGTGTGATATAACCGATTCCAAGAATGTAAATCCATGTAAATATGAATAAGGATTTACAGTGAAAAGATGTCAACATACTTTGAACACATAAAGTAACTCTTATAATTTATTGTTCAAATATATTCCTTAGTACTCAAGGAGATCCCGTCTTAGAAATAAAATTGAGAATCTTTTAATTAAGGTTTTTGGTTTTATATGCTTTAATTACCAGTAGTTAAATGCATATCTCTAAAGAATAAAAATTAGTAATGTGCATTTACTAATTGGAGATTTTCTATTGAGAGATTTCAGAAATTTTGGACAAGCATTTATTGGAATTAGGAAAACCGAATTTTTGTTATTCATTGCATATCTTGAGAATCTTTATCTTGAAAGAATCGAAAGAGTTGTTACCAAATAGATTTTTGTGTTTCCTTTACTGTTTGGAATATTATCCAAAGGAATTGTTCCAGTGCGTG
This sequence comes from Papaver armeniacum, assembly GCA_023531295.1. Lineage (NCBI taxonomy): Eukaryota > Viridiplantae > Streptophyta > Magnoliopsida > Ranunculales > Papaveraceae > Papaver > Papaver armeniacum. The sequence continues at coordinate 3,291 of JAJJWW010009044.1, forward strand.
CACTCATAGAAGTCGGAAGCGCAAGGATACTGAGGAAACTAAGTGAACTAGGGGTAGTTGCTTGATCTCAACTATACAAAGTTGGTTTAGATGTTGTATAACGGCTTAATTCTAAGAATATTCAATTCTGGACTAGGTCCCGGGGTTTTTCTGCATTTGCAGTTTCCTCGTTAACAAAATCTTGCTGTGTCTTTTACTTTTCTATTTCCACAATTATAATTTTATTATAATTAAAAGTAAAACACACAAACGTTAACTCCGATATACTTGATAGTGATCCTATAGAGTTTGGTTAAGTCCGAACCTATTAACAAGTATCACACTTTGGTTGTCTTATTGTCTCGATCTCATATCCATAGAAAATCACACAAAGTGTGAATACCGATTTGTTGCATTGTCTCGACTTTGTCCATAGACGATCACTTTCGGTAAGAGGACTTATTAGTGGATAAATAAAAGATTGTGGTGTATTTGGGTACCCTCGTCTTTTCGATTGGTATCAGAGCAGGAAAACACAAAAAGATCTAACAATCTGTGTTTGGTGCGATTAAATCTATAATAATTGAATCCAATGGTTGATTCAGTTAACGTAATAGTAGGATTTGACTACTTCAAAGACTCTTGGTGGAAGACACGAATGAATTTTATAATACTCTTGCTCCTAAATTTGTTAGGAATTGGGATTAAGTCTATGTATGTCTTGAACGACTTACATAATCCGTCGGTTATCATAGAATTGTATCTCAGGTATTGAATACTAACCGGTTTAGTAACAATGATACATTATTCTATGTGACGTGTTTTATCTTGAAAATGCACAAGATTCCACATAAGATTTTTCTATGTAAGAACCATGACTATTTTGTTCTTGAAAAATCTAGGATCTTAAATATATTTTGGATTGGTTACCCAAATATGTTTGTACATATTTTCAGATCTAAGACTGTCAATGTGTCGCTGATTAGGATGCGATTTTGGGATCTTTGTATTAATACAAAGAATGATTTTTTCAGTTAATACTTTTATTTACAATGGATTGCTTCATACACCCCACAACTGTTTAATGAAGCAAGTGATCTTTTAAAGTATTACTGGATTCATGATTCTAAAGATATTTTTTTATCTTGTTATGTTCAATGTTGCTTTTGTAAACTCTACTGGAGAATTCTTGAATGAATTTCAAAAATTATCTTTTGGTAATTATGGAGTTAACAAACACTTGGACATAAATATAGCATTTATCCATAATATAGATCCGGTCCAACAAAAATCTGTTTTCCTAAAGAAAGACCTAGTTGCGAAATCGGATTTGTTTCCCCACAAAACAAGGTTTCCGATCTTTGAAGGATTTCCTAAAACTAGTTATTTCCGAAAGTCGTTATCTTCACTCCCTATAAAAGAAGATTATTTTGTGGTGTTTTCATAAACATCTTGGGAGAAGTTGTTCGGAACAGAAACTAGGGTTTTTCATATTTTTCAAAACTTGAAAATATGAGAAAGTGGAAGTCAAGAGAAAAATGCCTGAAACTGACAAACTAGAATTGAATCCATTTATTACTTCTGGTGATATTGAGAAAATCAAGTACCCTCACTTGATCAAAGACAAACATGAACTCACAATCTTTGTGGATAATACATGTTTTGAGAAATATCAAACTTTAAAAGGAGTAAATTTCACTGCTGAGAAGAGGTTCGATCCCAATGTTTCAGAAAGCAAATGTGTGAAGTTTGTTCAAGACCGAAACTGGGGGAAATTTGTTTTGGTTTGAAATTTTTCACATGATATAGTAAGAATCTTCTATGCTAATATTCATAATATTAATCATGAGAATCTTACGTTTAACACTCTTGTTGGATACACGTTTCACCATGTCGACAGAAAGGTGATATCAAAGATCATCAATTACAATGTGAGAGGGAATCATTTGATCTCTAGTTTTGAAATTGAGCACGATAAAATTTCAAAACGTATCACTGGAAAATCTGTTGGATAGAAGAATGGAAGAATGCTAACCAGAGAAATACCCTTTTACTTAAGGGTTTTCGGTTAACTTGCTATAGCAACTCTCTTTGCTTGTACAAGAGATACATCACAATGGGACAAGGAATTTGCTGAGTTTGTATACTACCTTCTTGAAGGTGATAAGCAAATTGATATATGTGGAATGATTATAAATCAAATGATCAAAATCTTAGAATCCATCAATGCCACAACGTCCCAGAGAAATTTTGGATTTCCCTGTCTCATCACCAGCATGTGTGAAAACACAATGGGGGATAATTTTGGAGATGAGATAATTACTAAAACAGTTTCTCAGAGAATTATCAGGCAAATGAGTAAAACTCGAAAGGAAAGAGGAACTATTGTTTCAACTGCTCAAATCTATAGCAATGGAGACATCTTGGTTCATATTTTACGTCTTGGAAGAAAATTAAACTGTATTCAGAAACAATTAGCCTTTGCCGCTCGAAATGATCCAGAAAATCTTAAAGGAATCTTAGAGATCAATGCTAAGTTCTTAAAATGCGAAGAAGACCAAGACTCTGAGCAAGAATCTGATGAGAAACTGACAAATAATGAGTAGTCTACCTTCTTATCTACAAAAAAATAAACATCAATCTTTTGATTTGCTTCAATTATTGTATAAGGTCTATTTTTGATAAAACTATCATTATTTATGAATAAAATTATTTCTTTATAATTTTTCTTGTGATAGTTACCAATTACATAGCCTGTGAATGAATGTTTATATATATTTTCTATGTGTATTCGGTTTATGGGATATCTGATTTCGGTTTTCATAAACTTAATATTCGATCTCATATGATGTAACCCTTATGGTTTGCGTGGATTTTTGATTTAACGGGATTAAGTTCTAGCCCATGTTGGTAGGCTTTATCAAAGGATCATAAGGTGTTCCGATTGAAACTCATATGTGAAAGTCACAATATGTTGAATCAATTTATGTTTACGTGAGTTGTGTTTAGCATAGACATATGTGTTTCGGGTTTTCAACTTTTGTTATTGGCACGCATTAGTTAAAACCGTTTCAACCTTTCTCTAGTAAAGGTTGCTTTTGTTGTTGTTCTTTTGTTCTTGCGAGAGGACGAAAACACACTGGGGGAGAGTTCTAACTTGAATTTGCGCTTAATGATATATCTTCTGGGGAGAAGAGGATGCAGAATCTGAGGTAACGAATTTTTTAGTTAATCGTTTTCCTGTTTAAGAAAAGACTGTTTATATTGCATATATTCTGCTTTTGCTTAACAAAATTTCGGTACAATTGATATGTTCCATTACTATGTATGGATGTGTGTGTGTGTGTGTGATTCAATTGTTTTCGGTTAAGAAAAAATGTGTCAATTTATTTGGCTTATTGTTTGGTATCTTCTTTATTGTTGGGTATCAAGAGTTTTTGCTTAACGAAATTCACTAGTGGAAAATGCAAAAAAAAAAAGTCTGCCAAAAAAGCACTTAAAACCATGAAAAAGGACTGCTTACGGGAGCCCTAACATTGTAGTCTTAATTCCCAAAAGGACTGCGCCTGGGAGCCTTACAATCTTCTGAATTACGTCTCCCTTCAACAGTCTAATAATAGTACTGGTAGAAGCAGTCATTTTACTGGATCATATTTTATAAAAAAATAATAATGGATTCGGCTGAATCGTAACAAATTCAATTTGAATCTTGAACTGGAATCAAATATATTTACAGCGAACAAAAAACTAAAATTGAATTTTCATTCAAATAAATTCAAATACAACCTGAATTCTTAATTTGAAAACATTTACGCATTCAATTAAAAGTTGAACCCATTATTTGTATTTGTATAACACACTGACCATAGCTGATTTCAGTTGACACTTAGGTTCAGAATCACCAAAAAATTGTAAGCAAAACCTTAATTAACACCAATATATACATTTTCTAAGTTTTCTTAAAGATAAGTGCAACTGAAGATGAACGGATCCACCCAACTCAGAACCGCATACCTGCAGCAGATAAGCTTGGGAATTAGTTTACAAACTGATTTCAACATGATACGAAAGGACTATTCAAAGATGATATAAAAAGCAATGTTCAATTCATTCACCAAACATAACTTGACCTACACAAGTGTGGTATACACAACGATACCTGCTTATGTTGTTATTCAATAACCTCTTAAATAAAAGGAAGCAATCAAGTGAACATATATGGTATAAAAATTTGTCTTGGAATTCCACAAGAACATGCAACGGCAAGATCAGCTTGAACCTGCAGCAATGCATTTAAACACTTATCAGTAATCATCCCAAAAGGAATTAGTCACTGCTTATAAACTCTTAAGACTAATATAAGGATTGTGTAAGACTAATACAAGAGATGCTAGGTTATGCTAAGGGATTACAAGACAACTTGATTCATTCTTTCAAGTATTCTGAACAACTTGATTCATTCTACGGTTTCAACTAAAAGTGTGTACAAGTAAAATATCCACCAACTATTGATTCATTCTGCATTTTCAACTACTCGAAGATCCTTTATGTAAAGAAATTATAAGTGCGGGTTCTTAAAACAAACGTAAGAAAATAATTGGAGCCAATGTATACCTTGTCAGTTGTCACCCATGAACTTAGACAAACATCTTGGGTTAATTACTATGCGAGGATTACGTAAGTATAAAGTTTGACAGTGTATGGTCGAGACAGAGTTTGACAAAACAAATGCAATTTCCTATACTAACTTGGAAAAAAGATTAAACTATGTTTTTTTAAATCTCAGGACAACCTCAACACAAACTCACCTTGTTAAGGACAGGGTTTCCAACAATACTGTAAAGGGTATTATTGCAAGTTTTGTCATCTGCACAGAAAAGTAATTTCATCGGGATTAAATTTTCAATACTGAAACCAAACTAAACTAATCAGATCCTAAATTTTCTCAAAAATGATCATAATATAAATCAAAATAGCTAACCTGGTAGAATACAATGTAATTGAACCCAAGACTTAAATTGAGAAGTCCAATAGACACGCCATTTAGGATACCGAATATCATTACAATTTCAGCGTCAACTTCCTTGGTATCAAAAACATTGAATCTTTGAGCCACATGATTAGATGCCAACTAATTGATGTTGTATCTGCAAATAAAAGAGAAGGTTGAAGTTAAAAAGCGTGAATCAGAAGATTTCATGACACAAATAAGTTCTAAATGTAAATCAATAATACATTTAAAAATAATTGGGCCTGTGAGATTGAAATACCTAATCCCAGTCATCATCAGAATCACACACCAGAGCTAGCACGCATTCTACAGATCAATAAATATAATTTTTTTAAAGGCGCTAAAAAAGGAGATAGGTCTGCCATACTTTATTACAAGTAACACTATGATCTAGCATACATACTTCTTATCTGTGCTCCCACCAGTTTTGACATCAACAACTGTTTCCCAACCATCACAGAAGTATTAAACTTTAGCTAACGCAAGTGGAGAAACAGCTGAGCACAACTGGTAAAACTAAAGCAAGTGAGGTTCATTCTTATCTACCGAAGTATCAAAATGAGCAAAAAAGTGCGATAAATGGCATAGACTCGATATCCCTTGCATTGAAGAATAATTTTCTCAGTCAAATTAGAGTCAATGTCTTCTTTTTGTGGCTAAGGAATAAATTTGGTAATTGTGAAGTTTAATTGTACGACTGAAACTAGAGCCACCTCCATCCCTCCAAACAGAAGAATTGGATGTAGCTCTTCATATAGTGCTCTTTCACCAATTTTTGGAAAGGTGGTATTCAAATCTATCTATGGGATAAAAAAAAACCAATTAAGTACCAAATAACAAGCCATATAACACCAAGATCGACAAAGTGTCATGTTTATAACAAATTACATGGGAAGTAGGAACCAATGAATATTTCTTTCAATTCCTAAATACTAGGAACTGACACAAAAGTCCTAATAGGCTAATGGATATCAATGCATCATTGGAGTCTTGAAATTAGGTACACTGGCATGGCAACATAACTAGGAAAAGCATCCCCGGAACAGCACTAAAGGTGATCACGAAGTATCATGTATCTAATGAATAGTCCATGCTGATCGCTCAAATTGCACGTGAGTGAGTTAGAACAAAGTGACTGCAAATGCAAGTGCCGAATGAAATTGCATCAAATAGCACGTGAATGTAATAGTTGTAATTTTTCTATACAGTGATTAATGTTAATGGAAATTTGCTAGAAACACAACTAGCATGCAAAAAGGTATATATTAGAGTAGCCTTATCCTCCCTTACAACATTACCCATCACAACAGAAGATTCTACAACAACAACTTGATCAATCATCACTACTTCAGCTCATAAATAACATAACCAAAAAAATAGTAAATAATCAAGGAACCCAAGGTCTGAGAAATTACAATGACTCATTGATTGTCGCCTCCTACTGTAACTTGAAGGTCCCTTTACCTCAGTCCTCAACAAACTTCTTACCAACCACCTACAATTTGGACAATTGAGCATTATAACATTGATGAAGGAACATAAAAAATAAAAAATAAAAATTTGAGATATCAGTTAAGTAACTCAATAGGGGCCTCCCTTTAGGCATGGTTCATTTATTTGTCTTCTCCTGTAAAAATAGTCCTGGCTCAACAGGGTAAATATTCTCAATAGACAAGCTTCACAGGGTATAAATCTAAGGTCAATCTGGGCTAGCATTCTTCCCATTTTTGCATTAAAAATCATCATACATACAAACACATATTTTCTGAAGATGATCATCATCTATTTTTCAGTGATAGCTATTAGGATAATCGACCTCATAGTCAAAGTTGGATTTAACCAATAAATCTAGAATTCTTAAATACATCAAGCTTCAACCCTTCCATATTTCATCCTGTGTTTAACTCATGATCTACAACCCAACCCAACATAAAAAGAAATAAACAAAGAATTCCATTAAAAAAAACATTTAGAATATAATTTTTGTCACATAAAACATGTTATTTCACCCAAAATCCTAATCTACCCATTCAACTAAAACCCATAACTGAAAAGGAGATAAAAAATGAAAAACCCAAACCAAAATTGAATGACTACTATAAACAATTAAAATCTATCAAACCCAGATCCACATATTATTGGAAGAATTAAAATTAGATGAAGTAACAATCTGTGTATACCTTCAATCATTTTAGTTGTTACGACATAACCACCGGGATCACCTTCAATAATATCAACATAATTCACATTACCACACGACCAATTGAAGATAAGTAGTTCACTGCAAAACCCTCAAAATTCAATTAAAGATATTAGATGGTTGTGACAATCATAAACCGAGTTTTATGAGATAATGGAAGAATAAATTAGGGAATTCGTTTATCATTCTCCTTCAAAGAAGACGACGACCAGAATAGATCTGTTAGGAGAAGAGATCGATTTGGTTCATTGGACTGTAGTAGATGCAAGGGTTTATAGAGAATCATCAACGAACAAAGAATAATTTGGTTTACTGGATTGTAGTAGATGCAAGAGTTTGTTCATTGATTCGAAAAAAGAGAAGATAAAGAGGAAAGTGAGAAATGGACAAGATAAGGGTACTCGAGAAACAAGGCATGGTTCTTTGTCTTGATATTTGTTCCCATAGAAAACTCCGACCTTCCCTTTGTTGTTTTATAAATCCACCGGCACCTCTTTTCATTTACTAAATTACCTCTCATAAAACATCTACCACAGGAAGTATGTTCTATTGTATGCCTTTTAATTGTAAAAAAGACTACCATTGAGAGCCTCGTTATTTAAGAAAGCCCATGGGAAGATGTTTTTACAAGGCCCAGGTAGACTTAAAAATCTTATTTTCCACTAGTGAAATTCGGTGCAATTGCGGTGCTATAATGTCTATGTTTGTTTCAATTGCTTCCGGTTAAGAAAATAATTGTGCAAGTCAATTTATTTTGGTTTGAATGTATTGTTTATGTCTTAACGAAATACAAGATCATTTGTTTAGTCCAAATCGATTCCGGATAAGAGAAACTAAGTTAATTTTGATCTTAGTTAGACTTATCAAATTGGAGGGTTCAGTTATTCAAGTCTAATCGAATGCATTGACAAGAAAAACTAATTATCTAACCTACTGTTTGTCTTGTCTAAAGAGAAAGGTCTAAGTTATTGTCGGAATAATTAGAGCCCGATGAGAGAAATAAAGTTAATTCTGATCTTTATTTTGGTCTTATTGAAACAAGCGATTATATGTTTGCAATCGGTTTAACAAGGGAATTAAGTTTCTTAGTCTATGTGTTAAACTATTAGGGAAAATTGCTTCGGGAAATTGTTTCATTGATAACATATTTAAACTAAATTACTTATAGTTTCGGTTTTAATATTGGTTATCTAAAGTGGTATGTGAAACCTTCGTGCTTAACTCTTATAGGTTGTTTACAAGTCTTTTAGATTTGTAAGATCGTTTCGGTTTGTCCTTTATTTGCTTGAACCTTTGTCATTTTTTGACAAAAATAGGGAGAAATATATGGAGTAAACAAGTGATTTGCAATCACCAATGAAAGGACAATTGTGCTTAAACGTTGTATCTAACGAAAGAGTAAAGCATATTGACTAAGGGGGAGAAACATATCATATTGATGTGTAGTAATTCTGACTACAAAAGGGGAATAACAAAGATGTTCAGATTGAATATCTACCTATCTTGCCTTTAGGGGGAGTAGAAGCTTTGTTATTCAAATGTCAATAGCGGCATTTATTAATTGAATATATGCAGGTTATTGTGCTGTTGAAACTTGGAATCAAGTGTATGTAAAATGAATTCTTGTAATTTGTTTATCCATATGTAATAAGAGTTTTGTCACTAAAATTGACAAAGGGGGAGATTGTTAGAGCATAGCTCAATTGAACCCACCAAGCGTTGGTATGTCAAGTTTGGTTGTCATATTTTAGTGACTCAAAACTCATCTAAAGTCGTTTGATTGTATACTAGAGTCAACTTCGTTTAGGTTAGACTAGAAAGTCTAGGAATTTTGAGACATACAAGTATTACTCTAAAGACTTGAAGAATTTGAAGAAGAAGCGAACTACAACGACAACATCATCATTCCTCTTGAGGTTAGTAATATTGACTTGAACTGCTTTCATTCCTAACGTATCTTTCAAGTCGTGCTATATTGAAAACATAATCGCTAAGTTTGTATATCTTTTGTACATATTGTATGATACTCTAGTGATGTGACATGGTCATATTTGTATGATCATAGTATTAGGGAATTAGACTACGAAGTATAAAGCTTATCTTTTGAACTTCGTAGATATGACATCGACATAATCTTGTATATACTGTTATGATTATGTGAATGGGTTATGGTGAAGATTTCATCCTAGGAAACAATGTTAAAGGAAGTACATTCATGAACTTGTTTTATGAATCGAAAGGGAAATCATTAGGCTTATTGGTACGTCTATTCATTGCAAATCTTTGGATTACCAATATGTGTGAGATGGTAGAACCGATCGTAACTTTGTTGTGTATCTTGGTATAACTAATCCCAATACCTGACTTATGATTTGGTATGACTGGTTTTAATTGGTGTAACCGATCCTAAGTAATCACCATGAGATGGTATGATCGATATTTGTAATTGGTGTGACTGATCCTAGTAATTGGTGTGAGCGATCAAAGAGTGTGTGTAATCGAGACTTGTAATTGGTGTAACCGGTCCTGGTAATTGGTGTAATCAATCCTCGTAATTGGTGTAACCGATCCTGGTAATTGGTGTGACCGATCACAAGCAATACCATGAGTATATGGTAATCGATCCCGGTAATTGATGTAAGATCCGTAATCGATGTAATAGGCCTGGTAACTTGTGTGACCGATCACAAGTATTTCCATATTAAGGTATAACCGATCCTAGTGATTGGTAGAACCGATTGAACCCATGTATGTGACTTGATATTTGATCAATCACATAGTGATCTTGGAATACAAGGGAACCAATTCTAAACTTGTTTGGAAGTGTGGTATAACCGATTCCAAGAATGTAAATCCATGTAAATATGAATAAGGATTTACAGTGAAAAGATGTCAACATACTTTGAAAACGTACAATAACTCTTATCATTTATTGTTCAAAGATATTCCTTAGTACTCAAGGAGATCCTGTGCCGAAATAAATTAAGAATCTTTTAATTAAGGTTTTTGGTTTTATATGCTTTAATTACCAGCAGTTAAATGCATATCTCTAGAGAATAAAAATTAGTAATGTGCATTTACTAATTGGAGATTTAGGAAATTTTGGACAAGCATTTATTGGAATTAGGAAAACAATTTTGCTATTCATTGCATATCTTGAGTATATTTTCGGTTTCGGAAATTTCTTGGTATCCAAACATCATTGGTCTATAAATACCTAAGTTTGCATTTCTAGCAAACTATCCTAAGAGACAGGAAAACTTCATCTTTTTGTTGTTTCTGGTGGAGCCGTCTAATCGGAGAGAAAAGTATCCTAATTAGGTGAAATCTCTTACGACCGCTCGTTTAAAGACTTCTGTGGGATCAAAAATCTCTATGAGTACAGTTGGTGGGAAGCTAGATAATTGCAGTGTTATTAGTTTTCGATTGATTTGATTGACTAACGGTTGTTGAAACATTGATTGCACCTAGTTTGTTTATTCTAGAGAATCTTCTCTTCTGATATAAGATTCACTCGAACTAGATCGAAGTGTCGACGGGCTCTTTAGAACTGTTTGTAGATCTAAGGACATCTTGTGATAATACATTGTTAACAGACTCCGTTCTGTGCGTGATTGATCACAAGAGATTCAAGTGGTGTTTTGCAGGTGTTTATTGAAGATTAAAGAAGATTTCTTATTTGGTTTCTATATCTTTGGGTGTGCACAAACCTTGATCGGCTGGGATCCAACTAGAATCGGATCTATTCGGTTGATTAGTTACGTAATATCGACATCACCTTATAGTTTCTTGTTGGAATCTATATTGATTAAACGGAAGAGACTTTTCATATGACTTGAGATATTTTCATCTGAAAGAATCAAGAGAGTTGTTACCAAACTGATTTGTTGTTCCTTTACGGTTTAGAATACGATCCAAAGGAATTGTTTCAGTGCATGCACTTATTGAATGTCGGAAGCGCAGAGATACGGAAGAAACTAAGTGAACTAGGTTTAGTTGCATGGTCTCAACTATACGAAGTTTTTTTTTAGATTTTGTATAGCGGCTTAATTATGAGAGTATTCAGTTCTGGACTTGGTCCCGACGTTTTTCTGCATTTGCGGTTTCCTCGTTAACAAAATCTTGTTGTGTCTTTTACTTTTCTATTTCCGCAATTATAATTATTTATTATAATTAAAAGTAAAATACACAAACGTTAAATCCATATTACTTGATAGTGGTCCTATAGAGTTTGGTTAAGTCTGAACCTATTACCAAGTAATCGCACTTTGATTGTTGTATTGTCTTGATCTCGTATCCATAGACGATCACACAAAGTGTGAATACCGATTTGTTGTATTGTCTCGACTTTGTCTATGGACAATCACTTTCTGTAAGAGGACTTATAGGTGGATATTTTAAAGATTGTGGTGTATTTGGGTACCCTTGTCTTTTTGAAGATCTCTCACTTACTTTGATGATAATCACACTTGTCTCTCTAAGAGTTCTGATTATTCCATGATAAACAATCTAACTTCCCCAGAAGAGAAAATGGATCTCTTGACCAAAAATTTGTACTCAGTTAAGAGTATGTTTCAACTAGAGAAGGAAGCCTGGATTAAAAGGATTGAAAATCTGGAATATCAACTGAAAAAAATTGAGATAAGAGAATGCGACATCTCGCAATCGTGATCTCAAGAAGAAGGATCGATTATCTTAGGTTTACCAAGAGAAACATGCAGTATCATGAGTTTATCTTGGGTTTACCATATACTCTTTTAAACCCAAGAAAATGCGACATCTCGCAATCCGATTGAACATGACATATTCTCATGAGTAATATGTTGATTGGTCTTAAAAGAGTTTATTGAAGATAATCGATCCTTCTTCTTAAGGTCACGATTGCGAGATGTCGCATTCTCTTGTCTCAATTTTTTCAGTTGATATTCCAGATTTTCAATCCTTTTAATCCAGTCTTCCTTCTCCAGTTGAAACATACTCTTAATTGAGTACAAATTTTTGGTCAAGAGATCCATTTTCTCTTATGGGGAAGTTAGATTGTTTATCATGGAATAATCAGAACTCTTAGAGAGACAAGTGTGATTATCATCAAAGTAAGTGAGAGAACTTCAAAAAGACAAGGGTACCCAAATACACCACAATCTTTAAAATATCCACCTATAAGTCCTCTTACAGAAAGTGATTGTCCATAGACAAAGTCGAGACAATACAACAAATCGGTATTCACACTTTGTGTGATCGTCCATGGATACGAGATCAAGACAATACAACAATCAAAGTGCGATTACTTGGTAATAGGTTCGGACTTAACCAAACTCTATAGGACCACTATCAAGTAATATGGATTTAACGTTTGTGTATATTACTTTTAATTATAATAAACAATTATAATTGCGGAAATAGAAAAGTAAAAGACACAACAAGATTTTGTTAACGAGGAAACCGCAAATGCAGAAAAACGTCGGGACCAAGTCCAGAATCGAATACTCTCATAATTAAGCCGCTATACAAAATCTAAAACAAAACTTCGTATAGTTGAGACCATGCAACTAAACCTAGTTCACTTAGTTTCTTCGGTATCTCTGCGCTTCCGACATTCAATAAGTGCATGCACTGAAACAATTCCTTTGGATCGTATTCTAAACAGTAAAGGAACAACAAATCAGTTTGGTAACAACTCTCTTGATTCTTTCAGATGAAAATATCTCAAGTCATATGCAAAGGCTCTTCCATTTAATCAATATAGATTCCAACAAGAAACTATAACGTGATGCGATCTTACGCAACTAATCAATCGAATAAATCCGATTCTAGTTGGATCCCAACTGATCAAGGTTTGTGCACACCCAAAGATATAGAAACCAAATAAGAAATCTTTTTTGTCTTCAAATCTTCTTTAATCTTCAATAAACACCTGCACAACACCACTTGAATCTCTTGTGATCAATCACGCATAGAACGAAGTCTGATAACAATGGATTATCACAAGATGTCTTTAGATCTACAAATAGTTCTAAAGAGCCCGTCCACACTTCGATCTAGTTTGAGTGAATCTTATATCAGAAGAGAAGATTCTCAATAATAAACAAACTAGGTGCAATCAAAGTTCAACAACCGTTAGTCAATCAAATTAATCGAAAACTAAAATAAACTTCAATTATCTAGTTTCCCACCAACGGTACTCATAGAGCTTCTTGATCCCACAGAAGTCTTTAAACAAGCGGTCATAAGAGATTTCGCCTAATTAGGGTACTTTCCTCTCCGGATAGACGGCTCCACCAGAAACAACAAGAAAGATGAAGTTTGCCTGGCTCTTAGGATAGTTTGCTAGAAATGCAAACTTGGGTATTTATATACCAAGGATGTTTGGACACCAAGGAATTTCCAAAACCGAATATTCTCAAGATATGCAATAAATGCCCTAATCGGTTTTCATAATTCCTGGAAATGCTTTGTCCAATATTTTCCGAAATCTCTCAATAGAAAATCTCAATTTAGTAAATGCACATTACCAATTTTTATTGTCTAGAGATATGCATTTAATTGATGGTAATTAAAGCATATAAAACTAACAACCTTAATTAAAAAATTCTTAATTTATTTCGGATCGGGATCTCCTTGAGTAATTAAGGAATAACTTTGAACAATAAAAGATAAGAGTTATGTTCGTGTTCAAATTATGTTGACATCTTTTCTCTGTAAATCCTCTTTCATATTTACAATCTTGGAATCGATTATACCACACTTCCAAACAAGTTTAGAATTGGTTCATCTGTATTCCAAGACAACTATGTGATTGATCAATTATCAAATCACAATCATGGGTTCAATCGGTTATACAAATCACTAGGATCGGTTATACCTTTATATGGTTTGCTTGTGATCGAACACACAAGTTACCAGGACCGGTTACATCAGTTACCAGGATTGGTTACGTTAATTACCAGGACCGGTTACCATATACTCATGGTATTACTCGTGATCAATTACATCAGTCACTAAGATCGGTTACACCAATTACTATGACCAGTTACATTAATTACAAGGATCGATTACACAACTCTTTTGTGATCGGTCACACCAATTACTAGGATCGGTCACACCAATTACAAATATCGATCATACCATCTCAGGTGATTACTTAGGATCGGTTACACTAATTAAGTCATACCAAATCATAAGTTAGGCATTGTGATTAGTTATACCAAGTTACATAACAAGTTATGATCGATTCTACTAACTCACACATATTGGTAATCCAAAGATATGCAATGAATAACAACACCAATAAGCCTAGCGATTTCCTTTTCGATTTATAAAACAAGTTCATGAATGGACTTCCTTTAAAAAAAATGTAAACATTGTTTCCTAGAACGAAATCTTCACCTTTATCCATACACATAATCACAATAGCATTCATACGATTATGTCGATGTCATATATACGAAGTTCAAAAGATAAGCGTTATACTTCGTATTCCAATTCCTTAACACTATGATCATGTGATCATGTCACACTACTAGAGTATAGTCATTCACAGCTTCGCAGTTATGTTTTTCAATATAGCACGACTTGAAAGATATGTTAGGAATGAAACAGTTCAAGTCAATATTACTAACCTCAAGAGGAAGGATGATGTCGTCGTTGTAGCTCGTTACTTCTTCACATTCTTCAGGTCTTCGAGTAATACTTGTATGTCTCATAATCCTATACTTTCTATTCTAACCTATACAAAGTTGTCTCTAGTTACATAATAAGCGACTCTTAGATGAGTTTTGATTCACTAAAATATGACAACCAAACTTGACATACCAACGCTTGGTGGGTTCAACCGAGCTATGCTCTAACAAACTTCCACATGCTTCTTCCTCTGGACAGTAGTCAAGAGTTTCCATCCATGCTTTGGTTATCTCACTAACCTCATTATTAGAACAATCAAAGATATGCTGATCACATTTGTAGCACTTGGAACAAGTTCCATTATCATAGTCTTTGTGAACTTTCTTATCCATTTTATTGATTGAAGAAGATTTTTTACGAGAATTTCTTTTTCTCCTTCTAAGAGTTTTCTTTAACTATTGTACATACAGTGAAAGAGTCGAATTAAAGCAATTCTCATCCTTTATATCAATCAATTCCGGACATAGAGAATTTACATTAGGTGCAGTAACAGGATTGCAACACACGCGAAGTTTTTCTCTTTTACTTAGTTCAAGATCAAAAATCATTAGCTTTCCAACAAGAGTATTTCTGGAAAGTGTATCAAGGTTATTTCCTTCAACGATGGCATGTTTCTTAGAATCGTATCTAACTGGCAATGATCTGAGAATTTTCATCATAATGTCATTTTCAGGAATAGTCTTACCCAATGCAAAAGATGCATTAACAATTTCAGACACTTTGTGATTAAACTCATCAAATGAATCTTTATCAGCCATATGAAGGTTTTCCCAATCAGAATTTAGGTTTTGAAGCCTAGCTTCTTTATCAGAGGTATTCCCTTCAAATACGGTTTCTAAGATAACCCAAACATTTTTAGACCGAGTGCACATAGTCACATGGTGCTGAAGATCCGGGGTAATGGCATGGATGATAGCATTTAATCCGTTAGAATTTTGCTTTGCAACAAGAACTTCAACTTCACTATATCTACCAATATCCTTTGCAACCGTTACACCGTCTACTGTAACCATTGGAAGATCATAGCCATTAACAACACGAACCCATGATTGAAAATCACGCGCTTGAAGAAAGGCACGCATAGTAATTTTCCGCCATAAGTAATTCAAGCCACCGAAGACTAGCACTACGTTTATAGAGATAACACTTATGTACATAGAGTCAGATTGCTACAAACACAGACTTATGAAGTCTTAGCGTGTTTGCCTGCTCTGATACCAATTGAAAAAGTGGGGGTATAACAACCACAGCCAATAATTCGTTCGGCAATCTGTATGGACTAACTCTAATATTATTCCGAGAGCACTAGCTTATAAAGCGATCTCAACCAGGAAAGATATCAAAGATTTATATCTCATTTTCTCGAATCAATCAACAAATCAAACAGATAGAAATCTATGAGCCTGATTGATATGAGAAATACTTGGACGGTACCAATGACTAATGCCCAAGTGTCAATCAATTTATATCCAACAAACAAAGGACGGATTTACCAATTGATTGAACAACGCACAACCTGTGATATTTCCATTATATAAAAATATAATGCGGAAAAGAAATAACACAGACACCAGAAATTTTGTTAACGAGAAAACCGCAAATGCAAAAAAACCCCGGGACATTGTCCAGCATACCACACTGTATTAAGCCACTACAGACACTAGCCGACTACAAGTTAATTAACTTCAGACTGGAATGTAGTTGAGCCCTAACCAAGTCTCACAACGATTAAGGTATAGTCGCGTTCCTTACGCCTCTAGAACCACACCGGATTCTGCGCATTTGATTCCCTTAGCTGATCTCACCCACAACTAAGAGTTGTTACGACCCAAAGTCGAAGATTTATAAACAAATCTATCTCCCACATATAAGTCTATTCTGATAGATAAATCTGTCTCCCACAGAAGTACCTATGAAGTTTTGTTCCGTCTTATGATAAATCAAGGTGAACATGAACCAATTGATAATCCGGTCTTATACTCCCGAATAGAAGCATAGTGTAGATGGGGAAAAACGATTCGCTGGTTTCTTAGGGAATGGAGAGACGACCGTGTGACAAAGGCTCCTCAACCGAGCGAATTGCCTAACCTCAAACAGATGCAATGCACGGGAGTGCTTTTAGTTTGAGAGATCAATTGGTAGGGCTTCGGCCTAAACCAAGACAATGGCCGTTCCAGAGTCAATTCGGTCACAAAGAGGGAAGAGGGTTGATATGTATGAGGGAAGCTGAGAAGTGTGTGAGATCAATGATGATCAAGGATTGTGAATGTGTTTAAGGTTTCTGCAAGTTTTGAAAAAGTGGGGGTACAACAACCTCACCCAATATTTTGCTTAACAATCTGTATGGACTAACTCCGATATACTTTTAAGAGAATCAACTAGACAGTCAGACTCAATCTTAATAAAAAGTATATCAAAGAGTTATATTTCAATTTCTCGATTAAATACTTACTCAAGCAAATAGAAATCCGCAAGTCTAATTGAATACAAGAGAAATTAACTTGAACGGTACCAAAGACCAATGTTCAAGTATCAATCAATTTCAATAAACAACCAAAGATTGGAATTTCCAATTGATCTATTCAACACACAACCTGTGATATTTCAATTATATAACAAAATATAATGCGGAATAAAAATAACACAGACACCAGAAATTTTGTTAACGAGGAAACCGCAAATGTAGAAAAACCTCGGGACCTAGTCCAGATTGAACACACACTATATTAAGCCGCTACAGACACTAGCCTACTACAAACTAACTTCGGTCTGGACTGTAGTTGAACCCCAATCAATCTCACACTGATCCAAGGTACAGTTGCACTCCTTACGTCCCTGATACCAGCATGATAGATCTCACCCACAACTAAGATTTGCTACGACCCAAAGTCGAAGACTTTAATAAACAAATCTGTATCACATAGAAAAGTCTACATGAATAGATAAATATGTCTCCCACAAAAATACCTACGAGTTATGTTCCGTATTTTGATAAATCAAGGTGACAGGAACCAATTGATATACCGGAATTATATTCCCGAAGAACGGCCTAGAAATATCAATCACCTCACAATAATCTTAATCGACTAACGAAACAAGATATTGTGGAATCACAAACGATGAGACGAAGATGTTTGTGACTACTTTTCTATCTTGCCTAACGGAGAAATTAATCTCGAGACAATTTTACAATTGTACTCAATACGATAGAAATAGCAAGATCAGATCACGCAACTACAGAGAAAATAGTTGGGTCTGGCTTCACGATCCCAATGAAGTCTTCAAGTCGTTAACCTACAGGGTCTCGGTAGAAACCTAAGCTTAAAGGAGAATCAACTCTAGCTTATACAACTAATATCACACATGAGGTGTGGGGATTAGGTTTCCCAGTTGGTAGAGTTCTCCTTTATATAGTTTCCAAATCAGGGTTTGCAATTTAAGTTACCTTGGTAACAAAGCATTCAATATTCACCGTTTGATGAAAAGCTGATTAGATTCAAGCTAATATCTTTCAACCGTTAGATAGAACTTAGCTTGTTATACACAAATAAAATGCATGTTCATTTAGGTTTGTGTAACCGTACCTAAATGATGAGTGCCAAATAGTGCATATTTATACACCTTTTTATTGGCATTTTACTCATCTTTTGCGCATAGAAATCAGATATTATCCCATTCGTGTTTTCTTTGTTTTCAAGAATAAATATTTGTTTTAATTAATTTTGTATTTTTAGGTACTAAATAAAGTCCAGGAGAATCCGAGGAGCCAAAAGAGCGAAGAATTGGAGTCGAGCATCTATGGAGCAGATAGCCAAAGCTCCGCGCGCCAACCGGTTGCAACCCAACAAGGAAGACATGGGCTAGAGCTACCCACGACCCGGGATCCGAGCCCGCTCACCTGAGCCGTCAAGATCTCGCGGCTACATCCAACGGTCGCTCCATCGCTTACATCTATCTCTCGATGATCCCGTACAACACCGAATCACACCGAGACCGCTACCATTCTCGTCCGTTCGAGATCTTCCCGGCTAAATCCTACGCTCGGTGAGCGTTCCCATCAAACTTGCCGCCGCGCCCGCCTCACAAAGAAAATCCCTAACCCTATACTACCCACTCGACCAAACCCCATTCTCACTATCCATCTTCTCTTTCTTCTCCCTCTCCCGTCACTTTCACAGAAAGGAGCTGCTCCGCCATCTCCCTTCACCATCTTCTCCCAACACCATCTCCTCCATCATCTCACCTTCCATCGCCATAACCCCCACCGCAGTACCCGGCACCCTCTCTAGAGCTAGATTTCTCTCACTTAGCTTCTTTCAAACCCTAGAAGCTAATTTAGAGAAAACTAGATCTAGGTTTCACCAACCACCATGCATGGCGTCTTGAGCCGATTGGTGTGAAGAAGGAGCAGTTGGAGCGACATGGGTTTGAATTATTTACTTTTTATTTTTCTATGTTTTTAATCAAATTTAGGGTTTGGGTGTTTTTCGGGGAGGCATGTATAAATAGAAAGTGTTGGTGGATGTTAGGAGCACGCCTGGATTAGCCAGGGCGGTCAATTAGGTTTATTTTGTTCTTTGTTGTTTCATTATGTTTTAATTTCAAAGCTAGGGTTTGAGATGAAACCTCCGTTGCCATATTGTGTGTTTATGCTCTGGCGAGCTTTCTTAAATGTTTAAAATTATAATTATGTCTTCAATTAGGGCTTCCACTATTTTTTCTCTCACAATGGATGTCTTGCATCCATTGTAGTTAGGTTACATCTGTTGTGAGATTGCCACAGCTCATACCTTAGGCACAAAAGCTAACTCCATTGACTAGTTGTACTTAATTAGACAACTAGTGCTCGGTTTAGCACTTTAGCCGTTATTAGAAGCATAACTTGGAGAAACCCCTTAGATAGGTGGTGGGTTTGACACCCTGCCCTTATCAGTCAAGGATAAGAAAGCCTCAACTCAGTTGAGCACACAATAAGAATTCAGTGGTGGAATTGATAACCTAAGCACCCATTCTATCTCTGTTTTATACCTTAGTTTAGGATCACAACTAAAAATCAGCCGTATCGGCAACAAAAATATATGCTGTCACCTTGTTACCACCACTTGAAGTCAGTTAAGCAGCCTTAGATCACATAAGGGCACCACAAGTCTCTGTGGTTCGACCCGTACGTGCCCAGTGCTACATCACGACACCGTGCACTTGCGGTATCACCGTAGGCCTTCATTATAGACATCTTTTCGGGCCTACCAAGTTTTTGGCGCCGTTGCCGGGGACTTGGCGTGTGCCTTGTTTCGATCTTTGCCTTGCTTCACCGAATGTGCATCCTCGTATATACTTGCATCATTGTCTTTCAATATTCCCCGTATATATGTGTCTTATTTCCATGATATTTCATATGTAACTTAGCTTTGTAACTTTATTAGCCTCGCATTGTAATTCTCGCCTGTACATTTCCACCCCGCATCATTGCCTCATGATTTGTTCTTTGTTAGCCTAGTTCTTCCTTAGTTAGTTTGCATCATCTTGTAGCCTAATTTGTGCATCGTAAGATAAGCATATAACACTCTAGCTGTAGTTTAGTTTAGTTTAACTCACTGATTGTAACTCAACAAAGATTTTGTTTTTCTGCACCTTTTTACATCTCTGCCTTAGTAGCTGTAACTTGTATCACTCCATTCTCACCTGCTTTATCCATAGCTGTAAATACTAGTTTCTCTCACCTGTCATTTGCATCTGTCATGTGCATAGTAGTCTAACTTCATCTGTCATTAGCATCTTTGCATCTCAGTGCATATCATTTGCATATCATTTGCATCTCGGTGCATAACAAATGGGAACTGAATTCTTTGTTGAAATGCGCAGGTGCATTCTCTGTCTTTGCCGATGCTTGGCTGTTGCATTCTTGAGCAACCAAGACCGAACTTGTTGAACTTGCTCTTGTGCTTGTCTTTGTCTTCTTGAGCAAGCCCAAGGAGTGGGAGAAAAGCGCAAGGGGCCCGAGTCACAAAACTCGAGCACAATTCGGTGTAAGTGACTCCATACGCCTTTGTGAACTAGGTTAAACTAGCATATCGAGCTTAAACTCCATTTTGAAGCTTGGAGTTGAATGGGTCACAACTTGGAAGCCCAAGTTAGCTGACCTGCAACCCGATAACCTAGCTTTCTTCTAGTCTCATAAGTGTTGAGCTGCCCCGTTAAAATTGTCCGTGCTTTTGTGAGTCCGTGTCTTTGTGTTGCAAGGCTACAATTTGTGTTGTGCTGTAACTCACCCTGAGCCTAAACCTGACCTGCAAACTATCAGACCTCACTCGCCTAGCTATCCTGCTCCCTTGCTAGCCCCTGCAGCTACAAGTTTGAAGCTCCACCCCATGAAGCCGTTGAGCCAATTTATTGTCAATATGTGCATGCTTGTGTGTGACCCGTGGTATTTGAATGAGCCGTTGAGCAGCAGTAACTTGTGGATTAGCCTAAACCGGTGGTATTGTTCTCTAAGCCCCATTTCGCCTTGTGAGATATTTATGCATGCTTGACTCTGTTTGAAAGCTTGAACCTCTCAAACTCGCAAGTATTTGTGCACTTGTGAACTCGCAGCATCATCCTCCCGAGTTGCGCATTCTCATGTGCGTGATCATTTTTTAGCCCTCGCCAAAGATTGCTCATCCCCATTGCATTTGTGTATCTATGAACCAGTCTCTGCAAACTGTGTATGATCCTGTGGCCATGAGTAAATTGATAAACAACACCTTTGCATAACCTGTGTGCATATAACCTAGTCTGGGCATAAGATTCCCTTGTGCTGTGCACACACTACATTGAGCTGTGCTGTTTGTATAAGTTGATGTGCAATCTAAGCCTCTACAAGGCCTGTGCTTTAAACCCTAGGCCTCGACAAACGTGGTGTTCACCTCCAGCCCCTGCAGCTGTGAATTTGAACTCCAACTTAGCTAACAAAATTGCCTGCAAGCCCTGTTGACCCTGCAAAGCATGCTTGATTCTGCTCTAAACCTTGTGTGAGTTTGTGCCACCCTGTGGATTTTTATTTGTTAGCCTGTGCATCAGATCTCACTTGCTGTGCTGAGATGTGAATGCACTTAGACCATGTGTTGTGCAAACTAGCCAAGCTATGCTTGAACTACCAATGGGCTTAACCCTCACACAACCTGTGCTGAGCTCTGCCAATCTCTGCACTCAAATTAGCTGAAACCCACATATTGGGTTGAGCATACACTCTACACATAAACTGGGCTTTGCAACCAGTTCTTGGCACTAAAACTGAAGCCCACAGCTGGGCTCACTAAAACCAAACTGGTCTGCAAAAGACTAAGCCCATATCTGTTGGGCTATACACACAGCCCACATAACCAAGCACAAGCAACCTGGGCCGTGCAACATACTAGAACCCACACTGCTGGGTTAACTGAATCCTACCTGGGCTTTGTGCACACACTGAGCCCACATCCTCTGGGCTATACTTCTGCACACCCAAACTGGGCTGTGCAATCGACTAAGCCCACCTAACTGAATCCTACCTGGGCTTTGTGCACTCACTGAGCCCACATCCTCTGGGCTATACTTCTGCACACCCAAACTGGGCTGTGCAATCGACTAAGCCCACCTAACTGAATCAAACCTGGGGTGCTCACAATCAAGCCACACTGATGGGCTGAACACCTTCACTGGGCTAACTCAACCTAGGCTTTGCACAACCACTTGGGCTGCAACCACACAACCTTCAGCCCACATAAGCTAGACATCTGGGCTGTGCAGTTCACAAATCCTGGGCTTCAAACAACAAATCCCAACAAAACCAAATGAATCCCATTGAAACCAAATCCCAAAACAAACCAAAAGCCCAATAAACCAAATTCCCACATAAACCAAAGCCCATTTTCATGTTATATTTGTTAATGCTTGTACATATTTTCTATTGGGTTGACCCTCAACTTTTTAGGACTTGTTAAATTTTCTTTTCTTGATCGGTTGAGTCTTCTTGTACATTTATTGTGCTAATCCGATATGATTTCCGTTGAGAATGTTGGATTTTGCCTTGACGAATGAAGCTCAACCTTGCTCCCGCCGCCATCCGGTAATCTCTTCCCTTTTTATCTTATCAGCATAGTTCTTGTGGTACGTGACTGTTCAAATTTTTCCTATCGTGACACATTGAGGACAATGTTTGATTTAGGTTTGGGGGTGCATTTGCATATTTTTGCATTTAGAGTTTTTAGTCTTTTATTTTAGAGTTTTTAGTCTTTTATTTAAAAAAAAAAAAAAAAAAAAAAAAAAAAATTCAAAAACTTTTTGCAAATAAAAACCTCCAACTTTTAGAGATTTTAGAGTCACTAGCATGCTTTTAGCTATGTTTACATAGAGAATACGTCGAAATAACAGAAACTTGGAAGTACTGGGAGAACGCAATCGGGTTTCTTAGTTGATTAGAGCGTTAAAGTTGGATTTAACCATACGGGAGGGCTTAATTAGGTCTTTGTTTAGATATTCGGTAGTAGAATTGTGATCACCCATAGTGGAGACTACCCATTTTACATCAAGTGAGGCACCAACCTTCAAATTTTTGCAACTTTCTAGAAAAGTCTGTTAGGAGTGTGTGTCACCTTACGTAAATTCGGGTAGGAATGGTGAGCTACCCAACTTCGCACCATTTTCAAAGCACTACTTTTGATCTCTTGAGTGCTAGTTTTTGTCAATCATGAGGGTGACGTCTAAAGATGAAAACTCCTTCTAAATACCGATTTGTAGTTAGCATCATTCTCTCTCTCAATCAGCAAGACCCATAGAAACACATCATCGTCAAACAACAGGAGCGAATCGAGAATATTGAAAGAAAAATTGATATAGTCCAAGGTTTATGTGCAACAAAGAAAAGAAAATAGGATGAGAATTAATAAAATTTATAAAATCAAGACAATACAAGTTGTGGAAAAATTGAGTGATAAAGTCCTTTGTCCATGGAGTTAGTTGTTTCATTATTTGTATTTGTATTTTTATTTTCACTTCTCAAAAAAAAAAAAAAAAAAAAAAAAAAAAAAAAAAAATCAAAAATCAAAAATCAAAAATCAAAAAAATATTGTAGTTTATTTTCTTATTTTTGCTACCACCATGGTAAAGAAGAGTTTAAAAAGAAAAATCCAAACAACAAGGAATTTGAGTAGAAAAGTTAAAAATTGTCAAGTTTTTGTGAAGTTTAGAAGTTCGTCATCAACATTTGAAGACCAGAAGACCGAAGATTGAAGACGTTTCTATGGTTTCTTATGAGAGAGTGATATTAATTGCCGATCGGGTGAGAAGTGAGTGAGTACTCCCACCCCTTGCTAATGGTTGATTTTCCTTTCTTAGAGATCATTAGAAAAAGATTCTTTTTGTCCACACTTTTGTGGAGTCTCCAGAATTTATTTCGGAAGGTTATCCTTCTTACCTCCAACGGTGTGGATTTCTCTCTTTATTCCCGCCGCACACATGAGAGACTAAAAAAGCGATCTTTTGAGTGCAATTATCATAAAACCCTAATGGTGAGGCGAAGTCGAGGCTTATGATCACAATCGAATCCGAATTCTTTCATATGGTATGGTTACTTCTCGCTCAAGACTTAAGGATGAGAATGCGTTCTTCGATAGTTCTAACTGGGTTACTAGCATGCGTAAAAACTATATTCTCATAGCTTCTTGGAGGCTTGGGACTCTTTACACTCGAAGTTGGAGAAGGTTTTGTGGGTACACCTCTCGGTAAACCCTCACGAGACTACAACTCGTCCACTAGGGACACCTAGGGGTTTAAAGGCTTAGTGCATACGCTAAATGCATTCGAGAGAGACTGCTGATAGGGGTATAGTTAGGATTTCTTATTTTTGTTTTACTTGAGGACAAGTAAAATTCAGGTTTGGGGGTATTTGATGAGTGCCAAATAGTGCATATTTATACACCTTTTATTGGCATTTTACTCATCTTTTTGCGCATAGAAATCGGATATTATCCCATTTCGTGTTTTCTTTGTTTTCAAGAATAAATATTTGTTTTAATTAATTTTGTATTTTTAGGTACTAAATAAAGTCCGGAGAATCCGAGGAGCCAAAAGAGCGAAGAATTGAGTCGAGCATCTATGGAGCAGATAGCCAAAGCCGCGCGAATCAGTTTGCAACCCAACAAGGAAGACATGGGCTAGAGCTACCCACGACCCGGATCCGAGCCCGCTCACTCGAGCCGTCAAGATCTCGCCCGGCTACATCCAACGGTCGCTCCATCGCTTACATCTATCTCTCGATGATCCCGTACAACACCGAGATCACACCGAGACCGGCTACCATTCTCGTCCGTTCGGATCTTCCCGGCTAAATCCTACGCTCGGTGCGAGGCGTTCCCATCAAACTTTCCGCGCCCTGCCTCACAACGAAATCCCTAACCCTATACTACCCACTCGACCAAACCCCATTCTCCTATCCATCTTCTCTTTCTTCTCCTCTCCCGTCACTTTCACGCCAGAGCAGAGCTCGCTCCGCCATCTCCCGACCATCTTCTCGCAACACCATCTCCTCCATCATCTCACCTTCCATCGCCATAACCACCCATCGCACAACACGCACCCTCTCTAGAGCTAGATTTCTCTCACTTAGCTTCTTTCAAACCTAGAAGCTAATTTAGAGAAAACTAGATCTAGGGTCAGCCAACCACCATGCATGGCGTCTCGAGCCGATTGACGAGGAAGAAGGAGCAAAGTTGGAGCGACATGGGTTTGAATTATTTACTTTTTATTTTCTGTTTTTAATCAAATTTAGGGTTTGGGTGTTTTCAGGGGAGGCATGTATAAATAGAAAGTGTTGGTGGATGTTAGAAGCACGCCTGGATTAGCCAGGGCAGTCAATTAGGGTTTATTTTGTTCTTTGTTGTTTCATTATGTTTTAATTTCAAAAGCTAGGGTTTGAGATGAAACCCTGTTGCCATATTGTGTGTTTATGCTCTGCTGAGCTTTCTTAAATGTTTAAAATTATAATTATGTCTTCAATTAAGGCTTCCACTACTTTTCTCTCACAATGGATGTCTTGCATCCATTGTAGTTAGGTTACATCTGTTGTGAGATTGCCACAGCTCATACCTTAGGCACAAAAGCTAACTCCATTGACTAGTTGTACTTAATTAGACAACTAGTGCTCATAGTTTAGCACTTTAGCTGTTATTAGAAGCATAACTTGGAGAAACCCCTTAGATAGGTGGTGGGTTTGACACCCTGCCCTTATCAGTCAAGGATAAGAAAGCCTCAACTCAGTTGAGCACACAATAAGAATTCAGTGGTGGAATTGATAACCTAAGCACCCATTCTATCTCTCGTTTTATACCTTAGTTTAGGATCACAACTAAAAATCAGCCGTATCGGCAACAAAAATATATGTCAGTCACCTTGTTACCACCACTTGAAGTCGGTTAAGCAGCCTAGATCACATAAGGGCACCACAAGTCTCTGTGGTTCGACCCGTACGTGCCCAGTGCTACATCACGACACCGTGCACTTGCGGTATCACCGTAGGCCTTCATTATAGACATCTTTTCGGGCCTACCACTAAACATGTACACCTAGTTGGTTCAACAGTAGTTAACCAAATGGTTAGCCATATGAGCACTTTCATATAAACCTTATTCATCTTCACCATAACTAGTTCAAATGACTCAAAAGAACTAGTTAGAGAGTTGTTCAATTGCTTAGATCTCATAGAAGTATATAAGACATAATCGAAGCAAAAACGATTTGATTCACTCGAATCGATTCATGAACATTATAGCCGCGGTTTGCAAATATGCATTCCTTAGTTTATATATGTCTTAGTTCACGAATAACCGTTTTTAGAAAATAACCCACTTATGCACGCATACCGGTACGCGGACTTAAGTACCCTGATTGAGTTTGTTTTCAGTTCACAAACTCCAACAAAAATTCACGGGACGTGAACTTCCGGCAGTACGCGTACAGGTACGCGGACATTAGTTTTGTTTATCCTGAGTAGCAAAGTACGCATACTTTGGTTCAAGGATTATGGACTTACACGTATGAGTTATCACACAATGTTTATATCTAACCATGGTTATATATTCTAAACTCTCATTTCAATCATTCAAACAGAGGATGTTAAATAGAGGTTATTCACACACTATTTTTCATCAAAGCAATTTTCAAGATATTTAAATAATCAACATGACTTTCGTCACTTGTAAAGATTAACTTGGCCAAAGCGAAAGCTTACCAATACATATTTCGAGAAATAGATAAGCGAGATAAACTCGGCTCGAAATAAAAAATGTGTATAATCGAAGTCTATATAGCCATACGACTTTTGTCTCAAGATATGAGATAGAGTAGATAGACTTTTGAGTGATAGATAAGTTCAAGTCTCCACATACCTTTTAGTCGATGAAGTTCCACCAGTTCCTTGAGTAGTTCTTCGTCTTGTATGATGAACGCCGTGGAGTCTAGAGCTCAACTACACTTTTTATCCTAGTCCGAGAATTAGCTATAAGTAGACTAGAAATCAAGACTTATAGTTTTGGCAACTAAACTTGACAAACAAGCTTGAGATAGCAACGCTTGCGAGTTCGACCGAGCAGTGCTGTGACAATATCCCCCTTAGCGACAAAACTATCAATACATATGGAATATAAAATAAATAAACTTTGCAGCTTCTCTTCCACATGCATGATCTCCTTGGTTCTTTAACATTACTCGAAATCTTCGTCACTTCCAAGTACTCCAATGATTTCAAAGATATTCAATGCAGCATCATTGTTGTTGAAGATCCGTAGCCATAACAATGAGAAAACAAAAGCTCTCAATCATTGTTACACAGTGTCATAGTATTATTACACAGCATCAAAGTTCAATTGTATCACAACTTTGACAAAAATACTATGGTGATATGTATCACTCCCCCTTAGTCAATACTTATCTCACATGAAAACCACTCCCCCTTACATAATGATCCGAAAACCATATTTATTTGTAGTGTGAACTACACATTAATTCTCCCCCTTTTTGTCAATAAAATTGGCAAAGGTACGAAAACTAGTGGGATCCTAATGAAATTTCCATAGAGACACTTCATGACCAAAAGAAAGCACATATCAACTTTTAGATGCAATCATATAGCCGAAACTAAATGCATTCATCAAGGAGTTTATAAAGATACAAGATAACCCCTATAATATTCCACAAACCGCACTCCCACAAAGATTTGGCAATTAAGCACAAGTTCAATTAAGAACTCTCCCCCATTAAATGTCATTCCCGAAAGAACAACAAGAGCGAACTTACTTTCACAAGAAAAGAAGGATTTCTTTGGACATAACAAATCACATACGAATATGAATTTGTATCCAAAGTACTCAAATAAATTAACCACAAGAGAACCCATGATTAATTTAATCAAAAATTCTCAACATAAGAAAACTTACGGAGCCGCACAGTATATACATAAAAAAAATATGGATCAGGGAAGATCAATACTGCGGAATAAACAAAGATTCATTCTATCTTTCATCACTATTTGCACAATGACATATAATAGACTTAATCTTTGTAAACAAAAGCTCATCCTTTCTTCCATCAATATTTGCATAATGATATAAAAGGCTTAACTTTTGCATGTCAAAAGTTCATTCAATCTTTTATCAATACTTGCATACGAAAGACTTAACTTTTGACCACGTATGAGACAATCATAGTTCACGGACGCAAACACACATATCCCATAACAGTTTTGCAATATATAAAACCATAAAGATTAATACTAAAAAATCATCTTCCAAATAAACTTTAGAATTTAAACAAATAAATCTAAAACCATTGAAGATGAAAATAGTTGGACATAGCTATGTGTAATCACAATAATGGCTATTCCAAACTCTAGTAATTCTTCTTAAAAACACAAGAATAAAATTCTCATAAGAAGTTTTCCTAGACATTGAGACCTCTGAAAATTTTTGTATCGTCCCCGAACTCCTTGTCGTCAACAGCCATGAGAACATATGGTTCGTGAAGAAAGGAGTCAATTCCAACAAACCTTCTAGGCTGATGATGTCGAACCAGGGCTTTCTGAATTTCAAGAGTTCTCATAACACAAGCCTTTATTTGTTGAATCTCCTTCCTTGTCTCCTTCAACTCTTCAAGAATATCAGAAAACTTCTGAGAATTTGAAGGAACAGCTCTTGGATTCCTCACATTCCTTCTTTTTCTTTTCAAAGTTGGAGGAATCAGAGATTTTTCTTTTTCCTTCATGATTGATGGCTTAACAATCATATTAACATCTTTTCCACCAGAAGAAATGATGCTTGGAGTATCCATTGCGTACGCTCAACAAGCAGTCTTTGGTTAAAAAGAGTTTCAGGGAAGGAAAAAGATATGTAGGGTTACGAAACCTTTAAACACACAGGTTCGTGTACACAAAACTCTCAACCCTATAAAAGGCAGAATTGTCTATTTTAACCCCCCTTTTTTTATTGACTAACCAGGGAAGTCCTTTACAATATCAATTAGATATGAAAAGCGACATGAATTCCAGACTTTACAATGCTCTCGGAGCGACAACAAAAGAAAAAAATCAAAAACAGATAAAGATTTTTCTTTTCTTAAATCCTGAGGTGTGCAAAATCTTGTCTCTTTTAATCAGCCACATGAGACAAGATGCACTAACCAACACAATTTAAGTTGTGCTGGGATGAACAATAATCTGTCCATCATATCTCTTTCGATCGGAATTCATAAAACCATGTTTCTCATAGTGTTTAGACCATAAACTTCTATCTAATGGTCTTGTCTTATCCTTGAAACTAACTTCTTTGTGAAGATAAAATCTTACATACCTCAGCGGTCTTTCGAACAAGTTTAAGCTTGTTTGCTAATCGATTTGCTCTCCGTTGAAGTTTGTTGACATGTCTCAATTTGTGTTTGTACTTGAAACACTTTGATAGTTCATGACCTTTGAGTGAACAATACGAGCATGTCACCCCGGAGTATGATTCGCCGTCGAGATGTGCAAGCTGCTAGGCACATAGTGGAACCTGAAACATTAGACAAAGAGTTTCCAAAGGAAAGGTTAATTTTTTCTTCCAGATTGGTTGAGTTGTCTTCTGAAAGAATATCAAGATTGATGTATGTATTGCTACAATTATCAAAATCAATATTTTCACAAAGAAGTGCAACACTTGATTTTCCGTCTTCATTAGAATCATAGTTGTCAGACATTTCATCAAAAGTTGCAGCAAGACCTTTGTTCCCAGTGTATTTCTTTCGATTTGGACACTCATTTGCAAAATGACCAAAACCTTTACACTTAAAGCACTGAGGCATATCCCGTCATCGGTTTCATCATTATCCCTATTTTTAGAGGAACACGATTATGAGGTTTATCTGATGACCTGGATTTATCTCAGAGAACCGTTTACTTCTTTTCAAAAGAAGATCCCTAAACTGTCTTGTGATCAACGAGACTGACTTGCGAAGATCTTCATCTGATGAATCAGCCTCAAAAAGATCATCTTCAGATATGCAAACACTTTTACTTTTATCAAGTAATTTAGTGTTCTTTTGTGCTTTGAAAGCAACATCCTTTCTAGATTTGGATATATGCTCATGATCAAAGATCATTAATTTCCAAACCAGAGTATTTCTGGAATGAGTTGCGAGATTATTTCCTTATACGATGGCATGCTTCTTAGAATCGTATCTGGATGGTAGAGATTTGAGAATCTTCATCACAATGTCCTTTTCAGAAATAGTCTTACCCAATGCTAAGGATGCATTAACAATTTCAGACACTTTGTGATTAAACTCATCAAATGATTCTTCATCTGCCATCGAAGGTTTTCCCAGTCAGAATTTAGGTTTTGAAGCCTAGCTTCCTTCTCACAGGTATTCCCTTCAAATATAGTTTCTAAGATATCCCAGGCATCTTTAGACTTCGTGCACGTAGTCACATGATGCTGAAGATCTGGGGTAATGGCATATATGATAGCATTTAAGCCGTCAGAATTTTGCTTTGCAACAAGGATTTCTTCTGGACTATATGCACCAATATCCTTAGGTATAGACACATCGCCTTCTGTATCAACCGGAGGAGTATAGCCATTAACAACACGTACCCATGTTTGAAAATCACGAGCTTGAAGAAAAGCACACATATCAATTTTGCACCACAAGTAGTTTGAGCCATCGAAGACTGGTGGTACATTTATGGAGATATAACTTCTGTCCATAGAGTCAGATCGCTACAAACACATACTTATAAGGTCTTTAAACGTGTTTGCCTGCTTTGATACCAATTGAAAAAGTGGGGGTACAACAATCTCACCCAATATTTTGCTTAGAAATCTGTATGGACTAACTCCGATATACTTTTAAGAGAATCAACTAGACAGTTAGACTCAATCTTAATAAAAAGTATATCAAAGAGTTATATCTCAATTTCTCGATTCAATACTTACTCAAGCAAATAGAAATCTGCGAGTCTAATTGAATACAAGAGAAATTAACTTGAACGGTACCAAAGACCAATATTCAAGTATCAATCAATTTCAATCAACAACCAAAGGTTGGATTATCCAATTGATCGATTCAACGCACAACCTGTGATATTTCAATTATATAACAAAATATAATGCGGAAAAGAAATAACACAGACACCAGAAGTTTTGTTAACGAGGAAACCGCAAATGCAGAAAACCCCCGGGACCTAGTCCAGATTGAACACACACTGTATTAAGCCGCTACAGACACTAGCCTACTACAAACTAACTTCAATCTGGACTGTAGTTGAACCCCAATCAATCTCACACTGATCCAAGGTACAATTACGCTCCTTACGTCTCTGATCCCAGCAGGATACTACACACTTGATTCCCTTAGCTGATCTCACCCACAACTAAGAGTTGCTACGACCCAAAGTCGAAGAATTTAATAAACAAATCTGTATCACACATAAAAGTCTACAAGAATAGATAAATCTGTCTCCCACAGAAATACCTACGAGTTTTGTTCCGTCTTTTGATAAATCAAGGTGAACAGGAACCAATTGATATACCGGACTTATATTCCCGAAGAATATCCTAGAAATATCAATCACCTCACAATAACCTTAATCGACTAGCGAAACAAGATATTGTGGAATCACAAACAATGAGACGAAGATGTTTGTGACTACTTTTCTATCTTGCCTATCGGATAAATTAATCTCGAGCCAATTTTACAATTGTACTCAATACGATAGAAACAACAAGATCAGATCATGCAACTACAGAGAAAATAGTTGGGTCTGGTTTCACAATCCCAATAAAGTCTTTAAGTCGTTAACCTAAAGGGTCTCGGTAGAAACCTAAGGTTAAAGGAGAATCGACTCTAGCTTATACAACTAGTATCACACAGGAGGTGTGGGGATTAGATTTCCCAGTTGCTAGAGTTCTCCTTTATATAGTCTCCAAATCAGGGTTTGCAATCTAAGCTACCTTGGTAACAAAGCATTCAATATTCACCGTTAGATGAAACCTGATTAGATTCAAGTTAATATCTTTCAACAGTTAGATCGAACTTAGATTATTATACACAAATGAAATGCACGTTCATTTAGGTTTGTGTAACTGTACCTAAACGTGTACACCTAGTTGGTTCAACAGTAGTTAACCAAATGGTTAGCCATATGAGCACTTTCATATCAACCTTATTCATCTTCACCATAACTAGTTCAAATGACTCAAAAGAACTAGTTAGAGAGTTGTTCAATTGCTTAGATCTCATAGAAGTATATAAGACACAATCGAAGCAAAAACGATTTGATTCACTCGAATCGATTCATGAACATTATAGCCACGGTTTGCAAATATGCATTCCTTAGTTTATATATGTCTTAGTTCACGAATAACCGTTTTTAGAAAATAACTCACTTAAGTACGCATACCGGTACGCGGACTTAAGTACCGGATTGAGTTTGTTTTCAGTTCACAAACTCCAACAGAAATTCACGGGGCGTGAACTTTCGGAAGTACGCGTATAGGTACGCGGACTTTAGTTCCGGTTATCCTGAGCAGCAAAATACGCATACTTTGGTTCAAGGATTATGGACTTACAATCACACAGTGTTTATATCCAACCATGGTTATATATTTTAAACTCTCATTTCAATCATTGAAACATTCTTAGAGGATGTTAAATAGAGGTTATTCACACACTATTTTCATCAAAGCAATTTTCAAGATATTGAAATAATCAACATGACTTTCGTCACTTGTAAAGATGAACTTGGCCAAAGCGAAAGCTTACCAACACATATTTCGAGAAATAGATAAACGAGATAAACTCGGCTCGAAATAGCAAATGTGTATAATCGAAGTCTATATAGCCATACGACTTTTGTCTCAAGATAGGAGATAGAGTAGATAGACTTTTGAGTGATAGATAAGTTCAAGTCTCCACATACCTTTCAGTCGATGAAGTTCCACCAGTTCCTTGAGTAGTTCTTCGTCTTGTATGATGAACGTCGTGGAGTCTAGAGCTCAACTACACTTTATATCCTAGTCCGAGACTTAGCTATAAGTAGACTAGAAATCAAGACTTATAGTTTTGGCAAATAAACTTGACAAACAAGCTTGAGATAGCAACGCTTGTAAGTTCGACCGAGCCGTGCTCGAATAAGTTTTCTGTGAACTGTTGAGTTCGAATAAGTTCTGGTCGATTGATGGAATTCTTGAAAGTGTTTGCTCAAAAAATTGTCTGTCATTCAATCGTGGATTCAGAGACTTATTCATATTGCCATAATAGTAGACACATTGATCTCCAGTAAGTGTGACGGTTTCTCGAGTGAAAGAGTGGGAGAGTGGGAATCGTGTGTTAACCAGTTTCAGGTCGTGCGGAAGCAAGGATCGTTCCCACGAAGAGCAGGGAGTTTAATTGTCAAAAAGGTCATAATGGGAAGGGGGGGTTGTTTTAGATTGTAAACAAAGTAGATAAAGCAATTAAAATTGAGTTGCAAGCAATAGGGAGAGAGATGACTGAGGAATCCTTATTCGTTACTAAACCGTCAATGAGTTAATATATTCATCAATTCATCATTAATCATAGATTATCATCAACCGTGGGATAACAACTAGCGCAGTGCTACCCCCTAAAGTCCTTTGGGCACTGGATACTGAAGCGCTCGAATATCAGATTCTATTCATCCAAGCCACCAAGTAGTAGCGCACTCAAGGTTTAACTTGATTGAATGCTTTAAGTTTTAAGACTTAGGTTAATCTTAGTAGTTAGACTCTTAGCGCAAGGTCCAATTTCTAATGCTGTTCTACACGCGATTGATCCCTTAATCCTCTCGCCAAGGTCTCACGTATTCTACTTGTGTAAGGATTATTCAACAATTACACGGATATCCTAACCCTTTACTAGCAATAGATCAATTAATAAACTACTATAGTTGGCCACCTAGAGCAATTAATTTATCAATCATAAGCATTAATCAAAGTAGAAGCAAACGATAATCATATGAAGAAATCAAACTAGATGCATATTGATGTGACTCAATAATGTTGTAGAAAGTGGTAGTAAGGTTGTCGTTCACTCGGACTTGATGAGATTGATTTTTAAGAATTAATAAAAGAAAATAATAAAAATATAGAATATATACAATTTATGTCACAAGATGGAGAGATGTGCTGGGACTCAGGATTCGTCCAAACTCATAACAAAAGGTTCAATTTATTTATTCTCAACAATTAAAGCTCAATAAACAAAATAACACCGACTCTTATTTTTGCCAAGGTAGACTCTCAAAAGATTAATTGTATCCCTAAGCATAGATTATCTAAACAAAGCATAACCTATCTAATTGAATAACAACCAATTTAATCAAATCATAATTCTATTTTAATTAGTGCAAAAGCCAAATAAAGAATTAATTAAAATTACCCATGTATGAAATTTGTCTTCCTCCGTCGTCCCAGTGATGGGTTCTAGCTCATCATGTTGGAAACACGCTCAAAATCCATTTTTATTGCTCAAAGGAGGTGTACAAATGATGAAATGGAGAAAATGATGAAAATCAAGTGTTTGCAACGATTATAAGTGTTGCAAATACTGTTATGAGGAATGATAAAACCGTTACTTCTTTTAAGTCTGCCCCCTCCGTATTACGACCCTCGACTAAGTGTCGTAAACACTGTAGAATAACGACGCCTCACGGTGGTCGTTCCCGCGTTCTTGAAGATGCGACGACGAGAAAATGGTCTTCTCTGTAACTTTGATTTTCGGCTCTTCTAGCGTTCTAAAACCTCCCAAACTCCCCGTGCCCTTGCCTTCGACCCCAGCAACCTATTTATACCTTTTTGGACCAAGAATCACTCCTCATTAATCCAAGATATCCTCCCATCACTCAATGAGAAAAGATATTATTCTCGTGAAATATTCTTTCTTTTTTTTTGTAAAGACGCGCGTCGTATCAATACAACCTTCCTTATTCGACTATTTCACGCTCCTTGGCGACCGGGCTCTATCCAAACACGAGCGAAATCGTGTAATCCCGTGAATATCCCTTTCCGTCGCATGTGTGCCCCGATTTCTTCTCTAGGATTATCCGACCAAAACTAATCGAACAAAAGGCCTATACAGACCTTTGTTATGCTCCAACAAAGCTTCCCAACCAATTTCAACCCATTGAATCTCCCTATAACACGTCCAAAAATCCAAACAAAAATCTGCCAGTGATGTGAATATTTTCCCGCCAAAACCAAATTTGAAATGGAGAGGATGAAGTGCCCTAGATCCAAAACATGGGCGCCTTTATCGGCTTGGGTGCACGGGGTGCCCTTATCCAAATTGAGGGTGCCTTTATCACTTTTCTCCCGGGGGTCCAAATAACACTTTTTGAGCAACCTTTTCCGCACAAGTGTATTTCTCCAAAAACACCTACACACACATAAAAACACCAAAATTAGTACGAAAATCGAGACCAACAATAGAGACAATGAGGACAATTCAGACACAAAAATGTGTCTATCACATATATTAAACCAAATCAAGTATAGAACTTAGAATTAATCCTCAATCAAGTATGGGTTTATCTACTCATGGATGTAGGAGCATCCATGTTATACAATTGATAAACTAGAGAAGAAATCATTACGATTGATAAGAACCGCTTCGAACCCTAGCTTTTCATCCGTTAGTTGTTCCTCTCCTCCAAGACTTGCAAATAATGTAAAAGATGTCTTCTTAATTTTTTAGAGGTGTATTTATATAGTGCTCACGAAATTAGGTCTTCAAATTCCTTCCGGGCCCGTGTATTATCGAAAACGGGGTCAAAAACGCGTCAAAAGTGTCCCGGGAAGTTGTCAGGTTTGGCTCAAACGTGTATGTACTTCTTAGGTCGAACCTGACAATTTATTTTTGCTCTGGATGAATGTCAGGTTCGGCTCAAAAGTGGTGGGGTGTTATCAGCTGAACCTAGGTTTGGCTAGCTCTTTTTCGGCCGAACATTCTCCTGTAACTTCTTGTATTTTCGTCCAAAACTTGCTCCAAAGTTCGGCTCATTTCATGGTTTCTCTTATTAGCCGACCCCTCTCCTGGATACTTTGTTCAAAACTCATTTTTAGGTTCGGCTTAGGTCATTGGATCATCTTCTAGCCGAACATTTACACTTAAAATCTTCCGAAAACTTGATTTTTATGTTGCAGGTTCGGCTGACTCGAGCTGATGAAGTTATCAGCCGAACCTCTCTCTATAACTTCAAATCTTCAAATATTGTTTTGCCCACAACTTCTTCGTCCGATGTCGGAATGACCTCATTCTTTTTGCGTTCTTTTCGTAATTGAATTCACTTCAAGATAAAGGTGAAAAAAAATTGGATTTGAACACATTTCTTTTGCCCTCCTTTGTAAACTCCATTCTTTAGCACTTTCGCAGCAATTTCCACTCATTTTGGATGATTCACCTAAATAAACAAATAAAAGAGAAAACAAGAGTAATACAACATAGAATACAAGAAATATAGCTAAAACAAGTATGGAATAGACACTAAAATCATGTAAATTAAGCACTTATCAAATTCCCCCACACTTAGCTTTTGCTAGTCCTCGAGCAAACTACCTAAAATACAACAACTCCATGTCGTCGAGGATACGGATGCACTTAGCAAATGCAACATGCCTTTAAACCCCTAGGTGTCCCTAGTGGACAAGTTATAGTCTTGTGAGGGCTTACGAGAGGTATACCCACAAAACCTACTCCAACTTCAAAGCGTTCCAGCTTCCCAAGCATCGAAAGAGATATGAGGACATAGAGTTTCTGCATGCTAGTAATAAGAAGTTAGAAATATCAAAGAACATATTCTCATTCTTAAATGTTGAGTGAGAAATAACCACACCATAATGAGAGAACGTGTGTTTGAGAGCGATCAATAAGCATTTCGCATCGACTTCTGCCTCACTTAAAAGGATTTTATGATAATTGCACTCAATAATACGACTTTTTTATGGGTCTCACATGTGTTCAGGTAGGAATGAAGAGAGAATCCTACACACGTTGAATGGTGGGAAGGAAACCTTCCGAATTATTTCTGGAGACTCCACAAAATCGTGGAAAATAAAGATATTTTTCTGATGATCTCTAAGAAAGGAAATCAACCATTATTGCGAGTATGAGAGTACGTACCACCTTCACATCTGATTGCAATGATCATAACACCACTCTCACAGCATCCAATAGAAACGTAGTCTTCAGCTCGTCTTCTTCATCTTCTTGGTCTTCGTCTTCAGTCTTCAACTATTGATGATAAACTGTTGAATTTCGTAGAACTTCGACAATTTGTAACTCTTTTCCTCAAATTCCTTGTTGCTTGAAACTTCTTTATATATTTTTCTTCCCCATGGCCTTATTAAATAAACAAAATAACAAATT
Source organism: Papaver armeniacum (assembly GCA_023531295.1). Taxonomy (NCBI): domain Eukaryota; kingdom Viridiplantae; phylum Streptophyta; class Magnoliopsida; order Ranunculales; family Papaveraceae; genus Papaver; species Papaver armeniacum. The sequence goes on from JAJJWW010009044.1 coordinate 41,084, forward strand.
TTTCTCGATTTTTTTTTTTTTTTTTTTTTTTTTTTTTTTTTTTAGACAAGAAAAATAATACAAAGATAATGAAAATGGGCATGATGAAGTACTTTACCACTTGATTCTTCACAACTTGTATTGTCTCGTATCATAAACTTCAATAACTTTCATCTTTTGATTTTCTTCGCTCTTGTACCTAAATCTTCAATTTTGATATAGAATTTCGCCCCTTATGTGTAAGTCTTCAACATGTGTATAAAAATCTGCTCATTGTATGTTGCTTTACTTGGATATGAAATTTTGCTATTCCTTGTATTGTTGCTTGTGAACCTCAAACATCTTCAACTTTCCTTGTAGATTTTGATGTCACTCCGCTTGTTGATGATGATGGTGTTTCTATGGACCTGTTGTTGGCGAGAGAGAGAATGGTGCTAACTTCAAATAAAACTACAAGAAGGTGGTTTTCATCTATAGACGTCACCCTCATGATTGACAAAATTATCACTCAAGAGATAAAAAATAGTGCTTCTATTGGTGGGAGGTTGGGTAGCTCACCATTTTACCCGGAATTAACGTACGGTGACACACACTCAAAAGAAAGCTCTTTAGTCAGCTACAAAGAAATCTGGTATGGTGCCTCAGTTGATATGAAAATAGGTAGTCTCCACTAATGATTGATTAGCAACTCTAATAATGCATTCCCTCTGCTCCTAATTTGCATCACCGGCATGATTAAATCCATTATTTAACACTCTAACAGGCAAGAAATCCAATGTAGTTCCCTAACACTTCCAAGTTCAGTTATGTCGGTCAGAATTCTCTATGTAAACATACCTAAAAGTATGCTAGTGACTCTAAAATCTTTACAAGTTGGAGGTTTTATGCAATTTTTTTGAAAAACTCTATATGCAAAATATCTAAACACTCCCCCACACTTAAAATTTACATTGTCCTCAATGTAATTGACTCGTCCTAAGTAAAGTCAAGGTGGGAAATCCTAATATGATATGCAAAACGAAGAAAAATAAATAAGATAAAGATAGAAATACAAAACCGATGGGTTTCCTCCCATTTAGCGCTTAGTTTTACGTCCTCAGCCTGACTTGGCATTCTCCAAACTACTCCTCCGGAGGGAGTAAATCACGAAGCTCAATAACGTTCACATTCTCCGTAGGGAAGTTTTCGTAATATGGATTTAATCTATGACCGTTTACTTTGAAAATTGTCCCTTTCGTGAGACTAGTAACTTCAACTGCACCATAAGGAAAAACATTAGTAACAACAAAAGGTCCACTCCAATGTGACCTTAGCTTACCGGGAAATAACTTAAGACAAGAATTAAATAGAAGGACTTTTTGTCCCACAACAAAACTCTTTCTAGAAATCATCTTGTCATGAAAATTTTTAGTCTTTTCTTTGTAAATCCGGGCACTCTCGTAAGCATCATTACGTATCTCCTCAAGCTCATTAAGTTGTAATTTCCTATGTTTCCCCACATTGTCATAATCCATATTGCACATCTTTATCGCCCAATAAGCCTAGTGCTCAAGTTCAACCGGAAGATGACAAGCTTTGCCATAAACCAACCGATATGGAGACATACCAATCGATGTTTTGTATGCCGTTCTATATGCCCAAAGTGCATCGTTGAGTCTATAACTCCAATCTTTCCGTGTTGTGTTAACGGTTTTCTCCAAGATGGACTTGATCTCACGATTTGAAATTTCAGCTTGCCTAGTAGTTTGTGGGTGATATGGCGTACCGACCTTGTGATTTATGTTGTACTTCTTGAGAAGAGCATGGAAGGATTTCTTGAAGTGCGATCCTCCATCACTGATAACCACTTTTGTGTACCATGTCTAGAGAAAATGTATTCCTTTAGAAAGTCACAAACAACTTGAGAATCATTAGTAGGGGTGGCTTTATCTTCCACCCATTTTGAAACATAATCCACAACAAGAAGTATATAAAATTTTCCATTAGAATTGATTAAAGGACCCATAAAATCAATTCCCCACACATCAAATACTTCCACAGATAGAATTGGTGTGAGTGGAATTTGATTTCGAGCACCTAGATTGCTCGTTTGTTGACATCTATCACAAGCTTTACAAAAAATATATGCATCCTCAAATAAAGTAGGCCAATAAAATCCACTCTCAAGGAATTTGAGAGCGGTCCGTTTAGAACCAAAGTGACCACCACATGCATAAGTATGGCAAAAAGTAAGGATGGATTGAAATTCAGAGTTAGGTACGCACCCGCAGATTATTTGATCGGAACCGTATTTCCACAAGTAGGGCTCGTCCCACACATACTGCTCGGCTATCTTCTTAAGCTTAAGCTTTTGAAAATTAGACATTGTACTAGGTACTTGCCTTGTAACCAAGTAGTTTACTATATCCGCGTACCAAGGTGTTCATTATTGAATTGAGAAAAGTTGTTCGTCTGGAAAACGATCTTGTAAGGGAAGTTCTTCTTTGGAAACAACAAGTCTACTAAGATGATCCGCAACAGTATTTTCAACACCTCTCTTATCTTTGATTTCATAATCAAACTCTTGCAATAATAATATCCACCGTATAAGTCTCGGCTTAGCTTCTTTCTTCTTAAGTAGGTACCTAAGTGCTGCATGATCGGAATATACAACCACTTTTGCACCCACCAAATACAATCTAAATTTTTATAGTGCAAAAACTATAGCTAACAACTCTTTCTCGGTGGTAGAATAGTTAATTTGAGCATCGTTTAGGGTCCTAGATGCATAATAAATCACATGGGACAACTTGTCCACTCTTTGACCCAAAACAGCTCCAACCGCGTAGTTACTTGCATCACACATCAATTCAAATGGCAAACTCCAATCCGGTGACTTGATAATTGACGCAGTTGTCAACAATTCTTTCAATTTGTCAAAGGCTTCTTTACACTCCTTGTTGAAGTCAAAAGCAACCTCTTTTTGCAACAATTTGCACATCGGCATTGAGATTTTGGAGAAATCTTTGATAAACCTCCTATAAAAACTTGCATGACCAAGAAACGAGCGAATTTCCCTCACCAAAGTGGGGTATTGTAAGTTCCTAATCAAGTCTATCTTTGCCTTGTCTACCTCGAGCCCTCGAGAGGACACTATGTGACCTTGCACAATTCCATGGTTTACCATAAAGTGGCATTTCTCCCAGTTTAAAACCAAATTGGTGTCTATGCATCTTTTAAGCACAAGTTCAAGATTATTTGAACAAATATCAAATGAATCACCATAAACACTAAAGTCTTCCATACATACCTCAATGATGTTTTCCACGTAGTCATAAAATATACTAACCATACATCTCTGAAAAGTGGCAGGCGCATTGCAAAGACCAAACGGCATCTGTCTATAGGCAAACATACCAAAAGGACAAGTAAAAGTAGTCTTCTCTTGATCTTCCAGTGCAATAACAATCTAATTGTACCCCGAATAATCGTCCAAAAAGCAATAATGTGAATGTCCCGCTAACCTCTCTAGCATTTGATCAATGAAAGGCAAAGGAAAGTGATCCTTTCTTGTTGCAGCATTAAGCTTTCGGTAGTCTATGCACACTCTCCATCCTGTTTGAACTCTTGTAGAACAAGTTCATCATCTTGATTTCTAACAACAGTGGCACCCGATTTCTTAGGCACCACTTGTACCGGACTAACCCATTTGCTGTCAGAAATTGGGTAAATTACCCCCACACTTAGTAATTTGAGGATCTCTTTCTTCACGACCTCCAACAATTGGAAGGTTAAGCCTACGCTGAGCATCACGTAACGGCTTGCTATCATCTTCCATAAGGATTATATGCATGCACATGGATGGACTAATGCCTTTGATGTCAGCAATAGTCCAACCAATGGCCGTTTTGTGCTCCTTCAGAACCCGAAGTAGACGTTCTTCTTGTATGGCAATGAGGTTCTTTACAATAATCACCGGAAGCTCCTCTTTATCACCCAAGTAAGCATATTTTAAGTGGTCGGGAAGAGGCTTCAATTCTAGCTTAGGTGCCTGCACAATGGAAGGTAAAGGAACCTCATTAGTTAAGGGTAAAGAAATATAAGAGATATTACCCGTTTTAGCTTCTTGTAATGTTGTTAAAGCACCACATATCTCCACTAGCTCTTTGACTAAGTCGACGTCCAAATTCGGTTTCCCATGAACGTCCAAATCAATGCTATTTCGCAACACAACTACAAGTTCATCCTCATTGCTCAAATCAAACATTTGTTGTGCTAACGAATCAATAACATCAATAGAAAAAGCGGAGTGCACATCACTAGGATAACGCATGGATTCAAATATGTTGAAGCGAATGATCTCCTTATCAAATTCCATAGTGAGTGTACCATTTTCAACATCAATCTTCGTCTTTGCAGTTTTCATAAACGGTCTCCCAAGTAATAACGAAGTAGATGAACAATTATCCCCATTATGCATATCCACAATGTAGAAATCAACCAGAAAGATTAATTGATTCACTTGAACTAATATGTCCTCCACGGCTCCCTAAGGATATATATTGGACTTGTTTGCCAATTGAATAGTAATCTTTACTTCTTTCAAAGGTCCAAGATTCAAAGAATCATAAACATCGGCTGACATAACACTTATGGAGGCTCCCAAATCAAGCAAAGCATGCTCAAATCGTCGTTTACCAATAGTAATTGGCACTGTGTAACCACCCAGATCTTCACACTTTGCAGGCATCTTCTTTACTAACATAGCTGTAGCACTTTCGCCCACTTGCGTAATCTCGTTGGAAATCAACTTATCCTTCCTTGTACACAAATCCTTCAAAACCTTAGCATACCTGGGTACTGTTTTGATGGCCTCAATAAATGGAATGTTGATTTGTATCTTGCTAAAAATATACATGATCTCCTTGTCTTGAGCTTGCTTCTTTGACTTGGCAAAACGACTAGGGAAAGGAGGTGGTGCGGTAAAAGTGGGAACCGTGTCCTTTAGTTGGCCGGTTGAGGTTGGCTTTTCCTTTGGGACGGTTTCCTCCTATACTTCCTTTTCGATGTCGATACTAACCACTTGTTGTTGATGTTGTTGTGGTTCTTCAGTTTGTCTCCCACTTCTTAAAGTCACTGCATTAACGTGCTCTCTTGGGTTTACAAAAGGCTGTGATGGCAACTTTGCCGAATTCTGTGCTTTTATTTCATTCATGTCTGTAGCCAATTTTCCCATTTGAAGTTCAAGTCCTTTATAGCCATATCTTGTTTCTGCAGGATTACATCTTGACGTTGAGCATTGGCATCTTGATTTTGCATCATCTCCTCTAAACTAGAATTTTGAGTCTGTTGTTGAGGCTGAGGTGGAGGTTGTGGTTGGAACTGTGGTTGTTGAAAACCACTTTGTTGCCCATAAGGATTAGGAGTTGCAGCTTGCTGATTTGCATAACTAAAATTTGGGTGATCTTTCCAACATGGATTATAAGTATTAGAGTAAGGATCATACCTTGGCCTCTGATTAGGGAACACAACATTCACCTTTTCAGACTCTTCTTCATAAGTAGGAATAATCACTGCTGCCATTCGTTGTACTACCTTCTCTATGTTGTTCATCCGTTGCTCTGACTGTGCAGACTCTCCCATTTCGCTAACTCTTCTGACATTAGAGTTATTTCTGGTGTAGAATTGTTGATCATTGGAAGCCATACTCTCAATCAAACTAGTTTCCTGCGAGATTGTCTTCTCAGTAAGTGAACCACCGGCAGCCGCATCAATCAAATTCCTCTGTTCTGGAAGTAATCCTTCGAAGAAGTATTGAATGATAAGTATTGATGATATATTATGGTGTGGGAAGCTTGCCAACAACTTCTTATACCTCTCCCATTATTCATATAGAGACTCCCCAGACATCTGTAGAATGCCACTAATCTCCTTACGAACGGATGCCGCTTTGGAAGCACGAAAATATTTCTCCAGAAATAGCTTTTTCATCCCAGTCCATGTTGTAACACTCCCCGGAGGAAGATAATACAACCATTCTTCTGCTAAGTCTATCAATGAGAACGGGAAGGATTGCAGCATAGCCATATCTCTGTCTGCGGTTGCATGCCTCAGACTTGTCATTGTGTTCTGGAACTGTTGAAGGTGTCGATTTGGATTTTCACCTGGATGTCCCTTGAAATTTGGTATATGATGAAGTAGATTCGACTTCATCTCCACTGTGTTAGTGATTGTAATGCATAGTCTATGTGAATCTAAGAATGGAGATGTCAACTCTCCTAACTTCCTCTCCGGAGGTGAAGGATCTATCCCGTCGTCTGTATTAACCATCTCTTCTGTAGAAGGTTCTAGTTGCAACTGTGGACGTGCTTGTAGTACTGTTCCCTTGCGAGTTTGAATTTCGCACCTCAGGTAATCCCAATCTTTCGGTGCCAGGGATTAAGTACCTGAAACAAAATTCTAAAAAAACTAAATCAAAAACTAAAAATAAGACTAAAAACAAAAATAAAACAAAAAGAAATAACAAGTAAAGCTACCGACTGCTCCCCGGCAGCGGCGCCAAAATTTGATGCGTGTCGTGAGTGCAATCAAATTAAATCACTTATTTCCACACAATTAACTGGTAATATAATGGAATCAAGGATCGTTCCCACGAAGAGCAGGGAGTTTAGTTGTCAAAAAGGTCACAATTGGTGGTGGGGGGTGGGGTGGGGGGGGGGGGGGGGGGGGGGGGTGGGGTGTTGTTTTAGATTGTGGGATAACAACTAGCGCAGTGCTACCCCTAAAGTCCTTTGGTCACTTTGGATCTTTGAAGCGCTCGAATATTAGATTTTATTCATCCAAGCCACCAAGTAGTAGCGCACTCAAGGTGTAACTTGGTAGAATGCTTTAAGTTTTAAGACTTAGGTTAATCTTAGTAGTTAGACTCTTAGCGCAAGGTCCACTTTCTAATGTTGTTCTACACGCGATTGCTCCACAAAATCCCTCTGCAAGGTCTCATGTTTTCTACTTGTGTAAGGATTATTCAAAAATTAAACGGATATCCTAACCCTTTACTAGCAATATATCAATTAATAAACTACTATAGTTGGCCACCTAGAGCAATTAATTTATCAATCATAAGCATTAATCAAAGTAGAAGCAAACGATAATCATATGAAGAAATCAAACTAGATGCATATATTAAACCAAATCAAGTATAGAACTTAGAATTCATCCTCAATCAAGTATGGGTTTAGCTATTCATGGATGTAGGAGAATCCATGTTATACAATTGATAAACTAAAGAAGAAATCGTTACGATTGATAAGAACCGCTTCGAACCCTAGCTTTTCATCCGTTATGTTTTTTCTCTCCTCCAAGACTTGCAAAATAATGTAAAAGATGTCCTCTTAATGTTTTAGAGGTGTCTTTATATAGTGCTCATGAAATTAGGTCTTCAAATTCCTTCCGGGCCCGTGTATTATCGAAAACGGGGTCAAAAAGGCTTCAAAAGTGTCCCAGGAAGTTGTCAGGTTCGGCTCAAACGTGTATGTACTTCTTAGGCCGAACCTGACAAGTTATTTTTGCTCTGGATGAGTGTCAGGTTCGGCTCAAAAGTGGTGGGGAGTTATCAGCCGAACCTAGGTTCGGCTAGCTCTTTTTCGGCCGAACATTCTCTTGTAACTTCTTGTATTTTCGTCCAAAACTTGCTCCAAAGTTCGGCTCACTTCATGGTTTCTCTTATTAGCCGAACCCTCTCCTGGATACTTTGTTTAAAAATCATTTGTAGGTTCGGCTTAGGTCATTGGATCATCTTCTAGCAGAACATTTACACTTAAAATCTTCCGAAAACTTGATTTTTATGTTGCAGGTTCGGCTGACTCGAGCTGATGAAGTTATCAGCCGAACCTCTCTCTGTAAGTTCAAATATTTTAATCTTGTTTTTCCCATAACTTCTTCGTCCGATGTCGAAATGACCTCATTCTTTTTGCGTTCTTTTCGTAATTGGATTCTCTTCAAGATAGAGGTGAATTTTTTTTTGGATTTGAACACATTTCTTGCGCCCTCCTTTGTAAACTCCATTCTTTAGCACTTTCGTAGTAATTTCCACTCCTTTTGGATGATTCACCTAAATAAACAAATAAAAGAGAAAACAAGAGTAATACAACATAAAATGCAAGAAATATAGCTAAAACAAGTATGGAATGGACACTAAATTCCTGTAAATTAAGCACTTATCAGGAGACTTGGTTGATTGTCCACCTACTACTTTGCTAACTCCCTCAATTTCTTGCTCGACTTACTCACATTTCTCATCGTGGATGAACACACATGTTGTAGGCTGCCAGACCAAAACCCTAATTAATATCGCCCATGTGATGTGATTGATGTCTCACGAACGTGGAGTCTGCAAAGCAGACGTGTATTTGATTAGTCAGTCATTGACTTGATTAAACGATGGGTATAAGTATTGTTCAGTCGAGCATGATTGCTGAATGCTCTAGGATTCATGAATTGAACATGTCTGCTGGGACGTATAGTTCTCGAATGAATGATGTTGATATTGCTCGACTGAGTAAATATTGATAGTTGAATCAATGTTTGAGCATCAGTAAATTACTGAATATTGATAGTTGGATCAATATTCGAGCATTTGAGCAAGTATTACTCATTCCATAAATTACTGAATATTGATAGTTGGGTCAATATTCGAGCAACTGAGCAAGTATTGCTCATTTCGATGAATTATTGGTAATGCGACCAAATAAAATATTAATTAAAATATTGGTAGCCTGACCGAATATTATATTTTTAACCCAAATGTTGATTGCTGGATCAATCATAAAATTATTAGTGTTTGAACTCACTCAGAATTATGATTCACAAAGCATTTGTTCGAAACCCTAATTTTGATCAATTGTTGATCAATTGATGATTTATTGAAAATAGGTCACTAAGTGAAGGAGTGACCGACTACATGGGATGATGGTCGACCATGTAGCGCCCAAGTTCTCGAGTGAGCATGCACAAAAATCCTTTGTTGACCAGTTGGTCAAAGAACGATCAAATGCTGGTTTAATCATTTATTAAAATAGTTTTCGTGTGAGCGTTAGGTATCGAACGCTCAGCCGGGGAGGCCTTTCGAGAAACATTTTCATCATAGCTTTAAGAGGAACACACTCACTCAGTAAGAAATCGTGGATCATAAAACATGAATCGTCACATACATTCCTGAAGCCGGGTCAGAAACATGCAGTATCATGATTTTACGATTTTAGCCCTTGCCGAAAATCCACCATCAATACCTAGAAATATCAATCACCTCACAATAACTTAACTATATGGTGGTAGAAGAAGTTATTGCTGAACCACAAAGTCTGAGACGAAGAACTTTGTGATTACTTTTATATCTTACCTATTGGAGATAAATCTCGAGCAAATCTTAGAGAAGATAATACTCAATACGTTAGAACAAGTAAGATCAGAATACGCAACTACAGAGAAAATAGTTTGATCTGTCTTCACGAATCCAAAATAAAGTCTTCAAGTCGTTAACCTAATATGGTTTTGGAAAAACCTAGGTTAAAGGAGAATCGACTCTAGTCGCAACTAGGACACATGAAAGTGCCGGGATTAGGTTTTCCAGCTGCTAGAGTTCTCCCTTATATGGTCTTTCAAATTAGGGTTTGCTTTTAATCAAAGCTAAGATATCTTAGTAACAAAACATTCATTTTTCACCGTTAGATGAAAACTTGATTTAAGATTCAAGCTAAGTTTTGTTAAAACCAAAATAATATCTCTCCACAGTTAGATGGTCTTAGCTTGTTACAGACAAATGAAATATACCTTCATTTAGATATGGTTAACCGTACCTAAACGTGTATATTGAGTTGGCTCAATAACAGTTAACCGAAGTTAACCATATGAACACTTTTGTCTTAACCACATTCATCTAACAATTCTAAATAAAATATGATGATCAATCAAACATAAAAGATAATCAAATGAATCTAATCGTGTTTCAAATAGAGTTGTTCAATTTTTCACTATCTCATAGAAATATATATGAACCAATTGTATCAAAATCGGATTGATTCGTAATCGTACAAAGTACTTATATAAGAATCAATTCATGAACATTAAGCCACGGTTTGCAAAGATTGCATTCCTTAATTCATAAATATTTTAGTTCATGAGTATGAGAATCATACATAGCCGATTTTAGAACTTACCTACTAAGTTTGCAAACCAGGTACACAAACTATAACTTCCGGACTTTGGTCTTGTCCAGCTGTTTGCAAACGGGTACGCAAACAGCCGTACCAAACCTAAATCAGGTAGAACCGTTCGCATACTAGGTATGCAAACAAAGTTCCCAGACTTTACAGTTAAAACCGTTCGCATACTAGGTATGCAAACATGGTTCCCAAACCTGAATCATACAAAAATAGTTTGCATACTATGTACGCATACTGTGCTGAATCCAGACAAAGGTATTTGTACTAAACTCCCATTTTAATCATTGAAACATCCTTAGAAGACGACAATAGATGTCTTACACAAACTATTAGCTTCAAGTAATTTTCAAGTGATCAAATTATCAATACGAAACATTCCAAGTCGACATTAAATGATTGTCTCACACAAATCATGTAAGATGTTTCAAGGCAATTTCCACACGATCATCTTTTGACTTAATATTTAGTTTCCAACAAATAAATTGTTTCCAACTAAACTCGTCAAGAATATGATGAACATAGTTAAGCAAAAAGCTTCCAACATATATTTTGAGAAATATATAAGCGAGATAAACTCAGCTCGAAATATCATTAGGGGATATAATAGAATAATATAAAAGTTTATATAGCTATACGACTTAGTCTCATTAGGAGATATAATAGAATCCACTTCTGAGTGATAGATAAGTTTTAGTCTTCACATATGTTTTTTTGATGAAGTTCCTCCAAGCTCTCCTCAGTAGATCTTCGTCTTCAATCGATGAACGCCGTGAAGTCTAAAGCTCAACTACACATTCTATGCTAATCCGAGACATAGCTGTAAGTAGACTAGAAATCAAGACTATAGTTTTGACCAACTAAACTTGACAAACAAGCTTGATATAGCAATGCTTGCGACTTCGACCGAGTAGTGCTCTAACATAAACAATAAAACGAAACCACATGAGCTTAGTGTAAGATCTAAACTCAGATAAGTAGGATAAAAGCATAATTTTTTTTATTATAATGCAACTATCAATACCCAGATACGCTGCGAGGTCATGGGGTAATGCAATAACATTATAATGCAAGACAAAAGGACGTACATGTACCTTTAGCCCTTCAAGAATTTTTAGGCCTTTCGTCCTTTTCACAAAGTTTAGAAAACTCGTTTGCCTGGAATATGATAAACCACTAACCCTCTATGATACACGATAAAACAAATATCAGATGAGTTCACAATTAGTAACCTATGTATAGCACTCAATTGCAACTTTGAATTCTTTGCGTCGGTAAGCAACGTCGCCTTTCTTCTTTGAGTTTAAGATGTCCTGCATTTGGTTGGTCCAAATTTGAAAAGAGAGCTGCATTACATGGGGGAAATGAAAGTAAGAAAATAACAGAACGAACAATCTAATTCTAAACCTAACCAGACAACAAATCCAATAACATTTTCGAGAATTTATGCATGTGCCACCAACCTTATTCGCTATTCCTTCATCGTCCTTGTACACAGTATTTTCCAAGATCTCATGAACTGCAGTAAAAACCATTCTTGAGAAAGATTCGGCTAAAGGTGATAGAGGTGTGAAAGTAGCACCATACGGTATACCCATCAAGACATGAGAAGGAATCTGCAGAATAATTCATTAAATAAATACACCTTCAAAGTTTACACACAACACATGAGTGACAATTTTGTCTTGCTCGCATCATGAGAAGATGAAATACAGTTTCGTTTGTGTGTATGCTAAAACAACATAGAGGTGGTCCTATATCAAACTGATTTGCAAATTAAGAAAAAAGAGACATCTTACCTCAGTTTCCTTATGAAAAGGAGTGAGAGCTGCTACCAATGACTTGGGATTTGGTCTCTCTCGAGGTTCATACTGTAAAAACCGAGAAGTTAATGTTAGAGCATAGCTCGATTGAACCCACCAAGCGTTGGTATGTCAAGTTTGGTTGTCATATTTTAGTGAACCAAAACTCATTTAAAGAGTTGCTTGATTATTTACTAGAGTAAACTTCGTATAGGTTAGCTTGAAAGTATTAGGATATGAGACATTACAAGTATTACGTGAAGACTTGAAGAATGTGAAGAAGTAAGGAGCTACAACGACGACATCATCCTTCCTGTAGGATCCAAATATCGCACAACACATTTTATTAGTGTGCGAGATTTAATTATTTTCTTAGCTTGAGAGAATGTAGCAGATCTCGCGAAATTATAGAGAGAGAGCCTACGAAATTATAAAAAGAGCCTGAGAGAACGTAGCACGGGATCCTAAAATAGGGAAATATGAGCTGTATGTGGGCTGTCATACACTATGTAAACACCTATATAAAGAGAAAGGCAGGAGAGAGAAGGGAGAGATAATTTTGGAGTGTTGAGAAAGATTTGAGGAGAGAGAAAATCCAAACAGTGTTGTGTTCTTGATTTCATTTCCTTCTTGTAAAATTTCTATATTCAATTAATAAAAAGTGTCGTTATTAATCTTAAGAAATGTGTTGATTATTGTGAAACCTTGTGAGGGATGTGTTGTAGGATTTCCTGCAACTACATAATGGCGCTAGAAACAAGGAGGGGCAGATAAGCTGCTTGATAGATTGAAAGAGATTCAAAGAAATTAGCTGCATCTAAAAGTTTGAAGGGCAAAAATTGAAGTTACAAAAAAAGTTTTACATTTTCAGACAACAAGTACTATTGGTAGCTCATAGAAATAAAGAGACAGAGATGATGAAAATCGGAAACAAATTTGGAGAAGATGTCAAGCAAAACTGCATCAACAATCAAACAAAGCTCCGTCAAAAATCACTTCTAAAGAGGATGGATTTACTTTTAGTTTCTCTGATTTAATCTCTTAAGTGTTTAGATCTGGGAGTTTTATAGCAAAAATTTTGGAAAAACTTTTAAAAATCCATATCCTGTTTTATAAGATCACATGAGATTTTAAGAAATTCTGTGGGTTAAAATTGTGATCTGATGATTTTAAAATGATTTTAGAAAAAATTTTCATCAAAAACTAGAATCTATCCTTCATCAAAATTGGATTTCTCTTTAGAAATTGGTTCAAAACGAAATTCGGTTAAAAATCAGCGAACAGGATTTACAAGCCCATGTATTGAATTTCTGCAAAACTTAAGCATTGAGATTTTTGATGTGACCTTTCTTTTGTTTATATCTTGCTTGTGATAGTTAACGAAGAAGGTGGATCATAACAGCCATATTCGCAGAAGAAAGGGGAATTCACATACTCAAAATTGCTCCAGCGAAGTGCAATTTCAAAGATGGGGAATAATTCGATGCAGCGAAGCCCAACCATGGAAGAAGAGTTTAGTTAATTTGTGTGCAGCAAATCATCTCGCAGGATAGCAAACAAGTTTAGCCATGTGAAATTCATCTCGTCATCAACATTGGTAAAGCCATGATGGTTCGAGGAGAGATCAGCATTTTGAAAAGAACCAGGGGAATGCACCAGCGAAGAAAAGACACGGAAGATTCCTATTTGCGTCAAATTATCATCTTTACTCGCAACTCAAAGAAGATAAAGAACAACAGAAGTCCATTCTCGCCGTTACCAGTGAAGAAAACTTGCGAATTAATTACCTAGTCAAGCAGCAGACGAAGCTCACCATCAGCTCAGTTATCAGTTCGCAAAATTCAGTACCTGCGAAATTAATAGTTCCTGCGAAGAGAAAGAGGCTAACAAAGATGCACAAACAAGCGAACTTCGAAGACGCACAAAGCAAGCGAATTTCAAAGCTTACAAAGACGCACATGGCATATGATTACGCACAGCTTAGTCATCGTATAAGGTAGGAAACTAAAATTAGAGAAGCAACTAAGAGCTGCTAGCGAAGAATTGAAATTGAAGAATAAATTAATTAAAGAACGAGCAAATAAGTCTCAAAGGAGAGATACTTCAAAGAAGAAGGAATACATTTCAGAGGCGAATACATCTAGTTAAAGTTCAAGATAAAACAAAGAGGGAGCGAACATGACATGGGCAACAACAAATTAATAAAACAAAGCTTTATAATCTCTACACAAATAAAGAAGAACGAAGAAGAATAAAGATGAGAGCATTAGTTCAAGGTTCAGGCGAAAGCAACAGGAGAAGAAGAGGAAAAGACGAAGACAAAAATTATGCAAAGAGCGAGAACAAAATGATAACCTATGCGAATTATACCTCTCAGTCACAAACAGGAGCCAGTACAAATGGTCAGTAGAGAAGCAACTAAAAGCTGCTAGCGAAGAATTGAAATTGAAGAATAAATTAATTAAAGAACGAGCAAATAAGTCTCAAAGGAGAGATACTTCAAAGAATAAGGAATACATTTCAGAGGAGAATACAGCTAGTTAAAGTTCAAGATATAACAAAGAGAGAGCGAACAGGACATGGGCAACAACATATTAATAAAACAAAGCTTTATAATCTCTACACAAATAAAGAAGAACGAAGAAGAATAAAGATGAGAGCATCAGTTCAAGGTTAAAGCGAAAGCTTAGGAGAGAAGAAGAGGAAAAGACGAAGACAAAAATTATGCAAAGAGCGAGAACAAAATGATAACCTATGCGAATTATACCTCTCAGTCACAAACAGAAGCCAGTACAGATGGTCAGTAGAGAAGCAACTAAGAGCTGCTAGCGAAGAATTGAAATTGAAGAATAAATTAATTAAAAAACGAGCAAATAAGTCTCAAAGGAGAGATACTTCAAAGAAGAAGGAATACATTTCAGAGGAGAATACAGCTAGTTAAAGTTCAAGATAAAACAAAGAGAGAGCGAACATGACATGGGCAACAACAACTTAATAAAACAAAGCTTTATAATCTCTACAAAAATAAAGAAGAACGAAGAAGAATAAAGATGAGAGCATCGGTTCAAGGTGTTAGCGAAAGCAACAGAGAAGAAGAGGAAAAGACGAAGACAAAAATTATGCAAAGAGCGAGAACAAAATGATAACCTATGTGAATTATACCTCTAGTCACAAACGAAGCCTGTACGGATGGTCGGTAGAGAAGCAACTAAGAGTCATGAAGCGAAGAATTGAAATTGAAGAATAAATTAATTAAAGAACGAGCAAATAAGTCTCAAAGGAGAGATACTTCAAAGAAGAAGGAATACATTTCAGAGGCGAATACAGCTAGTTAAAGTTCAAGATAAAACAAAGAGAGAGCGAACAGGACATGGGCAACACCAACTTAATAAAACAAAGCTTTATAATCTCTACACAAATAAAGAAGAACGAAGAAGAATAAAGATGAGAGCATCAGTTCAAGGTTCAGGCGAAAGCAACAGGAGAAGAAGAGGAAAAGACGAAGACAAAAATTATGCAAAGAGCGAGAACAAAATGATAACCTATGCGAATTATACCTCTCAGTCACAAACAGAAGCCAGTACAGATGGTCAGTAGCGAAGAGAAGGAGTTCATTACCACGGGTTCGAATCCCTCATCAAGCTTAGTTTTTCGCACATTTTGAAATCCTAAAGGCGAAGAAATGCAGTAAAGATACAACATTGTGCGTTTCTTTCGCACACAACAAGTGGCACAGATGGTCAGAGAAGGGGTATGCAAACTAGAGGACATGGGTTCGATTCTCCCTGCTACCAAATAATTTTTGCTTCGCAGAAATTCATTTCGCATACGTTTACATCATCTTCTACTGTACTGGTTGCTTCGCAAATAACAACTCGCACAGATGGTTCAGTACATCGCAAGGAGCAGTTGGTCTTTGATTACTTCGCACGGTCTTTGATTATTTCGCGCAAGAGAACTAGCACACTTGGTCAGGAGGCATGAATGCAAGAGGATGCCAATTTCGCAAGCAAACCATATACTTCGCGAGAGACGACAGCAACAGAAAATCACATGAAAGCTAAGTACCACTTTCCTTAAACATTTTACTTTTACAGCAAATAAAAAGATTTTTGATTAGATTTACAAAAAGCGATACAATCGCACGATTTCAAAGATTTTAAAATCTCAGAGATTTCAAAGATTTCAAAATCTCACAGATTTCAAAGATTTACAAAGAGCGATACGATTGCAAGATTTCAAAGATAAAAAATAATAATAATAATAATAATTGCGAAACTGGAATATTTGCTTTCAAAGATTTGAAAAAGCGATACAAAGATTTCAAAGATGTCTATTGAACAAATACCAAAATTCAAAAAGATTACAAAGATTTCAAAAGGGGATACAATCTCATATAGATCAATTTATATATTTCTCTTGAATATTTGCTTTATTTCAAATGATATGAAGATTTCGCCGAAAGTAAGGGCAGCATATATTTGTGAAAAGAATGAAAGAAAGAATGAAAGAATGAATGAAAGAATTACGACATGCGATAAATTCGAAGAGATTATGATTCTTTACAAAAGAATAGAAACATGCAATAAATTCGCAGAGAATATGATTCTTTACGAAAGAATAGAGACGTGCGATAACTTCGCATAGATAGAGGCAAACCTTCTATGGCGTACACCCTAGTTCGCGAATAAAATTTCGTAAGAGGCAAATGTAAGACCTAAAGTGCGTCATAGAAGGGGGTACCTATTGCATGGCTCAGGAAAAGGTTACACCGCTCCCGGAACCTGGGTCATGGAGATTTGGGGTCAATAACACCCATCCAGGAGAGGTACCTTGGATTTTGAACCTAAGCTAATGACTTAGGTTGGACGACTGAGGGTCTCTTCTAAGGAGTGCGGCATATGATCAAGTCGCCGAGGTACACGGTTGAGCCAAGAGTGCCCGGGGCGTCTGGAACTACCCTGGCCATTCTTGGCAAGTCTTGACGTATGCTGCACGCAGCCCGAAGAAAACCCCACTTAGGGTGCAGTCTCGTAACCATAAGCCCTATATTCAAAAGGAATAAGAGGCTGCGAAAACAACTAGTTGTTGTTAAGACCGGATGGGAGGATCCAACCTTGTATGGTAGAGGTACGCCTCCTTGAAGGGGCAACCAGGGGGAAGATAAGGGCGGCACCCTCCATTAGGGAGCTGATAAGTGTCTTAAGACGCAAATGTCACGAGGCTTTTTACTCACGAGAGTATCAAGGCTTGTCATATTTGTGCGACAACTGAAGAGGCAATAATACAAAAGAGAAGATAAGACGAGATCAATGGGTCATTGCATGCAAGTGTAAAGACGTCCTACGATTTCGTCGCAAGACGGCAATGTCACGGGACTTTATTTTCGCAAGAATATTTAGAACTGTCATATTGTCGCAACAAAATTGACAAAAGAGAAAGTTAAGGCAAGATCAATGGGTTTCTGCATGAAAGTGTAAAGACGTCCTGCGATTTTGTCGCAATGACAAGAGGTGGCAAAATAAGACCTTTAACTAGGAAGGCAAAATAAGACCACATAAGAAAATGAGTAAGCAAATAACCTTGCGAAAATGATTATATGTAACCAAATAAGTTTGCGAATATATACATGGAAATGAGTCTGAGACAGCGAAAATAACAAATAAGTATTATTCAGAATCTCTCAGAAGTATTATTCAGAATCTCTCAGAAGTATTATTCAGAATCTCTCAAGATTATTATCCAGAATCTCTCAGGAGTATTATTCAGAATTTTGCAGAAGTATTCATAATTTGGCAGAAGTATTCATAATTTCGCAGAAGTATTCATAATTTCGCAGAATGTGTCAGAATTTTCAGAATGTGATTATTTTGCAAAATGTGGTTATTTCGCTCAATTATTTCGCAAAATTAAAAGCATCTCGAAGAGATTATACTATCGCATGAGCATAAAACAAGAGACAGAGGCAAGATAAGAATGAAGAAATAACTCGCTCATTCAGCATTTTCTCAACGATTCTACCCTCATAGATAAAGAACAGAGGCAACTATGGATTACCAAGAAAAAACATTTTATATTTTTTATCTTCTCGGCAAGAATCATTTCCAAAGAGGACGTGATGAATAACAAGAATCCTCAACAAAAATGGAATTTCGCATGAATAGAGGCAATATTTCTTATTCTCATTCAAGGACAGATTCTTCTTATATCTCGAGGATTGAGTACTTCTTATACTTCTCAAAGGATACTTCATACTTCGCATACTTCAAGAGATGATACTTCTTATTTACTTCGCAAAGCTCCGGAACTTCACAAAAGAATAGAGGCAAGTACGTACTTTTCAAGTCCAATATTCTTTCGCTCGTTCCTCCAACAACTACAACAAAGAGATTTTTCCTTAAAGATCGCTCTTCAAGCAATATTCAAGGAAAAAGAGGCAAGATGTAGGATCCAAATATCGCACAACACATTTTATTAGTGTGCGAGATTTAATTATTTTCTTAGCTTGAGAGAATGTAGCAGATCTCGCGAAATTATAAAGAGAGCCTGAGAGAACATAGCACGGGATCCTAAAATAGGGGAAATATGAGCTGTATGTGAGCTGTCATCCACTATGTAAACACCTATATAAAGAAAAACGCAGGAGAGAGAAGGGAGAGATAATTTTGGAGTGTTGAGAAAGATTTGAGGAGAGAGAAAATCCAAACAATATTGTGTTCTTGATTTCATTTCCTTCTTGTAAAATTTCTAGATTCAATTAATAAAAAGTGTCGTTATTAATCTTAAGAAATGTGTTGATTATTGTGAAATCTTGTGAGGGATGTGTTGTAGGATTTCCTGCAACTACACTTCCACTTGAGGTTAGTAATATTTTACTTGAACTGTTTCATTCCCTAACGTATCTTTCAAGTCGTGCATATTTAAAACATAACTGCGAAGCTGTGAATGATTATACTCTAGTTAGACATAGTATTAAGGAATTACAATACGAAGTATAACGTCTATCTTTTGAACTTCGTATATAAGACATCGACATAATCATATGAATGCTATTGTGATTATGTATAGGTATGGGTGAAGATTTCGTCATAGGAAACAATGTTTTACATTCGTTTAAAGGAAGTACAAATCGAAAGGGAAATCGCTAGGATTATTGGTATTGTTATTCATTGCAAATCTTTGGATTACCAATATGTGTGTTTAGTATAACTGCTCATAACTTGTTTATGTATCTTGGTAAAACTATTCACAAGGCCTGACTTTTTTATTGGTATGACTTTTATTAGTGAAACAGATCTTAAGTAATCACCTGAGATGGTATGATCGATTTGTTCTAATTGGTATGACCAACTCTAGACATTGGGGAACCGATCCTAGTAAGTGGTGTAACCGATCACAAGCAAAGGGGAATCGATCCTTGTAAGAGGTACAACAAGTCTTGGTAACCGATCCTATGACCTGTGCAACATAATACAAGTTAGATACCATAAATATGTGGTAACCGATCCTAGTACCTAGTCAACCAAATTTTGGAAAGCTAGTGTGACTGATCCTAGTACCCACATGGAGTTTGAAAAGACGAGGGTACCTAAATATACCTCAATCTAAAACTTTTCCACCTATAAGTCCTTTCTCCGAAAGTGATTTGTCTATGGAATGAGTCGAGACAATACAACTAATCGGTTCACACTTCGTGTGATCGTCTGTGGATAAGAGATCGAGAGAATACGACAACAAGATAACTTGTATGATTGACTATGGATTCAAGATCGAGACAATACAACAACGAAGTATGTTTACTTGATAAAAGGTTCGGACTTAACCAAACACAATAGGATTGTTATCAACTAAATAGGAATTAACGTTTGTGTATTTTACTTCTAATTATAATAAAACAATTATAATTGCGGAAATAGAAAAGTAAAAGACACAACAAGATTTTGTTAACGAGGAACCCGCAAATGCGAGAATAACCAGGGACCTTGTCCAATTGAATACTCTCAGGATTAAGCCGCTATACAAAATCTAAACCAACTTCGTATAGTTGAGACCAAGCAACTAAACCTATAGTTCACTTAGTTCCGTCCGTATCCCCGCGCCTCCAACTTGCAGTAAGTCACGCACTTGGAACAATTCCTTTGGTTCATATTCCAAAGAGTAAAGGAACAACAAATCTGTTCGGTAACAACTCTTTTCAAACAACGTGATATGAGTTCGACAAAAGGCTTTTC
The DNA here is from genome assembly GCA_023531295.1 of Papaver armeniacum. Taxonomy (NCBI): domain Eukaryota; kingdom Viridiplantae; phylum Streptophyta; class Magnoliopsida; order Ranunculales; family Papaveraceae; genus Papaver; species Papaver armeniacum. The sequence goes on from JAJJWW010009044.1 coordinate 61,292, forward strand.
CGTTTATCCCAATAAACTCCTTTTTCAGGTCCTTAGATCTATCTTATCAACAATTACCAAAGTAATTGTTAAGATTTTGTAATCAATACTTTTAATCACAAAGAAACGTGTTGATGTCGATCTACTAAACTAATCAATCAAATATATCACAAAGATAAACCGATTATAGTTGAATCACTAGCCGATCAAGTTTTGTGCACACCAAAGATTATGAACCCAAATCAGAAATCTTCTTCGTCTTCAAATCTTCTTAAATCTTCAATAAACACCTGCACATAATCTACTTGAATCTCTTATGATCAATCACACACAGAACGGAGTCTGATAACAATGGATTATCACAAGATGTCTTTAGATCTATAAACAGTCTAAAGATCCCCGTCGAAACATCGATCTAGTTTGAGTGAATCTTATATCAAAAGAGAAGATTCCCAAGCATAAACAAACTAGGTGCAATCAAATTTCAACAACCGCTAGTCAATCAAATCAATCGAAAACTAATAATAAACTACAATTATCTAGTTTCCCACCAACGGTACTCGTAGAGCTTCCCAATCCCAAAGAAGTTTTTAAAACGAGCGGTCGTGAAAGATTTCGCCTAATTGTGGTACTTTCCTCTCCGAATAGACGGCTCCACCAGTAACAACACAACAAGGTAGTTTTGCTGGCTCTGAGGATTAGTTTGCTTGAAATGCAAACTTCAATATTTATAGACCAAGGAAGTTTTGGTAGAACAGTGAAACCCATGATTGGTGATTTGATAGGATAATCAATCACATAATTCTTGGAAGTCAGATGAACCAATTCTAAACTTGTTTGGAAGTGTGGCAAATCGGTTCCTATATTGTAAATATGAAAAAGGATTTACAAAGTAAATATGTCGACATAATTTGAACATGTGTAGTAACACTTATCTTTTATTGTTCAAAGATATTCCTTAATAGCTAAAGGAGAATCCCGGATTGAAATAAATTGAGAATCTTTTAAAAGGTTTTTAGTTTTATATGCTTTTAATTTCCAGTAATTAAAACACGTATCTTTAGAAAATAAAAATTGGTAATGTGCATTTACTAATTGGAGATTTTCTACTGAGATTTCGGTCAATATTTGGACAAAGCATTTCCAGGAATTATGGAAACCGAATTTGGAAATATATTGCATATCTTGAGAATATTTTCGGTTTTGGAAATTCCTTGGTGTCCAAACTTCCTTAGTCTATAAATATTGAAGTTTGCATTTCGAGCAAACTAATCCTCGTGAGCCAAACAAAACTACCTTGTTGTGTTGTTACCGGTGGAGCCGTCTATTCGGAGAGGAACGTATACCTAATTAGGCGAAATCTCTCACGACCGCTCGTTTTAAAGACTTCTTTGGGATTGGGAAGCTCTACGAGTAACGTTGGTGGGAAACTATATAATTACAGTTTATTATTAGTTTTCGATTGATTTGATTGACTAACGATTGTTGAACTTTGATTGCACCTAGTTTGTTTATGCTTGGGAATCTTCTCTTCTGATATAAGATTCACTCAAACTAGATCGAAGTTTCGACGGGGATCTTTAGACTGTTTGTAGATCTAAAGACGTCTTGTGATAATCCATTGTTAATGACTACTCTGTTTTGTGTGTGATTGATCACAAGAGATTCAAGTTGATTGTGTGCAGGTGTTTATTGAAGATCTAAGAGGATTTGAAGACGAAGAGGATTTCTGATTTGGGTTCATAATCTTTGGTGTGCAAAAAACTTGATCGGCTGGGGATCCAACTATAATCGGTTAATCTTTGTGATAATCTTGATTGATTAGTTGAGTAGATCGGCATCAATACGATTCGTTGTGATTCGAAGTATTGATTGCATAATCTTAATATTACTTTGGTAATTGTTGAAAAGATAGATCTAAGGACCGGACAAAGGAGTTTATTGGGATAAACGGAAGAGCCTTTTGTCAAACTCATATCATTTGATTGAAAAGAGTTGTTACCGAACAGATTTGTTGTTCCTTTACTGTTTGGAATACGAATCAAAGGAATTTTTCCAAGTGCGTGACTTATTGCAAGTTGGAGGCGCAGGGATACAGACGGAACTAGGTGAACTATAGGTTTAGTTGCTTGGTCTCAACTATACGAAGTTGGTTTAGATTTTGTATAGCGTCTTAATTCTGAGAGTATTCAATTCTGAACAAGGTCCCGGGATTTTTCTGCATTTGCGGTTTCTTCGTTAACAAAATCTTGCTATGTCTTTTACTTTTCTATTTTTGCAATTATAATTTTTTTTATTATAATTAGAAGTAAAATACACAAACGTTAATTCCTATTTACTTGATAGCAATCCTATTGTGTTTGGTTAAGTCCGAACCTATTATTAAGTAAACATACTTCGTTGTTGTATTGTCTCGATCTTGTATCCATAGTCAATCACACAAGTTATCTTGTTGTCGTATTGTCTCGATCTCGTATCCATAGACGATCACACGAAGTGTGAACCGATTAGTTGTATTGTCTTGACTCAGTCCATAGACAATCACTTTCGGAGAAAGGGCTTATAGGTGGAAAAGTTTTAGATTGAGGTATATTTGGGTAACCTCATCTTTTCAATTGGTATCAGTGCAGGCAAACACGAAAAGATCTAACAATCTGTGTTTGGTGCGATCCAACCTATAAGAAATTGAATCTATGTCTGATTCAATTAACGTTATGCAATAGTATGAATACTCAAATGTTGAAGGTGTTACTACTTTTTTAACTCATTATCCAGGAGTTACGAAAACATTTTTGTCCTTCTCTGATGGAAAATAAGATGTTGATAAAGAGTTGGTAAAACTCCTAAAGCCTATAAAATCTCTGTCTACAAAGATGCTGATATTAAAGATAGAGTTAAATCTTCTTAAACATGAGATCAGAGATAAAGACAGTCAACTGAATATTCTAGCCAAAGAGAATATGGATCTCACTGTCAAATTAGAATCTCTTGGTAATTCTCTTACTCAAGATAAACAGACACGTCCTATGACTCTGACTAATGATGTTGTTATGATTTCTTTTGATAATGAGGAAACTAAAAGTCCTTGCTTGACTTTTACAGAGTGTGATTAAACCGGTTTAGTCATATCTGAAACAGATCAAGATGATGGTAGTTTGCCTAACTACATCAAGTCAGAAGAGGATGAGAAACCATCTTCTACATCTACTGATGATCAGACGAAATCTTGCCCAAAGGAAACTTTGAACCGATTCCGTGAACGTGATCTTAAGGAATACAACTTTCAGTCACTTGACAGGAAACTTATACTTCTTCAAAATATGGTGGTAAAAATATTGAAAGAAGTTTCTTATCTTAAAAAACTGAAAGACCATTCCTCAGTAGAAATACAGAATCTACCACTACCCGATAAGATCAACTCAAAAGAATCAGAAGAAAGAGTTGATAGTCGCTTCTGGAAAGAGGTTCCTCCTCACCCATATCGAAACAATACTTGTTTTGATGAAGAACGATTCCAGAAGAAAGGGAAAGAGAGAATCTCTGCCAAAGGAAACAATCAGGAATTTCCCATAATTGTTTCAGATAATCATGCTGATGTGCATCATAAGGAAATTCTTAAAATGAGAAAATCGTATGAAAATCTCATTTACAGAATTAAGAAAGATTTATCTATCTCTGAAAATTCTCACATCAGTACATCCTCTCCACATGATCATATCTCGAGAGTTAGAAAAGATCATTATTCTGGGAGAAAATATTTTGGGCAGAAATTTCCAAGGAGAAACATGAATTATGTTTCTGATACTCGCTGTAAGCTAGAAAAAGCTTACTCCGATACAACCTAGTTGTATCGAAATTATGCACTCTCATCCTCTTCCGTGCTCTTAATTATGGATGAGAAAAGCACAATAAATCGAGAGCACATATTTTTTTGTGTTTGTTTTTCAGAAAAATTTGTGACACTTTATGGATGACTGCGAATCCATGTTTGTCTAAAAAAAATTGTTCATGTTTATCATGATCTTCCAAAAATAGGTTTTATCTAGAATTTTCGAATTTTAATAAACCTTCCAGCATAAGAAGTTCGGACAAAGGAAATAGAATATATTCTTTTAATATTTTCGGAATTTCCTGATATTTTCGGTCCGAGAGTTGTCTCTTCTTAAAGAGAAACTATCTCCTGAGTGTATTTTGAAACCCTGATCAATCCCTATTTAAATAACCGAGCATGCCTCCAATAACTCGCAGTGTCACAAAGGCTAATAAGAGGGAAGCTCAAAAGGTTAAGGATTGTCAAGGAATCAATACAGAAAGGAAGAAGAAAATCATATCAAAAATCATGTCTGATTGTGATTCAGATAGTTCTGTTGGATCACAAGATGAGTCATGTCTGTTAGCTTACAATTTACAAAATCCAACCGAAACCAAGTGGATCCGTTTTGATAGTATGATTGACTATATCCATGGTTTTGAAGAACTGAGAACCAACCTCATAATGACGGTTCAAAATCAAGATTGGATCAAAGAAAAGATTGAGGAAACAAAATCTGATCTTGCTGATATGAAGGTTCAAGTTGAAAAACTTGAGAAAAAAGAAGTGGTTGCAGACAAGTCTCTTTAGACATGCTTCAAAAGTTTGAACACTGAAGAAACCTCAGTGAACAATAAGAGCACCACTAGAGATTAAGTTATTTCCTGTAATACTTAATCAAGAGAAATAAACATCAGTTTTTTATTTCTTTCAATAATTGTATAAGGTCTATTATGAATAAAACTATCTTATTTATGAATAAAATTATTAGTTTATAATTTTTTCTTGTGATAGTTTTTCGTTTACATAGCATGTGCTTGAATGCTTTATCTTATTGCTATGTATGTTTATGGGATGTTTGATTTCGGTTTGGGTGACTTTTTGGTTTAGCGGGATTAAGTTCTAGCCCATGTTGGTAGGCTTTATCAAAGGATCATAAGGGGTTCCGATTGAAACTCATGTGTGAAAAAGTCACAATATGTTGAATTGTTTTGGTTTAGCATAAAAGCATATGTGTTTCGGGGTTTCAACTTTTGCATTGCATTAGTTAAAACCGGTTTTCAACCTTTCTCTGGTAAATGTTAGTTTTTGTTGTTGTTCTTTTATCTTGCGAGATGATGACAACATGATGATATTCTCCCCGGAAAGATATAAAGAAAAGGAGAAAAGGATGCGGAACTTGAGGTAACGAATTTGTTAGTTAATCGTATTCCTGTTTAAGAAAAACCTGATTTTATTGCATATATTTGTTGCTCTTTCTTAACAAAATTTCGGTACAATTGATGTTTTATTCCATTATTTGTGTATGGATGTGTGTGTGATTCAATTGTTTCCAGTTAAGAAAAACTATTGTTATCTTGCTTTATTGTTTGGTATCAATTGTTTAGGCTTACAAAATTACGGTGCAATTGCGGTACTTTAATGTCTATGTTGTTTCAATTGCTTCCGGTTGAGGTAAATGATTATGCAAGTTGATTTATTTGGTTTGTATGAATTGTTTATGGCTTAACAAAAGGTTTTCGGGATGAATTGTTTAGTCCAATTCGATTCCGGATAAGAGAAACTAAGTTAATTCTGATCTTAGTTAGACTTATCAAAGTGGAGGTTTCGGTTATTCAAGTCTAATCGAATGCCTTAACAAGAAATGCTAGTTAACTAACCTAGTACTTGTCTTGTTTAAGTGAAGGTCTAAGTTATTATTTGAATGATTAGAACTTGATGAGAAAAATAGATTTAATTCTGATCTTTATTTTGGTCTTATCGAACAAGTGATTGTATTTGTGCAATCGGTTTAGCAAAGGAACTAAGGTGCTTAGTCGATTTTTGGTTTGATAAACTATTAGGGAAAATTGCTTCGGGCAATTGTTTCCTTGGTAACATATTAAAACAAAGTTACTTTGTAGTTTTGGTTTTGTAATTGGTTATCAAAAATGGTGTGTGGAACCCTCGTGCTTAACTCTTATAGGTTGCAAGTCTTTTGAGATTTATAAGATCCTTTCGGTTTGTCTTTTATTTGCTCGTACCTTTGTCATTTTGTGACAAAAAGGAGGAGAAATATATGGAGTAAACAAGTGATTTGGTATCACTAAGGAAAGGACAATGGTGCTTAAACATTATATCTAACGAAAGAGTAAAGCATAGACTAGGGGGGGGGGGGGGTAGCATATCATATTGATACTTGTAGTTATATGGACTACAAAGGGAATAAAAAAGACGTTCGGATTGAAAATATACCTATCTTACCTTTAGGGGGAGTATTAGCTTTGCTATTATAATGTCAACAACGGCATTTATGGATTGAATGTATAATGAATTTGGGAATCAACCGTATGTATAATGAATTCTTGTAATTTGTTTATCCATATGATGTAAGAGTTTTGTCACTAAAATTGACAAAGGGGGAGATTGTTAGAGCATAGCTCGGTTGAACCCACCAAGCGTTGGTATGTCAAGTTTGGTTGTCATATTTTAGTGAACCAAAACTCATTTAAAGAGTCGCTTGATTATTTACTATAGTTAACTTCGTATAGGTTAGCTTGAAAGTATTAGGATATGAGACATTACAAGTATTACGTGAAGATTTGAAGAATGTCAAGAAGTAAGGATCTACAACGACGACATCATCCTTCCACTTGAGGTTAGTAATATTTGACTTGAACTGTTTCATTCCCTAACGTATCTTTCAAGTCGTGCATATTGAAAGCATAACTGCGAAGCTATGAATGATTATACTCTAGTTAGACATAGTATAACGTCTATCTTTTGAACTTCGTATATAAGACATCGACATAATCGTATGAATGCTATTGTGATTATGTATGGGTATGGGTGAAGATTTCGTCCTAGGAAACAATGTTTTACATTCGTAAAGGAAGTACAATTCATAAACTTGTTTTATGAATCGAAAGGGAAATCGCTAAGCTTATTGGTATTGTTATTCATTGCAAATATTTGGATTACCAATATGTGTGTTTAGTATAACCGCTCATAACTTGTTTATGTATCTTGGTAAAACTATTCACAAGGCCTGAATTTTGTATTGGTATGACTTTTATTAGTGAAACCGATCTTAAGTAATCACCTGAGATGGTATGATCGATTTGTTGTAATTGGTATCACCAACTCTAGACATCGGGGAACCGATCCTAGTAAGACGTGCAACCGATCACAAGCAAAGGGGAATCGATCCTTGTAAGAGGTACAACAAGTCTTAGATATTGGTAACCGATCCTATGACTTGTGCGACCGAATACAAGTTAGATACCATAAATATGTGGTAACCGATCCTATACTTAGTCAACCAAATTTTGGAAAGCTAGTATGACTGATCCTAGTACCCACATGGAGGTAGAACCGAAAATTGTTTTGGTAGAACCGTGAAACCCATGATTGGTGATTTGATAGGATAATCAATCACATAGTTCTTGTAAGTCAGATGAACTAATTCTAAACTTGTTTGGAAGTGTTTCAAATCGGTTCCAAGATTGTAAATATGAAAAAGGATTTACAAAGTAAAGATGTCGACATACTTTGAACATGTGTAGTAACGCTTATCTTTTATTGTTCAAAGATACTCCTTAATAGCTAAAGGAGAATCCCGGATCGAAATAAATTGAGAATCTTTTAATTAAGGTTTTTAGTTTTATATGCTTTTAATTTCCAGCAATTAAAACGCATATCTTTAGAAAATAAAAATTGGTAATGTGCATTTGCTAATTGGAGATTTTCTACTGAGATTTTGGTCAATATTTGGACAAAGCATTTCCAGGAATTATGGAAACCGAATTTGGAAATATATTGCATATCTTGAGAATATTTTCGGTTTTGGAAATTCCTTGGTGTCCAAACTTCCTTGGTCTATAAATATTGAAGTTTGTATTTCGAGCAAACTAATCCTCGAGATCCAAAGAAAAATACCTTGTTGTGTTGTTCTTGGTGGAGCCGTCTATTCGAGAGAGGAAAGTACCTAATTAGGCGAAATCTCTTACGATTTTGCTCGTTTTAAAGACTTCTTTGGGATTGGGAAGCTCTACGAGTACCGTTGGTGGTAAACTAGATAATTGCGGTTTATTATTAGTTTTCGATTTGATTTGATTTCTTCGTAAGGGTAACCTTACAAATTAGCTCCAAGACTAGAGAATAAGGGTTTGAGAGGAAGAAGAAAACTCAGAGAAGTGTTTTTAGATTTACTTTTCTATATCCAGCTCAACAACAAGATCAGGATAAGAAGACACTCACTCACCCCACTCGTGTGAGTAGCACGAGACCACAACGGTCCGTACAATTCAAAAGATTAATGGGCGCCTTTAACCGCTGGACAGCCCATGACAAGGGACAGCCCAAACAAGTGGTTAGCCCTTAACATCTCTTCCAAACAAACAAAAGCAAACTAGACAAAATAAACACAATTAAACCAGGGTCCTGACAATACCCTCTATTCTTACAAATCCTTGACCTCAAGGATTAGCTTTGGAAATTGGTTTGCCATGAATTCTTTGTCCTCCCATGTAGCATCTTGAATGGCTAAGTTCTCCCACTGTACCAGCACTTGATGGATATTGTGTTTGCCATTCTTCACCTGCCTACTATCCAAAATTTGCAGAGAAGTTACCTTCATTTCATGGTCCTTATTTAACCTTGGCAGAGTAGTTTGAGGAAGTTTCCCTGCTCCTAGCTTTGCCTTCAACTGAGAGACATGGAATGTTGGGTGAATTTTGGACTCGGGTGGAAGTTTCAGCTTGTAAGCCACCTTCCCAATCCTTTCCAGTATCTTGTAAGTCCCAAAGAACTTAGCAGCCAACTTCAAATTCTTCCTTAGATGCACTGAGGTCTGCCTATAAGGTTGTAGCCTCAAATACACCCAGTCTCCTTCCTTGAACTCTCTCAATTCTCTTCTTGTCCGCGTTGTTTGATTCTCAGGCCGAGCCTCCTCAAGCACTCCTTTTAACATATGTCCCACTACTTGCCTCTGCTATACATAATCATCTGCATTCAAGCTGATTCCAGTATAGGTTGAACTAACACCAAACTGTGGAGGGCATATCCATACAAGGCTTCAAATGGTGTGAGTTTCAGGCTGGTATGATAACTGGTGTTATACCACCACTCTGCCAATGATAACCATGACACCCATTTGCTAGGTTTATAATTTGTCATACACCTTAAGTAAGATTCGAGGCAGGCATTTACTCTCTCAGTCTGCCCATCTGTTTGGGGGTGATAAGAAGTGCTCAAGTGTAGAGAGGTGCCCATTCTTGTCAGTAGACACTGCCAGAAATTGCTCAGAAAAATACTGTCTCTATATGATATTATTATTTTTGGAAGCCCATGAAGTTTAATGACTGAGTCAAGCATTACCTTTGCCATTGTTGCTACTGTGTAAGGATGACTGAGTGCCAAGAAGTGGTTGTATTTTGTATATATGTCCACCACCACTAAGATGACCTCCCTCCCTTCAGATTTTGGTAGGCCAGAAATAAAATCCATGCCGATATCCGACCATGCTTGCTCGGGGAATTTGCAGTGGTCGTAAGAGTCCTATTTGGAAGGGTAGTGAACCCTTTGTGTTGTTGGCGAGATGTCACACTCCCGCACCAATTTGATTATGTTGTTCTTCATTCCCTTCCAAAGAAAAAGTAAGACTTAGCCTTCTGATAACTGGCCCTTGCACCTGAATGTCCCCCTATGGAAGAAGAATGTATTGCTGCCATAATTTGTTCCTCAGTTTTCCTGAGTTGCCAATATAAATCCTCCCCTTATATCTAATGACTCCTTGCTCTAGAGAGTACTCCCCAGATTTGTGGCCTTCAACTATTAGTATTGGCAGCAATTCATTAGCTATAGAGTCTTCAAGGTAACTCTCTTGCACTTCCTTCATCCAAGCTGGTTGCAATTGAGAGATAGAATTGCAAGCCGCATCTTATGGGAGCTGTACCCTTGACAATGCATTAGCTACTTTGTTATCACAGCCTTTCTTATACTTCAACTCATAGTTGTATCCCAATAATTTAGCTAGCCACTTTTGTTGCAGAAGTGAGTTTACCCTTTGCTCAAGGAAGTACTTGATGCTTTGATGGTCAGTGTAGATGGTGAATTTGTTACCCATCAAATAGTGCTTCCCTTTTCCAACTGCCATGACTATGGCCATCATCTCTTTCTCATAAGTAGACATGGCTAAGAACCTAACACCCATTCCCTTGCTGTAGAAGGAAATTGGTCTTTTCTCTTGCATTAGCACAACTCCTAATCCCAAATCGCTAGCATCAGTGGCTATGTCAAATGACTTGTTGAAGTCAGGAAGGATAAGCACTGGAGTGGTTGTCATAGCTTCATTGAGTAGTTCAAATCCACTGGTGGATTCTGAGCTCCATTGAAACTTCTTCTTCTTCAGCAACTCCGTCAATGGTCTGGCAATTAATCCATAATTTTGCACAAATTTTCTGTAGTACCCAGTTAATCCTAAGAATCCCCTTAGCTCCTTAAGGGTCTTTGGAATGGGCTACTTACTCATGCACTCCACCTTACTAGGGTCAGCAACAACTCCTTCTCCACTGATGATGTGCCCCAGGTATTCTAAGGAATCTTGCCCAAAAGAGCATTTGCTCATTTTAGCAAATAAGTTGTGCTTCTTAAGTAATTCCAGAGTGAGTTCCAAGTGATTGGAATGAACCTCCATGTTAGGGCTATATACTAATATATCATCAAAGAAAACAAAGATGAACTTCCTCAAATAGGGTTTAAAGACATCATTCATTAATGCTTGGAAGCTTGCTGGTGCATTGGTTAATCCAAAGGGCATGACTAAGAATTCATAATGCCCTTGATGAGTCTTAAATGCTGTTTTGTGAGTGTCTTGAGGGGAAACTCTGATCTGGTGATACCCAGCCCTCAGATCAATCTTGGAGAAGAAATGAGACCCATGTAACTCATCTAGCAACTCATCTATCACTGGAATTGGATACTTATTATTGATGGTGAGCTCATTCAGTTTTCTGTAATCAACACAGAATCTCCAACTTCCATCTTTCTTTTTAACTAACAATATTGGGGATGAAAAAGGGATGTGGCTAGGTATGATAACTCCTGACTTGAGCATTTCTTGGACCAGCTGCTCCACCACCTCTTTTTGCACATATGGAATCCTATAAGGTCTCTGATTGGGAGGGGTTGAGAGTGGTTTTAAGGGTAAGTGATGATCATGAACTCTTTTAGGAGGGAGACTATTGGGTTCATGGAAAACTGAATTGTAAGTATTTAAAATGGGCTGTAATGGCTCTGAGATATTAGTAGGTACCTCTCTGGCTGTGATGGAAAATAGGTGCCCCATTACTCCATGCTTACTCTTCTTGAGGTACTTTTGGCATGCCTTTGCTGTCATCATTGTCACCTTTGGAGCTTCAGAACTTCCCTTAAGGACAATCTCCTCATGTCCTTTATTGAAAGTTACTGATTAGCCGTTTGAAATCAAACTTGACAGGACTAATACCCTTCATCCAATCCACTCCTAACACCATGTCACATCCCCCTAGAGCTAATACTCTGGCTTCATATTCAAACTTGTGCCCTTGCATGCTCCATAAAAACTTAGGGCATTTGGCTTCACTAATAAGTTTGTTTCCATCTGCTACAGCTACATGGAAAGTTGCTGTGGGTTCTATGAGGGCACCACTGTACTTAGAAATCTCAGGGTCTACAAAGGTGTGTGTACTACCACTATCCACCAGTATGGTCATGGGTTTGTTATTTCTAGCCACACCCTGAATTCTAATAGTGTTTTGAGGTTTAATACCTGACAGGGCATGTAGAGATATCTCCACTTCTTCCTCAATTTCTTGTATGACTGGAGAGCTGACTGGAGAAGCTTCTTCAGAAGTACCTTGATCTTCATCTTCCCCACTAGCATATACAGCTGTTGTCTGACACATTTGTGTCCTGTAGTATAAACTTCGTCACAATTGTAACAAAGTCCCTTGTCACGCCTGGACCTCATTTCAGCATAAGTAAGCTTCCTAATGGGTGGTAAACTTGAGCTAGCCATACTCCTTGGAGAGGGAGAATTTGTTTTTGGAGATGTCACAAAGCTCTTGATGCTACTTCTACTTGGAATGGAGATAGGAGGTAGTCTATAAGTTGCCTTTGCCTTTTTGATGGTGTTCTCAAGAATAGACTCCTGCATTCTAGCTAGGTACATGGCTTGCTTAAGGCTGGTTGGAGAAAACATTTGTACTGCAAGCCTCAACTCTTCTTTCAACCCACTCACATAGCTGGAGGTGAAATAGTCTTCAGCCAGTTGTTTGTTCTTGGCCAGCATAAGAGCTTTTAATTCTTCAAACAATTCTTGATATTCTAACACAGTACCCTCCTGGCTTAACTTATTGAACTCTCCAACTATGTCATCATGACCTAACTCTTGAAATTGGCAATTAATATCAGCAACAAACTCTTCCCATAATATGATGTCTCTCCCTTCTTGATAGTCTTGGAACCATACATCAGCTCGTCCATCTAAATAGAGTGAAGCTAACATAACTTTTTGCTCCTCATCCATAATATGCAGTTGGAAAAAAAATTACACTTACCAATCCAAGATCTAGGATTATTGCCATCAAACCTAGGAAATTCAATTTTAGGCTTATGGTGATTAGTAAGCTGATTAAAAACTTGTCGATTACCTTGACTGTCGCTATTCTCTCCTTGCTTGTTTCGAGATTGAGCATATTTAGGCTTTTCTAGTACTCCATCACCTACTTTGAGCTTGTTAACGATTCTATCTTCCATAGATCCCATCTCTGTTAACGAATTGGAAATACTTCCTTGGTTTTCATCAAATTTTTGAACAATTTCTTCATGGCTCTTCATCAGAACGTTGAATTTTTTATGAAGATCATCGAAGTCTTTCTGATTGACCATAGTTCACAGGCAACGTAGATCGACTGCTCTTGATACCAATTGTAAGGGTTAACCTTACAAATTAGCTCCAAGACTAGAGAATAAGGGTTTGAGAGGAAGAAGAGAACTCAGAGAAGAGTTTTTAGATTTACTTTTCTATATCCAGCTCAACAACAAGATCAGGATAAGAAGACACTCACTCACCCCACTCGTGTGAGTAGCACGAGACCACAACGGTCCGTACAATTCAAAAAGACTACCGGGCTCCTTTAACCATTTGGATGCCCCATGACAAGGGACAGCCCAAACAAGTGGTTAGCCCTTAAAATCTCTTCCAAACAAACAAAAGCAAACTAGACAAAATAAACACAATTAAACCAGGGTCCTGACATTTACTAACGGTTGTTGAATTTTGATTGCACCTAGTTTGTTTATGCTTGGGAATCTTCTCTTCTGATATAAGATTCACTCAAATTAGATCGAAGTTTTGACGGGGATCTTTAGACTGTTTTAGATCTAAAGACATCTTGTGATACTCCATTGTTAACAGACTCCGTTCTGTGTGTGATTGATCACAAGAGATTCAAGTAGATTGTGTGCAGGTGTTTATTGAAGATCTAAGAAGATTTGAAGACGAAGAAGATTTCTGATTTGGGTTCATAATCTTTGGTGTGCACAAAACTTGATCGGATGGGGATCCAACTATAATCGGTTTATCTTTGTGATAATCTTGATTTATTAGTTGAGTAGATCGGCATCAATACGATTCTTTGTGATTCGAAGTATTGATTGCATAATCTTAACAATTACTTTGGTAATTGTTGAAAAGATAGATCTAAGGACCAGACAAAGGAGTTGGGATAAACGGAAGAGCCTTTTGTCAAACTCATATCACTTGATTGAAAAGAGTTGTTACCGAACAGATTTGTTGTTCCTTTAAACCAAAGGAATTGTTCCAAGTGCGTGACTTATTGCAAGTTAGAGGCGCAGGGATACAGATGGAACTAGTTGAACTATATGTTTAGTTGCTTGGTCTCAACTATACGATGTTGGTTTAGATTTTTTATAGCGGCTTAATCCTGAGAGTATTCAATTCTGGACAAGGTTCCGGGGTTTTTATGCATTTGCGGTTTCCTCGTTAACAAAATCTTGCTGTGTCTTTTACTTTTCTATTTCCGTAATTATAATTGTTTAACGTGAATTCCTATTTACTTGAGAGCAATCCTATTGTGTTTGGTTAAGTCCGAACCTATTATCAAGTAAACATACTTCGTTGTTGTATTTTCTCGATCTTGTATCCATAGTCAATCACACAAGTTATCTTGTTGTCGTATTGTCTCGATCTCGTATCCATAGATGATCACACGAAGTGTGAACCGATTAGTTGTATTGTCTCGACTCAGTCCATAGACAATCACTTTCGGAGAAAGGACTTATAGGTGGAAAAGTTTTAGATTGAGGTATAGTTGGGTACCCTCGTCTTTTAAGTTAAGCTAACGAGCTCTGTACCATCGTTATCTTTAAACTGTTCCTCTAACAGAATCAATTAGCTTCTGGAGATTTCTGTCCCGAATAAGGTCAAGGTCCTGAAGAGAAATTGTGCAACCAAGATTTAGGTGCAGAAAGATATTGTTCTTAAAAAAAAAAGTATAGGGATGATTTTTTGAGTTTGGAATATGCTTTCAACTAAGAAGGAAAGAAAGACTTACATGGCTAGGAGGAATATGCTTTCAACTAAGAAGTTCAAGTAATAGAGTACCCAAGCTATATATTACATTCTCTGGCGTGAATCGTCCTGCACAACTAAGAGAAGGAACTGGATTAAAAAATGATAAAACATAGGTAATCAACATTACTAACATGTAATGTATTTCGTTGGTCACAATTATTAACATATGACATAAGTAATCACTTTTATGTCCTCTTCTACTAAGTTTTAGCGATTTAAATCCAAGCTCGTCTGTTGAAACTCCACGTGCACTATCTATCCAATATATTATAACATAGCTCTGTTGAACCCACCAAGCGTTGGAATGTCAAGTTTGGTTGTCATATTTTAGTATCAAAACTCATCTAGAGTCGCTTGATTTAATACATGATTCAACTTTGTTTAGGTTAGACTAGAAAGTATAGGAATGTTGAGACGTACACGTATTACTCCGAAGACCTAAAGAATGTGAAGAAGTAACGACTACAACGACAACATCATCCTTCCTCTTGAGGTTAGTAATATTGACTTGATCTTGTTTCCATTCCTAACGTATCTTTTAAGTCGGATTATATTGAAAACATAACATGCAAAGATGTATATAAATAATACTCTAGTGGTTAGACTTGGTCATAAAATTATGATCAAAGTGTCAAGGAAATTATTGAATTACGAAGTATAAACACTTATCTTTTGGAACTTCGTAAATACGACATCAACATAATCTATTGTATATAGTTGCTTGATTATGTGTGCATGATATAGGTATGATTTCACCCTAGGAAATAATATTTTATAACATTTGTTTAAAGGAAGTACATATATGAACTTGTTTCATAATCGAAAGGAAATCATGATTAATAAGGTTCTTTATTGAATATGTTTTGAATGACCAATGTAAGATGACAAGGTAGAACCTATCTTAACTTGTTGAGATTTATGGTATAACCGGTCATAGCCTATATAATATAGCTAGTTGTACTCGGTCACAAGTTACATTGGAAATCAAGGTGTAACCGATCACAAGCTATATTGGAATGCAAGTTGTAACCTGCCACAAGTTACTTTGGGATCCAAGGTATAACCGGTCACAAGATGAATTGGGAAGTTAGTTGTAACCGGTCAAAAGCTACCTTTGGGAAGCAAGGTGTAATCGGTTACAAGCTACTTCGGGAAGCAAGGTGTAACCGGTCACAAGCTACTTTGTAGAGCAAGGTGTAACCGATTACAGCCTATCTTGGGAATCATGTTATAACCGGTCACAACATATTTTGGAGTGATGGTATAATCGGTTCCATGAGCAAAACCAAGTTTCCATGATTCACATATTTTTTCATGATGTGTGTGAATTAGGGTTCGGGTTTGCTAAGATGAGAAGCTTCTAGACGTCGACATTATTTGAACATGTACATAACTCTTATCATTAATTGTTCAAATATATTCCTTGTTACTCAAGGTGATCCCAGGTCCGAAAAATTGAATAATATTTAATTATAATTTTCATCATATATGTTTTAACTACCAGCAATTAAATCATATCCTCTGAAAAATATTATTAGTTAATGTGCTAGACTAATAATAGAAGTAATCTATGAGAGTTTTCGGAAATATTGGTTTGGCATATAAGTGGAAATAGGAAAACCGAAATTAGGTACTTTAATGCGAATATCTTGAGAATATTTTCAGTTTTGGAATTTCCTTGTTGTCCAAGCAACCTTGGTGTATAAATACTTGAGTTTTCATTTCTAGTAAACTATCATAAGATCCAGGCAAACTTCATTCTTGTTGTTTCTGGTGGAGCCGTCTATCTGAAAAGGAAAGTACCCTAGTTAGGCAAAATCTCTTACGACCGCTCGTGTAAAGACTTCTGTGGGATCAAGAAGCTCTACGAGTACCGTTGGTGGGAAACTAGATAATTGCATTGTTATTGTAGTTTTCGATTATTGATTTGATTGACTAACGATTGTTGAAACTTTGATTGCACCTAGTTTGTTTATTCTTGAGAATCTTCTCTTCTGATATAAGGCTCACTCAAACTAGATCAAAGTATTGACGGGATCTTTAGAACCATTTTCGGATCTAAAGACATCTTGTGATAATCCGTTGTTAACAGACTATATTCTTTGCGTGATTGATCACAAGAGGATTCAAGTGGTGTTGTGCACATTATTGAAGACAAAATAAGATTTGAAGGCGAAGAAGAATTCTTATTAGTTTTCGTATCTTGTGAATTGTGTACACAAACCTTGATCGGCTAGGATCCAACTAGAATCATGTTTATCTTTGATAGACTTGATTGGCTAGTTGTGTGAAATCGACATCACCTTATAGTTTCTCTTTGAGATATATATTGATTGATTGCAAATCTAGAGTTCGATTATTTCGGTAATCAAAAGATGGATTGATCTAACCAGACAAATAAGTTTATTAGATTAAAAATAAGATTGAATAGAGTGGTTACCAAACATACTTATTACCTTTGTCATCAACTCTAATATCTTATTACCAAATATTGAATAAAGTGGTTACCAAACATACTTATCATTTACTGTTTGGAATACGATCAAAAGGATTGGTGATTCACGTGCGTGACTCTAGGAGTCGAAGGCGCAGAGATACTGAGGAAACTAAGTAGCTAGGGGTAGTCTACTTTGTCTCAACTATACGAAGTTGGATTAGATTTTGTATAGCGGCTTAATTCTGAGAGTATTAAAAACTGGATTAGGTCCCGGGGTTTTTCTGCATTTGCGGTTTCCTCGTTAACAAAATCTCGTTGTGCCATTTACTTTATTATTCCGCATTTTTATTTTTTTATTATAATTAAAGTCAATTTCACTTGTACGTTAATTCCAAACACTTGATATTGATCCTATAGAGTTTCAGTTATTACCGTTCCTATTATCAACTGATCACTTTATTATCGTATCGTCTCAATATTGAATTCATAGTCAATCACACAAGTAATCTTGTTGTTGTATTGTCTCGATCTCGTTTCCATAGTCTATTACACGAAGTGTGTACCGAAGTTGCTGTATTGTATCGACTCTGTCCATAGACGATCGCACTTGGTAAAGGACTTATAGGTTGATAAATAAAAGATTGTGGTGTATTTGGATACCCTCGTCTTTTCACAATCACACTTGAATACTGGTATCCTCCTTGTATTCTAGTCTAGTAACCATATTTCGTTGATGACACCATAATAGGTAAATGAATCAAATACATGATTTATATCTTTTGCGTTGCATACTTGCATCCCAGTTGCAAAAACACTTACTCCATTATTTTGATTGACACGTTTATCATCAAGTTCCTTCGTGTGACACTGATACCCATTAATATCGTATCCAGAATATTTATACACTTCTCGACATGGTCCATGTGCTATCCACTCCAACTTATCTGAAATGTTATTAATTGGATTATTTAACCCATCCTCCACCTGTTAAGAAAAAACTAAGATGCACTAGTTAAAAGACCTAATCTACTGCCAGTGAGCTAGTGCTTTGATTCATATGCATTGGTTAGATTATTCTTTAAATCTAGTGCTTAAAATGGTTCCAGTTTTCTCAGATAAGAGCCTAGCTCATTGTCATGGCATCAGAGCCTGGTAAGATCTGACAAACCTCTTTCGCTGGAACAACAACAAGTATCATCAATATCCTTATCTGTTTCTTCGTTTTCTGCCTCACCCTTTTCAGATCATAAAGACTATACATCATAAACCCTAGAATCAAATATCCCCTCTTTATCCTTCAACATGTCGCGTGAAGATTATCAACCTATTACTGTTAAGTTTGATGGAACCAACTATAATCATTGGTCTTTTCTTATGAGAAGCTTTCTCAAAGGAAAATCTATGTGGAAATATATTGATGGTAAAGCCAAAAACCCTAATACAGCTGGTGCTAGCAGTAAAGAGAAAGTGAGAAATCAATAATCACAAGATACTATTTCTGTCATAAGCATGCAACTTACTGGTTTTGAAACTGCCAAGGAAGCATGAGGCTTCCTTTCAAAGAGGTACACACAAATCAAATTTTCCCAACGTTACAAACTTGAACAAGATATCCGATCTATGAGATAACTTGATTAGTCAATCTCTGACTTTCATTCTGAGATGTCAGTCATACGGAATCAACTAGCACTTATGGAGCCTAATTGGACAGTTGATATCGAATTATGCATAAATATATATAGAGAAGAATCACGACTAGTTAAACTCTTAATGACGTTGAGAGATGAATTTAAAACAGTTAGAGTATCTATTCTTCATCGATCACCTATTCCAACTGTAGAAACTGCACTCTTTAAACTAATTATTCAAGAAACTCGAAAACGGATCAAGCCTGATGTTAGAGCATAGCTCAGTTGAACGCACCAAGTGTTGGTATGTCAAGTTTGGTTGTCATATTTTAGTGAATCAAAACTCATCTAAGGGTCGCTTGATTATGTACTAGAGACAACTTCGTATAGGATAGACTAGAAAGTCTAGGAATATTGAGACATACAAGTATTACTCGAAGACCTGAAGAACGTGGAGAAGTAAAGAGATACAACGACGACATCATCCTTCCTCTTGAGGTTAGTAATATTGACTTGAACTGTTTCATTCCTAACATATCTTTCAAGTAGTGATATATTGAAAACATAACTGCGAAGCTGTGTATGGATATATTACTCTAGTAGTGACACATGATCACATGATCATAGTATTAAGGAATTAGACTACGAAGTATTAACTCTTATCTTTTGAATTTCGTAGATATGACATCGACATAATCTTATGAATGCTATTATGATTATGTGAATGGGTAAAGGTGAAGATTTCATCATAGGAAATAATATTTTACATTTGTTTAAAGGAAGTACATTCATGAACCTGTTTTATGAATCGAAAGGGAAATCCATAGGCTTATTGGTATGGCTATTCATTGCAAATCTTTGGATTACCAATATGTGTGAGATGGTAGAACCTATCGTAACTTTGTTATGTATCTTGGTACAACTAATCACAATGCCTGACTTATGATTTGGTATGACTAGTTTTGATTAATTAGTGTAACCGATCCTAAGTAATCACCTGAGATGGTATGATCGATATTTGTAATTGGTGTGACCGATCCTAGTAATTGGTGTGACCGATCACAAAGAGTTGTGTAATCGATCCTTGTAATTGGTGTAACCGGTCCTAGTAATTGGTGTAACCGATCCTAGTGACTAGTGTGACCGATCACAAGCAATACCATGTGTATATGGTAACCGGTCCTGGTAATTGATGTAACCGATCCTGGTAAATGATGTAACCGGTACTGGTAACTTGTGTGACCGATCACAAGTGTTCCATATTAGTGTATAACCGATCCAAATAATTGGTAGAATCGATTGAACCCATGGATGTGATTTGATATTTGATCAATCACATAGTTATCTTGAAATACAGATGAACCAATTCTAAACTTGTTTGGAAGTGTGGTATAATCGATTCCAAGATTGTAAATATGAAAGAGGATTCACAAAGAAGGGATGTCAACATTCTTTGAACACGTATAGTAACTCTTATCTTGTATTGTTCAAAGATTTTCCTTAGTACTCAAGGAGATCATGTTCCGAAATAAATTAAGAATCTTTTAATTAAGGTTGTTAGTTTTATATGCTTTAATTACCTGCAATTTAATGCATATCTCTAGAGAATAAAAATTAGTAGTGTGCATTTCCAAATTAGAGATTTTCTATTGAGATATTTCGGAAAATATTGGACAAAGCATTTCCTGGAATTATGAAAACCGAATGGGCATTTATTGCATATCTTGAGAATATTTTCGGTTTTGGAAATTCCTTGGTGTCCAAACATCCTTGGTCTATAAATACCTAAGTTTCCATTTCTAGCAAACTATCCTAAGAGCCAGGCAAACTTCATCTTTTTTTTTTTGTTTTTGGTGGAGCCGTCTATTCGGAGAGGAAAGTAACATAATTAGGCGAAATCTCTTACGACCCCTCGTTCAAAGACTTTTGTGGGATCAAGAAGCTCTACGAGTACCGTTGGTGGGAAACTAGATAATTACAGTGTTATTAGATTTCGATTGATTTGATTGACTAACGGTTGTTGAAAATTTGATTGCACCTAGTTTGTTTATTCTTGAGAATCTTCTCTCCTGATATAAGATTCACTCAAACTAGATCGAAGTATCGACGGGATCTTTAGAACTGTTTGTATATCTAAAGACATCTTGTGATAATCCATTTTTAACAGATTTCGTTCTGTGTGTGGTTGATCACAAGAGATTCAAGTGGTGTTGTGCAGGTTTAATTGAAGATTAAAGAAGATTTGAAGATGAAGAAGATTTCTTATTGGTTTCTCATATCTTTGTGTAGCACAAACCTTGATCGGCTGGGATCCAACTAGAATTGGATTTATTCGATTGATTAGTTGCGTGATATCGGTAATGCGTAATAGTTCTCTTGAGATCTATTTTTATTGTTACAAATCCGAATTTATTACTTAGGTAATAGAGATTGGATTGATCTAACCAGGCAAAAGAGTTTATTAGTTTAAACAGAAGATCCTTTGCATATGACTTGAGATATCTTTATCTGGAAAGAATCAATAGAGTTGTTACCAAACAGATTTGTTGTTCCTTTACTGTTTGGAATACGATCCAAAGGAATTGTTCCAATGCGTGCACTCATCGAAGTCGGAAGAACATGGATACTGAGGAAACTTAGTGAACTAGGGTTAGTTGCTTGGTCTCAACTATATGAAGTTGTTTTAGATTTTGTGTAGCGGCTTAATTATGAGAGTATTCAATTCTGGACTAGGTCCCATGTTTTTTATGCATTTGCGGTTTCCTCATTAACAAAATCTTGCTATGTCATTTACTTTTCCTTTCCGCAATTATAATTGTTGTTATTATAATTTAAAGTAAATTACACAAACATTAACTCCGCTTTACTTGATAGTGATCCTATAGAGTTTGGTTAAGTCTGAATCTATTATCAAGTAATCACACTTTGGTTGTCGTATTGTCCCAATCTCGTATCCATAGAAAATCACACAAAGTGTGAATACCGATTTGTAGTATTGTCTCTACTTTGTCCATAGACAATCACTTTCGGTAAGAGGACTTATAGGTGGATAAATTAAAGATTGTGGTGTATTTGGGTACCCTCGTATTTTCACCGATATTCTTGATGTAGTTGCATTACTTTCACGTACAAACTCCAAAAATCACTTCAATTCTCAAAGAAACTATCGTGACATATCACAAGCTCAGTGTTTCAACTGCAAGAAACCAGGACATTTGGCCAAGAACTGCACTTTACCACCAAATACTACATCACACGGTGTGTTTCAAGGTTCAACCTCTCAAGTTCAATGCAATTACTGCAAGGAACCTACGCACATACTTTAGGAAATTTTCCATCACCATCATCCAGAAACATGAGAGAAAAGAGGAGATTAAATGTTGTTGCATCAACATACACCTCGGCACCACCTATTCTAGCAGCACCTGCTCTAAAATAAATTCATGAACCAATGAATAATATGGCTGATATTCAGAAATGCTCAAACAAGCTATTTCAATTGGTAATAGTCCCTCAACAACTTATGTTTTTTCAGTTCCTACATGTACCTTTTTCAACTGGGTGGTTTCTTGATTCAGGTGCTTCAAATCATATGACCTTCAACTCAACTTTAATTGAGAATAATTGTCTTATTGTTATACTTAACATCCATACTGCAGGATCAAAAATAGGTGCTAGCCATATTGGTCATGTTAAGGTTTCAGATAAGATATATGTACCAAATGTGCTCCTTATTCCATAGATTAAAATGAATCTTATATCGATTGAGCAATTATGTAATCAAGGTCTTAACATTTATTTCTTATCTTCTGGTTGTGTGATACAGGATCCCAACAAAGGGAAGCTTGTTTGGATAGGCCGTAGAGTTGGTCGCCTATATCTCCTTGAAATACTTATTGTTCCTGAACCAAAAAATAATTTCATTGCTGCTCCGGCACCCATTATACCTTTCAACGTCTTTCCATTTATGTCTTGGCATTCTAAGTTAGGTCATGTCTTGTTTTATCGTCTTGAATACATGGTTAATAAAGGATTATTAGGAGCTATTCAGATTCAAAAAGAACCTTATTGCATTGCATGTAAGTTGAGTAAACAACCAGCAATGGAGAGGCCTCCATTACCTCAATGCTTTCTCTAATGCACCTTTTGATCTTACATACTCAGATATTTGGGGAAAAGCCTCCATTACCTCTAAAGGAGAGGCATTATATTATGTCATTTTCATTGATGATTATGTTCATTTTACATGGACATATTTTTTCAGTTCAGACTTCTTAAACATACACACTGAATACTCTAAATTGATCAAAACTCAATTTGGAAAAACCATCAAAGTTTTCCGTGCTGATCGTGTATATAAAACCCTTTCAAATATTTTATCAAATCCGAAGGTACACTTCTTCAGTTATCATGTACAAAAACTCCAGAACAAAATAATGTTGCAGGATGCAAACATCGTCATATTGTTGAAACATCTAGAACTCAGCTTCTGTCTGCATCTGTACCTTCTAACTTTTGGGGAGAATCAGTACTCAATGCAGTTTACACAATAAATCGTATCCCAATTATTTTCATAGGAGGTATGTCACCATATGAAAGTCTTTATGGGAAGTCACTTGACTACTCTGAACTCCGTGTTTTCGGTTCCACATGTCTTGTTCTTCTTACAAAACGAGAACGTAACTAACTAGGCAAAAAGAATGCTCTTTATGTCTTTTTAGGATATGGTATAGAAAAAAAAAGAGGGTATCATTGTTATGATCTAGAAAATCGAAGATTATGTATCTCTCGCCATGTCACCTTTTGGGAGAAAATACAATTTTGGTCTCTTCCTAATAGTAAATATTCCACCTTGGAGACTTTCTGATATCTAGATCCATTTGAAGATGTGTATCTGTTAAATTATCAATCATGAACTGCTACTTGTCCTCCTACAACTAGTAATCTTGATGCAGAAATCGTCACTCTTCCTGCTGAAACTCCTGAAGCTGCTAAAGACTACTCTATGGACAATCCTGACATTACTTTTCAAGATAGGGATCCTGTAACTGAAGCTACTACATTGCCTCCCCGTACTCGTCAACCACCAGTTAAGTTATCTGATTATCATTGATTTTTATCGTCCATTTTACCTTTACATGAACCCAAGTCATACAGGGAAGCATCATCCAATCCAGTCTGGAAAAATTCTATGGGAGAAGAATTAACTACATATAAGAAGGCTAATACATGGGACATGGTAGACCTACCTCCAGGAAAATCTGTTGTTGGAAGTAAATGGGTATAAAAAATAAATACTAACTCATATGGAAAAATAGATCATTATAAGTCTCGTCTAGTTGCTCAAGGATACACTCAAGAGTATGGTATCGATCATGAAGAGACATTATCTCCTTTTGCTCGTATGACCACAGTACATACTCTTCTTGCTGTTGCTTCTGCTCGTAATTGGGATATTTATCAAATGGATGTTAAAAATGCTTTTGTCTATGAAGACTTTCAAGAAGAAGTCTATATGCACCCACCACCTGGATTAGCGCATTCCCCTAACCAAGTGTGTAAGCTTTGCAAAGCACTGTATGTACTTAAACAAACACCTCGTGCTTGGTTTGAGAAATTCTCCAATGCTATTCTCCAAAATAAATTCACTCAAAGTGCGTATGACTCAGCCATGTTCATCCGGAAGACTGAAAGGGGAATGGTGATTCTTCTCTTGTACGTTGATGACATGGTCATTACAGGTAATGAGTTTGAAGGTATTAGGGATTTAAAGCTTCATCTCAACTCTTTTTTTTAAATGAAAGACCTTGGTTTCCTAAGATATTTTCTAGATATTGAATTTGATAAGTCATCTAATGGATATTTTATCTCTCAAGTGAAGTATGCTACTGACATTCTTCAACGTTTTGGATTAACCGACAACAAAATTGTCAACACACCACTTGAACTGGATGTAAAGCTCAACTATATCGATGGACAAACTTTGTCCAATCCTATGTTATATCGTCAACTGGTAGGCAATCTTAACTCTTGTAGTATTACACGACCAGACATCAATCATGCAGTTCTCATTGTTAGCTAGTTCATGTCAGCTCCAATATCAACACATTTTTATGCAGTTCTTCGGCTTTTACGCTACATCAAAGCTACTTTATATTAAGGATTAGATTTCTCATCTACATTTGACCTTCTTCTTCGTGCATATTCCGATTCTTACTGGGCGGGGAGATGTCACCGATCGGTGTTCAACTACTGGGTATTGCTTATTTCTAGGTAACTCTTTAATCTCTAGAAACATATAGTTCTGAATTTGTTTGGTTAAGATGGCTTCTTCATGATATGGGAGTTCAATTATCTGAACCTACTCCTCTTTGTTGTGACAACAAAGTTGTTGTTCATATTGCTCATGATGATGTCTTTCATGAACGTACAAAACACATTGAGATTGACTGTCACTTTGTACAACATCACTTTAAAGAACAGACAATTACACTGCCGTACGTTCCTTCAGAGTTACAATTAGCAGAAATCTTCACCAAGACTCTTCCTCTCCTAGACTTCATTTGCTCAAGCTTTAGGCGTTGATAATTCAGTTTCGGCGGAGTTCTGGGGTGCAATTCACGCCTTTCGTATATCGCAAGTGAAAGGTATGAGAAAAATCTTATTCGACTGCGACTCTATGCACGTTATTATGGCGTTGTCCAACTCATCTTTGGTTCCTTGGAGGCTTTTAGTTCACTGGGAGAATTGTTTAAGATACTTATCTTCAATTCAATTCAGATTCTCGCATATTTATAGAGAAGGAAATTCGGTAGCGGATTTACTTGCTAAATGGGGTACAACTTCAGGGTCTCAATGGTGGGATCAACCACCTTTGTCACTTCGATCTGCCATGGGAAGTGATAGATCTTCTCTACCTACTTACATATTTAGATAATTTTGTAGCATGTCGTTTTTCTTTTGTTTTCTTTGTTTCTCCTTTCTCTCTTTGAGGTCAGGCTTAGCCCCCCTCATTTCTTTTTATTCTTTCATTTTTAATAAATTCTCCTTGCGAGCTTGCTTTAAAAAACAAAAAAAAAAAATGTGCTCTGCACCATCTTGAGTTTGAGGGAGGGTGTTAATATATTGTATTGTCCTATCTTGGAATAACATAGGATAATATTATGTTTCCTTAGACATGTATATTCGGTTATCTGTAATATTCTGTTTCCTTTTATTTCTCCGTTCACGTGTATAAGAACATATTGTATTGTAACTCTTTTGATACATCAATAACATAAATTCAATTCCAGAATATACATGCCATGACTATTTCTGTCTGAACTAATAACGAATTTTGCCATGTAACTCTTTTTTTTTTTTTTTAGGCGCGGTTATGCTTCTAAAACATGGTCAAATTGCAAAAGACAATGAGGTCGTATTTAATAACCAAGAGGTCCAAGAATAATTTATTGGGTTGTAATTACTTCAAATAAGGGTAGTATTTAGTCACTGCCTGCATCCACATTTAAGAGAAGCCGAACTTGCCTTATGTTAGCCTCTGGTCTGGAGTAGTACTCAAATTTGCTCTGGGCAGTTTCAAACTGACGCAATTTGAATAGCCCTGTAGAGACCAGATTCAAACACTACCACCAGCCAAAAATTTAACCATGTGCACGAGAATGAAATGATGTTGTACTGCAATACGTAGCATAACCTATAGATGACACCGCACTAGCTAACACGTTTGTGATACACAGGTTATCACGCCTTAAAAGACCGACTTCTCATTGTTATAAATGGGGCGCCAGCATGATGCGTAGATATTGGAACGTAATTCATCACAGTAACTCCAGAACTGATAATCCAGAGGACTATAATAACTCTAACTCAGTTTACATAATACTAATATATACATATGTACATGTATGTAAACTGGCGATCATTAGTGTATATACAAACCAAGTAAGATAATTAGATAAACACCCCCAGAAGAGTATAAGCAGAAACAGCTCCTAACAATCTCCCACAGAGCAAGCTACAAGACTTCATACGACAAACATGCAATACTAGTTTTTGCTTGCTTCTTCACGAATGTTATACAAACATGCAATACTAGTTTTTGCTTGCTTCTTCACGAATGTTATACCTGGAACCGATAAGTAGGGATTACACTGAACAACACAAATGCATTTAATTTGATTCTTATCCATCTGATAAAACTTAAGATCCGATAGGGTAATACTCCGGTGCAGGTTGAATTCATATACCACCGATGTCCTAACAAGCTTCAGCTGTAGAAACCCATTTAACTCTATATCTCACAGCATGATTGAGCTGAAAACAGAATAAGCTCCATTCAGCTAGTTGTTAAACGAATATAAACACAAAATAATTCGGGTTTGACTAACTAATAATCAAATACCTCAAGTGAATAAATCTGGATACTTGGCTCGAAAGTCTGACTCTTCCTCCCATGTTGCTTCTTTAGCGTTGTGATGAATCCATCTTACTTTCACAAACGGTATAACTTTATTTCTCAAAGTCTTCTTTTGACGTTCCAGAATTTCACTCGGCGCTTCCTGATATGAAATATCATCTTCTAATTGCAACAACTGCCAATCTAATAAGTGAGATGGATCGGACACATAACCACGTAACATTGACACATGAAATACATCATGAATGTGACCCATGTCTGCAGGTAATGCAAGTCTATACGCTACCTCACCAATCTTCTCAATGATCTGAAATGGTCCTATAAACCTTGGTGCTAGTTTTCCTTTCAACCCGAGACCCTTCGTTGGTGATACTCGAAGTAGTAAATTCTGCCCAACTTCGAAATGCAACGGACGGCAACTATGGTCTGCATAACTTTTCTGTCTACTCTGAGCTTCTCGAAGACGCTCTCTAATGATTCTAATATTCTCTGCAGTCTCAGCAACTACTCTTCGTCCAACTAATGAGTTCTCTCCGACCTCTGCCCAGCATATTGGTGATATACATGGTCTCCCATATAAAGCCTCAAATGGTGCCATACCTATACTTGCTAGGTAACTATTATTATAAGCAAACTCAGCCAACGGTATATGAGTCTTCCAATTAGCTTGAAAATCCAGCACACAAGCCCTGAGCATGTCTTCTAATACCCAAACAACTTGTTCTGATTGCCCATATGACTGTGGATGAAAAGCTGAGCTAAGACCAATATTAGACTCAAAAGCTTTCTGAAAACTCTTCCAAAATGCTGATATGAATTGAGCACCCATATCTGATGTTATAGACAAGGGAACACCATGCAGTTGAACAACATCTGAAACATACAACTGTGCTAGCTTATCTACTGAGTAGATAGTCCTAACTGGTACAGACTGAGCTGTCTTAGTTATCCTATCTACCACAATCCATATGGAATCCATGCCATCACTAGTTATAGGCAATCCTCTAACAAAATGCATTGTTATATGTTCCCATTTCCAGACTGGAATAGGTAAAGGTTGGAGAAGACACGATGGTTGTTTATGTTCCGCTTTTATTTGTTGACATGTCAAACATTTCTTCACAAATTCCGTAATCTGTTTTTTCATTCCTGTCCACCAAAAATTTCTTCGAAGATCTCTGTGCATCTCAAGACTACCTGGATGGATAGTATAATGTGATCGATGAGCTTCGTTCATGATTCTCCTCCTCAGTTCTGCGCCTGTTTGCCTTGGTACCCATAATCGATTCCTAAATCGAAGACTATTGTCTGAATGTAGCTTCCAGTCTTTGTTCTCTTTGTTGTTAGCTTTATTCAGATACTTTTTGAATTCTCAGCATCTACTTTGAGCTTTGACTATCCTCTCAATCAAGATAGGTTCGACTTTTATTTGAGACGAATAACTATTACAGATCATATCTGTATCTGAGATCTGACAAGTATAAGTAACAGCAATGTGTAACAGTAACCATTCTTTAACCATCAAATGAGCCATATTCCGCTCCTTTTTGCGGCTAACTGCATCAGCACTGACATCTGCTTTACCTTGGTGAGATAGTAAAGAGATATCGTAATCTTTCAAGTACTCCATCCAATGTCCCTGTCTCATATTCAATTCCTTTTGAGAGAACAAATATTTCAGACACTTGTGATTTGAATATAGCTCAAATTTCTCATCAGCAAGGTAGTGCCTCCAAATTTTCAAAGCAAAAACAATCCCTGCCAACTCTAGATCATGCAAAGGATAATTGTTCTCATGAGTCTTCAACTTTCTAGAAGCATAAGCAATGACCTTCTCATTCTGCATTAACACACAACCAAACCCGATAATAGATGCATCCGTATATACAACATAAGATTCCCCCGGAGTAGGTATTTTTAACACTGGTGATACAGTAAGACGAGTTTTCAGTTCTTGAAAAGCAGTTTCACATTCCTCCGTGCATTCAAAGATAACCCCTTTTTGTGTTAATCTAGACAATGGTGAAGCTATACCAGCAAATCCCTGCACAAAACGACGATAACAGCCAGCAAGTCCTAAGAAGCCCTGAATTTCCATAACTGTTGTTGGCTGTTGCCAATTCAGAACACAATCAACATTTGAAGGATCTATCGAAATTCCCTTACTTGAAACAACATGCCCAAAAAACTTCACTTCCCTCAACCAAAACCCGCATTTACTAAACTTTGCATATAATTGATGTTCACGCAAAATTTGAAGAGTAATTTTTAAGTGTTCTTCATAGTCTTCATGTGTCTTAGAGTAGATCAAGATATCATTAATAAACACGATGACAAACTGACCTAAATACTTCCAAAATATTCTATGCACCAAATCCTTAAAGGCCGATGGAGCATTAGTCAAACCAAAAGGCATAACAAGATATTCATAGTGTCCTAGTGGAGTTCTAAATGCTGTTTTCGGAATGTCTTCATCCTTAATTCTCAGTTGATGACAACCTGACCTAAGATCTATCTTGGAGAAGTATTGGGCCCCTTTCAGCTGATCAAACAAATCATTTATTCTTGGAAGTGGATACTTGTTCTTAATAGTGACTTTATTCAACCGACTGTAATCAACACATAACCTAAATGCATCCTTCTTTTTCACAAATAACCATGGAGAAAAGCTGGGTTGAATAATTCCTAAACTTGTTAATTCTTGTAACTGGGTTTTCAACTCCTTCTTTTCTAGCGGAGCCATTCGGTAAGGAGTCACTGAAATGGGAGAAATACCTGGAAGTAAATCAATAGAGAAATCTATAACTCTCTTTGGTAGTATCCTTGTAGAAATATATCCTCAAACTCTCGGACCACTGGTATTGTGTTTGCTGTTATCGAACTTTCTACAGAAACAACTAGCAAACCAATCCCATTTTCACCACTTGTCTTTTTCAGTTTCTGAAACGGACGTTGAGGTTTTCTGGAACCAGTAAATGTAAATGGCAATTTTCCTGGCATATGAAATGTCACTGTTTTTGCATAACAGTCCACACTTGCATGGTATTTGGTTAACCAATCCATACCAAGTATGACATCAAAGCCCTGTATATCTAGTACTACCAAGTCTGCAGTCAATTCTTGGTCATCAACCATCACCACACAAGACTTGCAACCTTGGAAAGGAAATTTTTTACTGCCAAATGGTGTTGCCAGTGACAACCTCTTATCACCAAATGTCATTTTGAGCCCAAGTTTCTCTGCTATGTATAGACTAATAAATGAGCATCTCGAACCAGTGTCAATCAAAACATGGACTAAATGACTGAATAGTAGCATTTTACCTTGCACAACTTGATCATTTGGGGACACATCCCCTTCTGCCCTCCTATAAATTACTTGACCTTCCTGTGCCTCTTGCGCAGGAGTTTCCCCTGATTCCGCATATACCATTCCTTTACTTAATACCCCTACTTCTTGTCCTGCTAGATTTAATTTCGGACCAGGTTCTTGACGGTTATAACATGTAATCTGATTGGGATTAACTTGCCCCCCAGCCTGTATTAGATGAAAACGAACAACCATCGGTCGATTTTTTTTTCCTGGTGGTGCAACTGTAGCTGGTCCCACCCTTGGTTGTATAGATGACGACGAAGAAGGTCGTGACACCAAACCTACTCCCCATGGTTGTCCGGATGGCCTGAAAAACGTTTGATTTGGAGTAGATGTTGTCATTTGTCTTTTAGATGACGACGAAGAAGGTCGTGACACCAAACCTACTCCCCATGGTTGTCCGGATGGCCTGAAAAACGTTTGATTTGGAGTAGATGTTGTCATTTGTCTTTTAGATGGGTCTTGTCTTGCCATAAATTGTTGAGGCAGTTCCCTAACCCGTGTCGATTTTTGATCTTCCTCTTCTCTTTCAACATCAGTGGATGGACTCATCAACACCTCCTTAAAGGTCTGAATTTTGATACCCTGACCAGATGAACCTTCCATTCTCTGTATCAACATGAAAATACAGAACAATATCAACTTATCTGGCTCTAATATCCTGTGTATTTATATATCATTTTTTCGAATAGCAATACCATTATGGAATTAGCCTAAAGCAGTTCAATTCCTAAGAGGGTAATACACTGCCTCCAACCAGGTCTGCAGACGAATCCTTTCATTGAAACATTTTAACAAACATTTCTATCACATTAACACAGTAACTAAGTAACATCTGTAACTTGTATCTGTTTAAACAAATTGCAATCAGCAGTTTCAGTAGGTTTTACAAACCCTTTGTCTCTATCATAACCAACCCTTTATAATATATGGCTCAATAAAATTAGCTAGAATCAAAGTTGAACAGAATACACATACCTTAAGATTAAGAAGACATTCTTAATTTCTTTCTGCCTTTGTTTTCTCACTCTACTTCTGAAGTCAGTATCCACTACTTCACCCCCTTTTCTTCGACGTTCAAAATCATCAAACTCATAGGATATGTTTAGCTAATAAAACTGATGTAATTTAGTCTCCATGAACTGTTCTATGTTTCGTCACCTCTGATTTTGTTCAATTTTCACTCTCTATCACTGTTGTTGTGTAACTTGTGACGACAGGTGTTAGTAAGAAGACAACTACGGAATTGAAAGACCTTAAATCAGGCTGCTAGAACAACCATGGTTAAATCGGTCTTAAATTCGATCCATGCGCGTTACATGAGTAACTTCAAGATGCCTAAAACTACTCTGCAACAGTTAGATACTCTCTATAAAGGAACTTTTGGTGGGGACATAAATAAAGAAAATAAGGAATCAACTTTGTTTCTTGGGATTCTCTTTGTGTGCCAAAAGAAGATGGGTCTTGCTTTCCGTAATTTAGAACAATACAATTGGCTTTGTTAACCAAATTAGCATGGAGATTGTGTACAGAACCAAATAAGCAATGGCTTGAAAACATGAAACAAAAATATTCACCATAATGTGAGTTCTTACATCTTCAAGAAAAACATCATAATTCTTCATGGATATGGAAAGGCATTGAAGCAGGACTACAAAATGTAAGAAAATATCACAGATGGGATATAAGATGTGGCACTAGAGCTCTGGTTTGGTATGATAAATGGGTCATAGGACTAAATGAACCTCCATTTCCTAAGGAAAGTTTTAGAGAACCAAAGAAGATTAGTGCATGTTTGGACCTTATCTTTGCGAGAATCCAAGAAGAGGGAATTCTGATTTAGTCAAAAATCTTTCCCTGATAATATTGCTAGCTTGATCCTTCAGATGAGATTAACACAGCAAGGTCAGGACAAATTAATCTGGGAGCCTAACAGAACTGGAGAATTCTCAGTTAAATCGGCTTATAAAGCCTTGACTAATTCTACTTCTTCTCAAGGTGAACAACATAGACTATTCCCAAAAGTAGTCTGGAGGAATTTATGGAAATTGAAAGTTCCACATAAAGTCAAGTTATTCCTCTGGAAATGCTTAAGGAATATTGTTCCAACTTTAGGAAAAACTAGTCAATACAAGAAAGATATTAACTCCTCTTGTCCATTCTGTAATTCTCATGAAGAAACATTACAACACCTTCTTATTGAATGTGATTATGCACGTTCAATTTGGTTAGGTATGAATGTGAATATGGATAATATCCAGAGGCAGAGAATTAATACGTCGACTTGGATTTCTAGTTGGTTCTCTGATGCAACATATGGAGATAATAAGGCCTTGTGGTTATATACTTTAATGTGCACAACATGGCAGATCTGGAAAAAAGAATGCATTAAAGTTTTTGAAAACAAAAATGTCAGCTACTGGTTCACTTGTTATCAAGTCAAAAGTCTAGTAAATCTCCGTATGAAAGAAGAATCTTTACATAACAAAGAGTCCTCTGATGCTACCATTATCAAATGGTCTCCTCCACCAGATAATTGCTTTAAGATGAATATTGATGCTTCATTCGATTACTCAACTAAAGAAATTGGCATTCGACTTATAATAAGAGATTCTGCAGGTACAGTCAAAGGAGTCAGGGGAAGACACTTCTATGGAGGAATAGATCCAGAGCAGGCGGAATGTCTGGCCATGAAACATGTTATTCTGTGGGCCAAAGAAATCAATCTCATGAATGTTGTATTTGAAACAGACTGTAAAAATGTAATTAGTGATATCAGCAATGTCAGCTCAGTAGTCCACTGGATGAATCAGAGCTATGTAGATGAAATAAGACATATGTTGTCTACAACTAAGTATTTTGGTGTTAGTCATGTAAAAAGATCAGCGAACAACTTATCTCATGTTATAGCTCACAAGGCTAGATCAGAGAAAACTTCCTTTGATTTTGATTGTCACATCCCTACTGAACTTGATATGAAGATAAGGGATCAAAGGAAGTTAGCTCAGAAGTTATGTAATATTATGGTTTAATATTAAGATCGATTTGCATCAAAAAAGAAGAAGACAACTACGGACGACTAACCGATTTTTCTTTATAAAAAGAACTGGTGGGTACTAATCTTTATAAAAAGCATGGGTACCAATGGGGTTTACCGGGAGGGTAACCAAAACCCATAAAAACAATTTAGAAAGTGCTTTCGTTTAAACTCCCTCCCGTCCCTATTATAAAGGCGGAGTTTAGAAATTTCCAGTCCCATTTGATAGGCGGAGTTCCAATTCCAATGATGTTTTTTCCTCATATACCCTTATTTATAATGCATGGGCATCATAACAAGTAAATTTATATCACTTATTTTGGAAATGAGGTATTTGGTAAAATAAGAAAAAATGATGAATATTTATGAAATCCATAATTTTCCTTATTCTAAGAGAATTGGCAAATTACATCTATATATCAGGGACGAAGGGAGTATGATATTTGACGCCCTCCCATGAAATCTGGCACCTCCATTAACAATGTTGATTAAGAGTACGGTTTTGTTTAGGGATCGTTAGCGAAATATATATATCCGTGTGTGAAATATACCTGGTCGTCCATTCTTTATTATTTTGGACGATAGGAATTAGGCCGTACCAAAAGCTAACCCTCGAACCTAATCATGGCTAATCATTGTATGTGCTGCTAAAATTAGATCAAGCTAACCATTAAATCAACAAAAAGTCTAAATGAACCGAGGAAAAACACAATGAAAAAACTGCTACACAGAATACATGGGTCCCTGCTAAACTCCCGAGGTGCGTGACCCACTAGGGCCCATAAAATTCAGAAAAATTGTGAGGAGCAGTTTTTTATTGTTGTTTTTCTGGCGGTTTGTTTAGAATGATTGTTAAATCAGATAATGACTGATCTTAATGTGGGGGCAGGTTTTCCTTAGATTTTTTTAATCCACAACACCGACTAATTTTAACCGAATACGACAATCTAGCTAATTTATAGGCTCAACTCTCAGGTCATCAGCCAGGTTTATAACTAGTTTAGATTCTAGGCTTCGAATGGCCTCTGACATTCCATTTATATAAACCCGAAAAAAGAAAGCTGAAGGAGTGTCTGAAACTCCTATTATCCTCTCACTAGTGGAAAAAAAAGGTATCTGAGGCATCATGAAACGACACAAAGAAAATATCAAAAAATCGATATATACCTAACGCTTCGTTGACTAAAGTCAAGTTGTCGTAATGGTTGGACTTTAATTGGCTTTTACAGAGACTCAATACGCTTTGTCGTTGACTAAAGTCAAGTCGTCGTAGTGGGTGGACTTTTGTTGACTTCTACAACGACATTTGAGTAGGATCGTTTCATTGGAAGATTTTTTTAGCCGGATCAATTTCCCCCCACTTTGTGTGGTTAGGAGAGAACCTCGTTAGTATCGAGTACAATATACTTTTCTAATTCCTTCTTCTTTCTTCATCCTTCCCACATCTCTCACTTCACTGTTCACTACTTCTCGCTTTCTCGAGTCTCACTCCAGCTCTCACCCAAACCTAAATCATAGAAATAACACCATTGAACCCTATTTCTCTGAAACCCTTCATCATCAAAACTTGTTTCAGTCTTGATTTTATTAAAGGTGAATTTAGGGTTTGTAATTTCAAAGTTAGGGTTTTGCAAAACATCCCCTTTTCTATTCGTTTCTTGTTCTTCTTTGATTTTATTCATGGTAGAGTTAGGGTTTGTAATTTCAAAGTCAGAGTTTTGAAAAACATCCCCTTTTCTATTCGTTTCTTATTCTTCTTTGATTTTATTCATGGTAGAGTGAGGGTTTGTAATTTCAAGGGTTTTGCTAAAAATCCCCTTTTCCGTTTTCTTGTTCTTCTTGCTTATTTTTAGGTTTTAATTATCATTTGTTTTTGTTTTTTGTTGACAGGGTTTACTTGATTTCTGGAATATCTTCAGGTATAATGACTTTCTAATTGTTTTGTGTGATTCTGTATGAAGAACATGTTCAATAATTCGTGGATTTGTATGATTTAGTTTTATTTTGTATGATTAGATAGGGGTGTAATTGCTAATTCAGTTTGTATTATGATTTGTATGATTAACATCTAGATATGTTTTCTAATATTTTTAATGAAGTAAAATCTGAATTTTTATGAAGTTGTATGCTTAGTATTTATGAAGTTGTGGGTTATGATTTCTATTTGATTTATCATGTGTGGGTCAATTCTAGCTAAGTTAGGTTTGAAATTTTGTAGGAGGAGTAATTTGTTATTGTTAGAGCATGGCTCGGTTGAACCCACCAAGCGTTGGTATGTCAAGTTTGGTTGTCATGTTTTAGTGAATCAAAACTCATGTTAAGAGTCGCTTGATTATGTACTAGAGTTAAATTTCGTATAGGTTAGCTTGAAAGTATTAGGATATGAGGCATTACAAGTATTGCGAAGACTTGAAGATGTGAATAAGCAAGGAGCTACAAGACAACAATCATCCTTCCACTTGAAGTTAGTGATATTTGACTTGAACTGTTTCATTCCCTAACGTATCTTTCAAGTCGTGCATATTGAAAACATAACTGCGAAGAATATTTGAACTCTAGATAGACATAGTATTAAGGAATACAATACGAGGTTTATTGCTTAACCATTAAACTTTGTAGATAAGACATCGCCATAATCATTTGAATGCTATTGTGATTATGTATGGGTATGAGGTGAGGATTTCATCCTAGGGAACAATGTTTACATGTGTTCTAAGGAAGTAAGTTCATAAACTTGTTTGTGAACCGAAAAGGAAATTGCCAGGTGTTATTGGTTTTGTTATTCGTTGCATATCTTATGAACAACCAATATGTGTGATAGAGTATAACCGCTCACAACTTGTTGTATTCTTGGTAGAACTGTTCACAAAGTCCTGACATATGTATTTGTATAACTTTTATTAGTAAAACCGATCTTAAGTAATCACCTGTGGTATGATCGGATTTTGTGAACCGAAAAGGAAATTGGTAGGTGTTATTGGTTTTGTTATTCATTGCATATCTTATGAACAACCAATATGTGTGATAGAGTATAACCTCTCACAACTTGTTGTGTTCTTGGTAGAACTGTTCACAAAGGCCTGACTTATGTATTAGTATAACTTTTATTAGTAAAACCGATCTTAAGTAATCACCTGTGGTATGATTGGATTTTGTATGTCTGATCTTGTAAGGGAAAGGGAACCGATCCTTGTAAGGGAAAGGGAACCGATCCTAGTAAGGGGTGCAGTACATCAAAGGGAACCGATCCTTGTATAAGGGGCAGCAAGGTTTATAGAAGAAAGGGGAACCGATCCTATGGACATGTGCAACACATATAAGTTAGATACCATATATATGTGAGGAACCGATCCTAGTACCTAGTCAACCGAACTTTTGGGAAGCTAGTGTGACTATACACAGTACTCACATGGAGGTAGAACCGAAACTTGTTTTGGTAGAACCGTAAACCCATGATTGTGATTGAATGTTGGTTTGATCAATCACATAGTTCTTGAAAGTCAGATGAACCAATTCAAAACTTGTTTGGAAGTGTGGCAAATCGGTTTCAAGGTTGTAAGTGTGAAAGAGAACTTACAAAGTTAAGATGTCGACAAACTTTGAACATGTGCTATGAATGTTTATTTCTATAATTGTTCAAAGATATTCCTTAACGGCTAAGGGAAGAGAATCCCAGGATCGAAACATAAGTAAGTTAAGAATCTTTTAATTAAGGTTATTAATTTCATTTTGTAGGGAAATTACAGAATTAGTAATGTGCATTTACTAATTAGATTTTCCGAGAGATTTGGATCGTTATTTTTGGACAGAGAATTTCCAGGAATTATGAAAAACGAATCTGTGCTTTTATGAATATCTAGAGAATATTTTCGGTGTTGGAAATTCCTTGGTGTCCAAACTTCCTTGTCTATAAATACACGAAGTTTTCCTTTCTAGCAAACTAATCCTTCGTAACAATAGATTTACTCTTTTGTTGTTGTTACTGGTGTAGCCGCCTATTCGGAGAGGAGAGTAATTTAATTAGGTCAAATCTCTTACGGCCGCTCAATTTAAAGTATTCTTTGGGATTGAGAAACTCTAGCGCGACCCGTTGGTGGGAAACTAGATAATTGCAGTTTATCTTTGTTTTCGATTGATTTGATTGACTAACGGTGGTTGAAATCTGATTGCACCTAGTTTGTTTATTCTTGAGAATCTTCTCTACTGATATAAGATTCACTCAAACTAGTTCAGAGTTTCGACAGGGAAATTTAGACTGTTTTTAGTTCTAAAGACGATCTTGTGATAATCCATTGTTAACATACTCCGTTCGTGCGTGATTGATCACAAGAGATTCAAGTGATTGTGTGCAGGTTTTTATTGAAGATTTAAGAAGATTTGAAGACAAAAAAGATATTGAAGATCTGACTTGGGTTTTATAATCTTTGGTGTGCACAATACTTGTTTCGGTAAAAGAGGATCCAATTAATAATCGGTTTATCCTTGTGGTAGATTGGTTGAGTAGATCGGCATCAATATGTTTCCTTGTGATTAAAGGTATTGATTGGCTTAATCTTAAACGATTACCTTTGGGTGATTAAACATAAGATAGATCTAAGGACCCGACGAAGGAGTTTATGTTAAGATAAACAGAAGAGCCTTTGTCCGACTCATATCACTTGGTTGAATAGAGTTGATACCAAACAAATTTGTTGTTCCTTTCCTGTTTGGAATACGAACCAAAGGAATTGTTCCAAGTACGTGACTTATTCACAAGTCGGAGGCGTGGGAATACAGACGGAACTAAGTGAACTATAGGGTTAGTTACTTGGTCTCAACTATGCGAAGTTAGGTGTAATTTTGTGTAGCGGGCTTAATCATGAGAGTATTCAATTCTGGACATGGACCCGGAGTTTTTCTGCATTTGCGGTTTCCTCGTTAACAAAATCTTGCTGTGTCATTTACTTTTATTTTCCGCATTATAATTAAAGTAAATCACACAAGCGTTAATTCTTATTTACTTGATAAGCAATCCTATTGTGTTTGGTTAAGTCCGAACCTTTGTATCAAGTAAACATACTTCGTTGTTGTATTGTCTCGATCTCGTATCCATAGACGATCACACGAAGTGTGAAACGATTAGTTGCATTGTCTCGACTCAGTCCATAGACAATCACTTTCGGAGAAAGGACTTATAGGTAGGAAAAGTTTTAGCTTGAGGTATATTTGGGTACCCTCGCCTTTTCAGTTATATCTAATCATTGTGTGAAACAACTCAAATATTCATCTGCTTAGTGTGAAATCTTAAAAGTTCATAATCATTGGTTAGATTGCTTATATTTTACATAAATAATAATCTATGGTTATTTGAATGGTGGTGTGAAGTATGAAATGCTTAGAATGAAGTATTTGATCCCAGCATGATTTAGTAATTCTTTTTCGTTTGAGAAGTTTTATGATTACATTGCATACATAGAAAAACAAGGTGCTGCATTTTATATTCTGAATCTTAATTACTAATTAAGTGGTTTTATTTTAGATGACTAATGTGAGACTTAGTAGTAGAAGTAGAAGTCGATCTCGGGCTACAAGTACAGTAGGTCTACTGCAAATCATTGGCCAACTCCCCTGCTCAATACTTCTGCAAAGTCTAGACAGGTCTGCCAGTCCAGGTTCTTGGAGTCAACATTTGTCATCAGATGGCGAGCATTTTCCAAGGGATGGTCACATTAATGAACCAATGGGAAGTGTACGTGAGGATCAGTGGCACGCGGCTTTCCAGCAGTCTGTCAAAGAAACTCAAACTCCTCAAGCAAGCAGGAATGGTAATAACATAGTTTTTTTTTGTCTTTCAGTTTCCTTCTTTTAACAGTTAAACGTCAAGTTACAATTTCTAATATGTATATTTGTTTTCTATAGTTTATCACCTTCTTCCAGTTGCATTCAACGCACATGGACAACCTATTAGAGATTCAAAGGTGGTAGACTATTGTGGTACGCAAAAGGAAAAAGAGGATCATCACCCCAGGTGACATTATTCTGTTGGAAAAGCTAGTGGAAAAAAATGGCCATTTATGGTCCTACTTATTACTCATCTTATGAATGGAGATCTAAACAGTTTGTTTGTTTTTATATCAGCAGATGAAAGGAGAAAGCTGATGTATGAGAAAGGACAAAAGCAAAGGGATATAGTAAGTTTTTCTCTTGGATTTAGTGGTTTTTTTCTTGGATGCTTATAAAGTTTGATATTCCAAATTTGCACAATGTTAAAAAAAACTGGACACTCATAATTTTATAGCGTTTGGTACAATTCCAGTAGTTTAAGTGGTCACTACAAATTTGTGAGTGTGTTATAGTCCACCACAGGTTCCTTATCAATTTGTCAACTATTGCAGTAGGGAATAGTTGAAAATCACCATCACGTACCATTGTTCACTGTCAACCCAGCCGAAATTTTCTGCCCGTTCATACCTTACTCCCTACCGTTCTTAGCAGTTTGCGTGTTTTAATATAAGAAAGCCTAACAATAGGGAGACTTAGAGCAGTAGAAAGAAAGAAAACAAAAGACAAAAAGATCCTAAAAGAGATAAAGTAACTTATCTCCATTATATATGATACTTTAAGCTTGAACTGTTTATTGTATGCTCTAACAGCTTTTGCTGTCCCTGTCCAAAGATTACAGAAACCCCTTACTTTAGCTTCAGTTATTGCATCCAAATTGTCTATGGTGCTATTTTTTCCTGGAGATTTCTTACCTCTCGACCACTTTTATTTTAAATTTTCACTATAGTGGATTCCTCCGCAGTAAGTCTTCGTGTAATTAAATATTTGGTTAAGACTAATTGCAAATTGGTTTTACTGTGTATTAAAGAAGGTGACAAACATTTACTATAATGCATGATAGATTTATGTAAGTGAATGTTTTTTATTTTTGGCACATATCAAGATCTTTGCAGTTGCATATTATCCTCTTTTTTTTTGACGCACGAAAGCCATTATCCTTTTTGCACCCCATTAGCCGTAATTTATAATCCACAAGAACTACATACCTTACTAGGAGGTACCCGTAAGTTATAGTCCATAAAAATTACATATCTTACTAGGTGCTCGACTATTGTGCTTGGAAAACGAGGACAATGATCACCAAGTAACATTGTTCATTCGATTCAACATCATTAACCCCGGTTGATAATGTGTAGGTATATCATTATTTTCCGGAACCAAGTTATCATTGCCTTTTTCTTAATCATGCGGTATAATTTTTACATTCAGGTTCCTCATTGATGGTATGGTCTTGGAAGTTAAAGCCCTCGCAAGAGATCGATATACCTGGTGGTAAGAGATCACTTGTTATATTTAAACTTGAATGTGACCCTACACAGATCTGTTCTGTTTAAACTTAGAATGGAAATGATACTGCATATGGATTACTACTGTAATCAATGGAGGAACTAGACTGAGGCATATCGGGATGCGTCACTTAATATTTTGGTTTATATTATGTCTTTTCAAAACTTACAGTTCATGTCTTATCTTATAATAGGTGAAGCGTTAGTCCATTTGTTTGGAAAGTGATTACTTTTTTTAGCTTTATCAGTTTGGTTTTTTAACGTTGCTTCCATTTAACTAATAATGCCCATTTGAGTTTCTAAGTTCCCCACATTCGTGTTTATCTGTCATAATAGATGTTACTGAAAGTTTTCGCTCAAGCCCGTCGTAACGGATGCGTAGGGCATGTCTCCGAGGGAGATGTCAGTGGGAACAATAGAATTCTGCCTAATTCAAATTCCGTTGATTTAAGGTAATTGTGGTTCAAAATTGTAGTACAATTTTTTTTTATTCACATATATTTTACTGCATCTCAGTAGGAGTAACAATGCTTCCATTGAATGCTTTTGAAGATCCATATGTCTTCACTACAACATTCCATTGATTTCAGAAACTGTTGGAGATAATGAATATTGTTGGAGATGATGAATATTGGAATGGAATTGTTGAGGTAATATTGTTTTGTTTCGGGACTTTTTTTTTTTTTTTTTAATACTTTATGTAAAAAGAGATTTGAATATTCATTCACCTCTTGATGCTATCAGGGAGATGATGAGTATTCAGATGTAGATGTTCAGGTAAAGTTTGCTCGTCTCAGTAAAATATTTGTTCCTTTCAATGAGAGT
Source organism: Papaver armeniacum (assembly GCA_023531295.1). Lineage (NCBI taxonomy): Eukaryota > Viridiplantae > Streptophyta > Magnoliopsida > Ranunculales > Papaveraceae > Papaver > Papaver armeniacum. Next base: position 102,965 of record JAJJWW010009044.1, read on the forward strand.
TTCTTTTCTTCTAATTATACATAATACATGCTTATTATACTCGCTACTTTATAGCAATGAATGTTTACCTATATTAGACTATATAGTGGTTTAGTGGCAAACACAGTTGTACTATCTAGAAAAAATGTGAAAAATTAAAGATATTCTGGTGATAGTTCTGTATATTTATCTCAAACCTCATTATAGACTTGTAGAACTGACAAGACATGCTAGGAGATAGTAAGTACATCCATGAATGCTTGATCAAGGACCTTAGTAGAGGCTAACTTTTCTTGATTAGGCGACTCGCTCACTTTTGTCAGTTAATCTTGTTTACTGACTAATCCATTTCCGTTTTGAACTCTTTGTAAGGATTAAGTTTAATAATTATGTGAGTTTGATTTTTATGATACAGTTTGCCACTTCGGTTGTCTGAATTTTATTTTTGCCACATGAATGAATGTACACTTAATATCCTCTTTGGTTAGCTTGAGGAAGTCGTTTTAAATTATATTTATTTTCTTTATGTACACATGGATGTTCATTCACTTCTTTATACTGTCAGGAACTAGATGAATGTGGAGATGATGAATATTCAGATTGAGATGATAAGGTATAATGCTCGTTTCAATACTTGTTTATTTGTTGTTGTCTTGTTATCTTCATTATGTACAAGGAGATTCAATCACTTCTTGATGTTGTCAAGAACAAGATGAATGTGTATTGTAGGCCATACACACACACACTTGTTTCCTGCGAGATTGTCGTCTCAGTAAGTGTAGCCCTTGCGGATGCATCAATCAAGTTCCTCTGTTCTGGAAGTAATCCTTCATATAAATACTGAATGATGAGTGTTGAGGATATATTACGGTGTCGGAATCTTACCAACAACCTCTTATATCTATCCCAATATTCATATAGTTGTTCCCCAGACATCTGTAGAATGCTACTAATCTCCTAACGAACGGATGTCGCTTTAGAAGCAGGAAAATACTTTTCCAAAAATATATTCTTCATCTTAGTCCATGTTGTAATACTCCCCGGAGGAAGATAATAAAACCATTCTTCTGCTAAGTCTGTCAATGAGAACGGAAAAGATTGTAGCATAACCATATCTCTGTCTGCGGTTGCATGCCTTAGACTTGTCATCATGTTCTGGAACTGCTGAAGGTCTCGATTTGGGTTTTCACCTGGATATCCCTTAAACTTTGGTAGATGATGAATTAGATTCGACTTCAGATCCACTGGATAGTTGATTGTGATGCACAGTGGTTGCAAATCTAAACATGGAGATGCCAACTCTCCCAACTTCTTCTTCGGAGGTGGAGGATCCCTCTCATCGTCTGTATTAACCATCTCTTATATATAGGGTTCTTGTTGAGATTGTTGATGTGTTTGTAGTACCGTTCGCTTGCGAGTTCGAATTCCGCACCTTGGGTAATCCCACTGTTTAGGTGTTAGAGATTAAGTACCTAAAATAAAAAGTCTAGAAAACAAAAATCGAAAAATAAAAAAAAAAATCTAAAAAAAAAAGAAAAGAAAAAGAAATAACAACTAAAGCTACTAACTGCTCCCCGGCAGCGACGCCAAAATTTGATGCGTGTCGTAGTTTCAATCAAATTAGTGATCTTAAATCCACTAAATATAAATAATATAGTAGATGTCAACTTCGTTCCCATGAAGAGTAAGGAGTTTTTGTTGTCAAAATGTCACAATGAGGGATTTCGTTTTAGATTTTAAAGAAAAATAAATAATAAAGCAATATAAAGTAATTAAGATTGCAAGAAATGGAGAGAAATATGATCAGGGAATCCTTCTTCATTACTAAACATTCATCAAAGCAGCATATCCATATATAATTTATCAATCACAAATTATCACCAACCGTAGGATAGAAGATACACTTAGTTATCCCCAAAATTCTTTATATCAATGGAAAACAAGTACGCTTAGTCTCCAAATTCTGTCCGCCTGAACCACTTTGAGGTTCGCTTACAAGATGTAATTCAGTCGAACGCCTTAAGGTTTATGAACTTAGGTTGGATCCTAGTAGTTAAACTCAGTACGCTCGGTCCACTTACTAGGGTTATTTTTACTTGCGATTTCTCCACAGAATCCCTCTCGAAGGTTTCACAATTTCTACTTATGTAAGAGTTATTCAACAATTACGGATATCCTAACTCATTACTAGCATTAGATTCACTAATAAAATGACTTAGTTAGCCACCTACAATTTATCAATCAATCATAAAGTTAAAATAGTAAAAACACACGATAACCATATGAATAATTATGAATAGATTTTATATGCTAAATTGAATCATGTGTTAGAACTAGAATTCATCCCCAATTAATAAGAAGTTTAGATACTCATGGTATTAGTGAACCCATGAGATACATATGATAAAACAGAAAAGAAATAATCACGATGATGAAAATAGCACCAAACCCTAGCTTTTCTTCTCTTGTGTTCTTCTATCCAAATTCAGTAAGGAGGAAGTCAGGGGTTCAATCCCTACTATAGATGGGGTTGGGTCTAGAAGTGGGGCTAGTCCAACTGTTTGGATTTGGGTAGGGGCTTGGGGTCCGGCTTTAGCCTAAAAAAAAATTAAAAAAAATTGTAGTTGTGCCCGTGCTCGAATCCCGGACAACTGGTAGCCAAAACTAGCCAAACTAACACCAAAATCATGCAAAGCTCGTGTGAAAGCACAACCCACGTCCAAACAGTCTTCATGGGCTCACGTAGGAGGTAGAAGTCCAGCCCAAAATCCTGGCTTAGTCCTTATTATCATGTCTCTGTCGATTCAACTGTAAGTTCCATGGAACTGACAATACTTTCTTCTTTTCCTCCTGCCAAAATCACGGAAAATCTGGTCACCGTGAAATATTTTTTTTCCATGGTTTTTATTTTCTCCCGACAGAATCACGGACAGATGAGTCTCCGTGACTTTTCAAAGTCACGTGATTTTCACTTTTCTTCCTCGGAAACTCACGGACATACACCACTCAGTGAAATTATTTTTGCCCTGGATTTTCAATCATAAAGTTAAAATAGTAAAAACACATGATAATCAATAATTATGAATAGATTTATATGCTAAATTGGCTCACCATAACTATCTACTAATCTCTCACCATAACTATGCTCCATTCTATGATGTTCACATCATTACCAACCACATCTCAACGCCAGCATCACAACTACTCCCTTCAGTCGAGCAACACCACCGATCATCATGCCATGTCAAAGCAACCAACTTCTCTGTCTGCAATCATGATCATCACGATTCTCGATTGCTCCCATATCTCTGTCACAAAACATAGAGGAAATACACAAAAGTGTGACTGATAAGTGAAAAAATTCCAAAAGTGTGACTGATTCCGAATATCTTCCAAAAGTGTGACTGATTTTACCTAATACCCACAAGCCCTTTTATAGCCCGATGTCTACACATCGCGTAAGGATGTCCACATATTTATAGTTGATGTCCACATATATATGGCCACGATGTCCACATATATATGGCCACGATGTGTACAAATCGTGTGAATATGTCCGATGTGTAGACATCGGAACATGGATGTCCACATTTATCCAACATATGATTATGCCTAGATTTTGGATGTCTACATACAATATCTACACATCGGACACTATTCATGGTGGAGTATCGATTGCCCGATATGTACACATCCTACGCGATGTGTACACATCCTTACGCAATGTGTACACATCCTTACCCGATATGTGGACATCTGAGGACAAAATTTGGTATTTACAGAAAAGACCGGGGCATACTTGTCCGTTGACCAGTCATGGTCACACTTTTGGAACAAATTTCATTTTGGTCATAGTTTTGGAAGAAAACCACTTATCAGTCACACTTTTGTGTAAGTTCCCCAAAACATAACAGAGAAATCCAATTCCTTTGTTGCTTTTACTCGATCTTCATTCTCATCTGCAGCATCTCATCATACCACCGGCCAACTCCTCCTTCGAGTTTCAATCATCTCCATAGAAACAACATGCCATCACCTTCCATTAGCTTCTCGTCATTATTGCTGCCATAAACATCAGTTGAAACTCCTCCCTCGGCAAACTATTCTTTCCATTCTCCGTTTCGTACCCGCAGCCAACATCATTACTTCCCTGTCCTTCTCCAATCACCGATATCAAACTCCATTGATCACTACTGCCTAGCATCATCATCACTTCCACAGAACTTTGCCTGATGTCTCTGTACGATGAAGAAGATGAAGTGCCCGTTCAGCTTCTTCCATGAGTCTTGGATGCCCCGAATAATCCAATGGGTGCCTTCAGGATTTGCCTCTTTAATTGTCAGTCTTGGACGACTAACAGTTCAGTTTTTGTATCGTGGCGCCCTGAGTAAATTAGGCGGGTGCCTTCAATAATTCTGTGCACAGTGAGTTAGTCAATCTTCATAGTGAGTGTCCTAGTATCGTGGCTTCCCTGAGCGTATAACCTCTTTGTCAAACTCCATAGTGAGTGTCCCAGTATCTCAATCAATCTTCGACTTAGCAGTCTTCATAAATGGTCTCCCTAGAAGTAATGAAGTAGACGAACAATTGTCTCCATTTTGCATATCCACAACAAAGAAATCAACCAGAAAGATCAGTTCATTCACTTGCACCAACACGTCTTCCACGAGGGTTAAACATAATCTAACGAAAAAGTACCATGACTACCTAATGAGATATGTGTCCATTATCAAAATAAATCTCATTGTCCTATGCCTAAATTTTCATTTTTTTTATTCCACTCGTCCCACATTTTATTTTTTATGCTATCTCACCACTAATTTTCTATGCGGAGTTTTCCAACAACTTAAAATCGAAAAAAAAAAAAGCATATCTTCTAAAATATATATTTTAAAATCGATATATATCACAAAGACTCACATAGCCGATTTTAAAATATATATTCTCCAATTTATTCACTTTATTGTTATATATTGATTACTCCTTTCCAAGAAGAGAAAAAAATGGTTCAATCCCAAAACCAAAAAATCTTCAAATTTCCAAGTCTCCCGAAATATCACCTCTTGAGGAGAGATTTCTACCATGCCTATTTTCAAGAAAAAGTCTCTCCAAATCTATGAAAACAACAAATCAGTGACTTTCAATTATCCTTCGAATAACAGGAGTGTTGGAGTGACTCTTATGAAATCCTAATCCAATAACATGGAGTTTCAGAGAATTTAAATGACTTGAAAAAAGTCTCTAACCAATAACAAGAGACATTAAGAGACTCTCCAAAAGTCTCTATGGACTAACAGTAGATTTGCGAACTCCCCACAAGTCATTCAAAATCTCATTTGACTACCCCTTGTAAGGGTTAAAGTTTAGTTTTACATTTTTGATGGGTGCTCCTTTATATACCCTAAAAACACTAGCGGTACCCCTTTATCCGCCTACCCTCTGAGGTAATCTTTCTACCCATCAATTTTTTTTTTTTTGGATACCCCCGATAAACTACCGATATCTTTTCATTCATTCTGTCTTCCAAACTGGGTCGCTAGGGTTTTGGGTAAAGACTCGTGAGATTCATCTCATCAACCATACGAAATCCATCAATGAAACTCATCATAAAATTTATTTGTTTTTGATTGATTAATAGTGATGATGGATGGGATTATTTTTAGTAAAGTCCTCTTTGAACAACAATAAGTTTATCTTGTGATGGAAACCAGAACAAATTGTGATTCATCCCAATTACCAGATTAATTCTTATTCGCGTGCACGTTATTCGTTGCCCGATTAAAAATTGAAGTGTTGGACACACTGCCAACAAACACATATCAAAAGAACAAGCTTTCTTTCTTCTTCATTCTCTATTTTCTTTCATATCTGGAAAAAAAAGAAAAAAGAAAAAACAATAACAGAAGCAAAAATAATCCAAGAACAGAAACGTATATATAGTTTTCCAAACTGATGTCAGGGAGTGTTTAACTTCTTTCAAACAAAGAGAATAATAAATAGAAATGAGAGCGACAATCTCCAATAATCCTAGTGTAATCCAAAAATAAGGAAGAAAAGTAGAAGGAATCCAACAAAGCCCAACATGAACGAACATGAAAGAACAAGTTTTCTGAAAATTTAAGCACAAGACCAACTGCAACTCCATCAGCAAATTCATCTCCTGTCTTAGCTACACCTGGCCAAGTTCCACCAAGATTTCATGCTTCTTTCATTTCTTAGTGTGTCTGTACAGTAATAAACATATAATCATGTCACTGTTAAAAGAAATATAAGCCCCACAAATTTCAAATGCGACATCAAAAAGTAAGAAATAACATAAGTTCACTTACAATATTCAAGGCTCATCGAGATCTATGTCTTCTATAACCTGCAAAGTCTCGTCGAGGTTTATGTCCTTTAAAACCTGCAAACCTTGCCCAGGTTTTTTTTGCTCGATATTTTCCCATCCTCGATGCAGCATTTCCATGCGTGGAGTCTACAATAGTGCCTCCTCAGTGCATACAGAATTCCATCCGTTGAGAACAGGTGGTAAGGAAGCACCCGGTTTCAGTATTGCCTTAACAAAGTGTTCGTTGTCGAGATTGAAAATCGTCACAACCTTGAAATCTTCTGGAGGTGGGGTCCTCAACAGTAACCATGTTGCACATCCCATATTCGAATACGATGAGAAAATACATTTGAATGCAGAGGCAAAAATATATCCCATGTCGGCCAAAACCATCCAGTACCTACGGGTTACAATGGGTTGTTTATATTGGAGAGTGCGAAGTATACTGTTGTATTCCGTCATTCCACCAATTATAGGTACGTACAGGTCTGGGTACATGGTCAGTTCTCGCTCCATTTCTATCTTGACAGTCTTCCATCCATTATCAGCACTCAACCCAACATTTACGCACAAGCTCGAAATCCACAATGCCCATCAGGTGCAACATTTTCCAGCCTCTCCACAACATCGGTCAGAATCTTTGGATTATAAAAATTTATTCCTCTAACCATGTGTTGTAAGTACTGTCATTCATACGATATATCCAGACTGTTTGTCTTGATCTATTTCATATACTTCCTTCTTTGTTTAGGCTCGTTTGCACACTGTACTTTCTTCCTTTTCGACATTGTTTTACTGGGAAGAACACCATTTTCTGCTACTTCGTTCAAATCTGGTGGTGCATTCAAATCCGGCAAGTCAATACTATTGAACTCATCACCCACTACATGAGATTTCATTGCCTTCTTTCGTGGCTGCACTTTCTTTGGATGCACTTTCTTTGATGCTGCTGCAGAAGCCTTTCCGGTTGAGGCTTTTCAAGATCAGTCTCCACTAGACCAGTAGATTCATAATGGTTTTCGATATAGGACAACGATCCTTGTAGAAAATGCCTATATGTGAAAATAGATCAATGCATATACAGAGTAACTAATATCTTAGTTTCCATCGGGTCTAGAAGATCATTTTTGAAGGGAAGAAATGACTTCAGTTGCACAACTTGAAAGATGATTTCAAAACACTATTATCTTAGAAAAAGTAATTAAATCATACCTCATCACGATATGATTCGATCCCCAAGCATTCCAAACGGGATTCTAACGATTCCATAGTTGAGTTATCTAGGGTTTCTGTATGTTCTTCCATGACATAGTATATATATCCATCTAATGATCTAATAAAATTAAGTTTTATAATTATTCTGGAAGAAAGATTTTATTTGTTCGCATATACAGGGATTCATTGGTTTTTGCCGATACTATATATTCTGCTATATATGGTTATCATGTAAAGAGGGGGTACCGTTAAACAAAATTTAAAATAATTAGAAAATCTTTATGTTAACCGACTTATAACTGCCATAACTAACTGTAGGGGCTACCGCTAGTATTTTTAGGGGTATATAAAGGAGCACCCTTTTTGATATGCATGAAAACGTTTCTCAAATTCTTTAGAGAAAAATATAAAGAGGATAATATTTTAGGGAAAATATTGTTTGGTCCTTTTTTAGGTGGGCCCATGTCTGTTTAGTCCTTTGGTCAAACGCCTTTACTGTTTGGTAATTATTTAAAAATATTTAAATAGACAAAAATACCCTTTCGTGTTAAATTTTTATTTTTGTAGCAGTTCTTCCGTGCTAAAAAACAGACTTCATTCCCAGGAATGAAGTCCATACAAAAGCTAAAAAAAGACTTCATTCCGGTGAATGAAGTCCATACAAAAAGCTAAAAACAGACTTCATTCCCGTGAATGAAGTCCATACAAAAAAGTTTAAAAAATGACTTCATTCCCGTGAATGAAGTCCATACAAAAAGAAATGACTTCATTCCCGTGAATGAAGTCCATACAAAAAGCTAAAAAACAGACTTCCCATGAATGAAGTCCATACAAAAAGCTAAAAACATACAAAAAGCTAAAATGACTTCATTCCTGTGAATGAAGTCCATACAAAAAGCTAAAAATGCAGACTTCATTCCTGGGAATGAAGTCCATACAAAAAGCTAAAAAAGCGAGACTTCATTCCCGGAATGAAGTCCATACAAAAAGCTAAAAACATACTTCATTCCTGTGAATGAAGTCCATACAAAAGCTAAAAATGCAGACTTCATTCCCGTGAATGAAGTCCATACAAAAGCTAAAAATGCAGACTTCATTCCCGTGAATGAAGTCCATACAAAAAGCTAAAAAAAACAGACTTCATTCCTGTGAATGAAGTCCATACAAAAAGCTAAAATGACTTCATTCCCAGGAATGAAGTCCATACAAAAGCTAAAAAACATACTTCATTCCCAGTGAATGAAGTCCATACAAAAGCTAAAAAAAAGAAACGGAAAACTTCATCGTCTTCATCATCTTCATATACTTCAACATCATCAGCAGCAACATCATCATATTCGTCATCTATAACTACCAAAATCATCATCTTCATCTTCATCTTCATCATCTTCATCGTCTACACCAGCAGCAACAAAATCTTCATCGTCGTCTGCATATCTTCATCATCTCTGTTTCTTGTTTCTTCACCGTCTTTCTTCATCGTCTACACCAGCAGCAACATTCAAACACCAACAACAACAAAAATCTTCATCGTCTTCTGCATATCTTCATCATCTCTGTTTCTTGTTTCCACAAAATTAAAACCCTAGAAAAAACATTTGAGAGGAAAAGAAAAAACTAGATCTAGAAAAGAAGAGAGAAAAAGTAAATCTGAAAATGATTCCATCTCTCTTACTTTTTGACTATATATATGGTCATTATCCAAAAAGGTATTTCTGCCACTACAAGGTGACATTTACATCATCCATGACATCGGCCGTATGACCAAACAATAATTTTTGCGACCAAACTATAATTTATATTACCAAATAGGACCAAACAGACATTTGACTGGGTCAAATGAACTAGACTCATCCTAATATATTATTCGTAGGACCTAATGGTATTTCCTACAATATTTTATTTATTAAAAGCTTTTAATAATAATAAAAAAATAATCACTAATGATAAATAAAGAAAATAATTACTAAACTGTTTTTAATGGACTGACCAATGAAGCATGGGATATTTTGGGAAACTATTGGACCAACTTAATTATTTGACCGCAATATTCTAGGCATATTCTTCTAGGCCAATATTCTATAGTCGAGACGGCTGGACTTGCGAGTTGCAAAGTCTAAACTAAGACAGGTGAGTGCGAAACAGCACTCTCATTCGTGTACGCCAGCCCCACTCGCTGAACCTAATCCAAGTTTAATATTCACACTTTCCTTATTAAACATTTTTACCCATTTTTAAGTATTAATTGTTAGAAATCTCCAAAATTATTTTCCTTATTGATGACCTACGTGATCTAGTGGAAGCTTACGACGAATTTTATACGTGGTAGTGGATCGGTGGTTACGCAGTCACGGGAACTTTATAAGTTCTCGTGCATTAGGACAATTCCAGTAGAGCTTCACACTCAGATATCAACTATACGTTTCCGTTTGTCTGTCAAGTTTCTACTGCATACCATTCTACAATCATCAATAATGGGGAGTGCCCAACCTGGAGAAGTCTCCCTTTATGATCGAAACAAAGAGTTGAAGGTGTTCGATGAAACGAAATCTGGTGTCAAAGGATTAGTTGATTTGGGAATTGAAAAGATTCCTCGAATGTTTATCCGGACACAAGATGAGTTCACCAAGGACATGGCATACACATATGCTTCAAAGGACCAGTTTCACATCCCGGTTATTGATCTCCAAAACATTGATTGTCGACGTCACGAGATCATAGATGAAATAAAACATGCATCGATGACTCTGGGATTCTTTCAATTGGTGAATCATGGAATACCTATAAGCGTCACTGATGAAATGATTCAAGGCATGCGTAGGTTTCATGAGGGAGATATAGAGGTGAAGAAAAAGCTATACCTGAAAGACCTCAGCCAAAAAGTACTGTATTATACCAATAACGATCTCTATATATCAAGATCTGCGAATTGGAGGGATAGCTTTCGGTGTCAACTATTACATCCAGACCCTATAGATCCTCAACTATTGCCTGACACTTGTCGGTAAGTTCGTCTAGTACGTATATAATTAATTAACTAATTAATTTGATCTTCTTTCTTAATTGTGGCATGGGTCTCTAACACCTTTGATTCGCAAACAGTGATATAACGGTTGAGTACGGGAAGTATGTTAGGAATCTAGGAGACACTCTTGCTGAGTTATTGTCAGAGGCTCTTGGACTAAACAAGGACCACCTTAAAGGCATGGATTGTGCTCGATACATGAATCTGTATGGTCAGTACTATCCAGCATGCCCTGAGCCTGAACTAACCATGGGCACAACAAAGCATTCAGATCAAAGTTTCTTCACGATTCTTCTCCTAGATCAGGTTCCTGGATTACAGTTTCTTCATCAGAACCAATGGGTTGTTGTTGAACCCATACCTGGAACCTTAACTATAAACATTGGCGATCTTATTCAGGTAATTGTGTCCCTAACACGTGGAATTATTTATTTGGGATATAGAAAACCAGCGGGATATAAGTTTTCATACTTTCTGATTTTTGTCCATTTCTTGCAGATTTTAAGCAACGACAAGTTTGTAAGCGCCGAGCATAGGGTAGTTGCAAACCGTGTCGGACCAAGAATTTCAGTAGTCAGCGATTACGTAGGAAATTCTGACAAACCTACATTGCTTTACCCAATAAGAGAGCTAATATCTGAAAGTAATACCCCGGTATACCGAGATATCACATTTAAAGAGTATATCAATTATGTCCGTTCAAAAGGGCTCGACGGCATTTCCCCGCTAGCCCACTTTAAATTGTGAATGCAACTTGGTTGATGTCAATTTGTGTGTGTGTTTCTTTTTTTTTTTGTTCGTGTGTATGTTTTTCTAATAAGCAGAGCTAAGTGAAATGTATTGATTGAATCGTTTGCAATGGTTTTTTTTTTATGTAATCGATGAATGAAAATATAAAAGAAAATAGGATTTCCTTTAAGTTGTGAAAACTGTTAGTCTCTATGTTGGTTTAGCAACAAAATATGATTTGTATTCCTTTAAACTAGATTAGTACTACGGGAAAATTGGGAAAATGCCCCAACATGTACTGCAATTTTGGGGAACTGCCCCAACGTTAAAAACAGTTGGAAAAATGCCCCACTGTTAGAAATCATAGTTAAGTCCACATGTGCGACTTCCCACGTGCGGAAAAAAGACAGAAATACCCGTTCCGTTAAGATCTTGCCACGTATGCGAATAATCCAACGGATATGGAGGAGGACTTAGAGCACGTGAAAGGCACGTGCCTTACATAACAAATTACCATTTTAACCCGACATCATTAATAATTGCGTAAGCTGATCCGCAAGAGAACATTGGATGAATATAGCGTTCAGGTGAAGACCGAAATGGAGATCATTTTAGAGGCGATGGCCATATCACTAGGATTAGAAGAGAATGCATTCGTCAACCAGCTGGGTAATCGACAATACGTTTATACTGCACTTAATTTTTATCCTCCTTGTCCTTGGGCAGATCTTGTTTACGGCATAAAAGCTCGTACAAATGGAGGAGTGATAACTGTTGTTCTGCAAGACCATGAAGTAGTAAGTTTTCAGGTTCATAAAATGATAAAAATAATCAATGGGTTAGTGTTCAATGCATGCTTGGATCTCTCCTTTTTCATTAACGATCAGTTGCAGATAATGAGTAATGGAGTGAGTATTCAAGAGCCCACTAAACAGGGTAGTTACAAATACGGGCGAGAATTTCTTTGGGGATGTTTTATTTACCAAATGTCGATAAAGAAATCGAACATGTCGCTGCATTCATCAGCGAGAGTAATTGAACCTGTCCGGAATTCAACAAATTTGAATTTAATCGATTATCATATTGAGCCTCTTAATGGCACAAACTACCTTAAATGGAAGTCGCATCTTGATATAGTTCTTGGTTACTTAGAGTATGATATTGCTTTAAGAGAACCAAAGCCTCAAAAGCCTGTTGATAATTCCAAAAGAAGCGAAAAACAGAATTTCTACAAGTGGGAGAAAGCAAAAAGATTGAGTATCATGATTATTCGAGGTGCAATTCCAGATGCTATTCGAGGTGGAATTCCGCTAAAAGATACGACTTAAGAGCTGTTGGATGTTATTAAATATCAATTCATGAGTTCCGCAAAATCTATGGTTGACATTCATATGGGTCAACTGACATCAATGCGATATAGTGGTGAGGGCAGTGTTCAAGATCACATACTTCAAATGGCAGATTTGATATATAAGTTACGGGGGTCTAGATATGAATCTAAATGATGATTTTTTAGTGCAACTAGCAGTTAATTCACTTCCTAAACAGCTTTGAGACTTACAAGGTCAACTATAATACTTGTGACTGAAAATGAGATGTAAATGAATTGATCGCTCATTGTGTGCAAGAAGAGGAAAGGCAATGGCATGAAACTAAAGAGTATGCACATTTTACTACTGCTGGTCCTAGCAAGAAAGATTTCAAGAAATCAAGAAAGAATAAGAAACCGCAAGAACAGAAAAGGGAAAAACCAAATAATGAGTCAGAAGTTAACAAGGATGGTAAAAAGTTTCCATTTAAGTGTCATTTCTGTAAAAAGCCATGACACATGAAGAAGGACCGTTTAAAGTTTAAGAATTAGAAATAACAAGGTACTGATTTTCATATGATGTGCTTTGAAATTAATCTTGTTAGTACTCCTTTGAATGTGGTTAGACACCGCAACAACCATTCATGTTGCTAATTCCTTGCATGCGTTCACAAGCCAGAGGAATCTAAGTAAGGAGGAGCGGTGTCTATACATGCCAAATGCTCAAGGAGTGGAAGTTAAAGCTGTTGGAAATGTGCGACTCCCTCTGGATTCCGGGATTTTTTTTGGATCTTTTTGATGTATTTTATTTACGTACTATAAGAAGATGTTTGATATCAGTTGGTAAACTCGACTCTAAGGGCTTTACTTTTTCTATAGGTGGTGGTTGTTTTAGTATGTTTCATAAGTCTAAACTGGTTGGTTATGGGCCGAATGAAGATAATCTATATAAGATGAATGTTGATATTAAACCTGTGAATTTAATGTCTTGTATGAATGTTGATACTTCTAAGGGTGTCAAAAGAAGCTTAAACTCAGAAAATTCTTCTATGTTGTGGGATCAGCGTTTAGGGCACATATCTAAATATCGAATGGAAAGGATTATAAGGGAAAATATGCTACCACAACAAGATTTTCATATTTCAGTACATGTGTAGCTTGTACTAAAGGAAAGTTTGTTAAATCAAGAAAGAAAACAGCTATTAGAAGTCACGACTTACTTCAGATTGTGCATATAGACATTTGTGGTCCTTTTAGAGGTGGACAGAGATACTTCATCACATTTATAGATGATTATTCGCGTTATGGGTATGCTTATCTCATTCGTGAAAGATCAAATGCTTTAGAAGTCTTCCAAACCTACAAGGAAGAAGTTGAAAACCAACTTGAAAAAGAAAATTAAAGTATTGAGATCAAATAGGGGAGTAGAGTATTATGGGAAAACTGATTTCTGTCGATAATCTCATGGAAAGCTACTTGAATTTCTACGAGAACATGGTATTGTACCTCAGTTTACTACTCCCGGATCACCAGAACAAAATGGGGTTGCTGAAAGACGTAACAGAACTTACAAAGATATGATTCGCAGTATGATAAGTAATTCTACATGAATCTTTTTGGGGAGAATCTTTAAGGACAGCAGTATACATTCTGAATCGTGTACTAGTAAAGCAGTTACTAAGAATTATTATGAGCTTTGGACAGGTACAAAACCTAGTCTAAATCATCTTCATGTTTGGGGTTGTGCAGTGGAATCTAGGCTATTCAATCCTTCTGAAAAATCTCTTGATTCGCGCACTACGAGTTGTTTCTTTGTTGAATACCCAAACAGATCAAAGGGTTATAGATTTTATTGTCCTTCTAGGCCTTTCAAAATTGCTGAAACCAATAATGCTAAGTTTCCGGAGGAGGATCAAATCAGTGGGAGTGAATCTCGACAAATTGTATTTGAAGAAAAGAATCCTACAGATCTGATTGCAACTGAAGTTCGAAAAGAACTAACGGTTGATATTTCAGAATTATCTAGAGCCGTTGAAGATGAAGAAATGGTTCTCCACGGATCTGCTAGACCAATAAAAACTGCCGTCAAACCCGGTTTTAGTACCTTCATGGTATAATCAGATGAAAATGTCGATGATTTGGAAGAACCATTGACATATTCACAAGCAGTGAATGGAAAGAACACTCGTTTTTGGATTCCTGCCACAAATGAAGAACTGGAATCAATGAACAAGAATGGCGTATGAGATATGGTAGATCTTCTTGAAGGTGCAACAACAATTGGTTGTAAATGGATTTTCAAGATCAAATGGAATGCTGATGGGAGTATCGAAAGGTTCAAGGCTAGGCTAGTATCCAAGAGATTTACTCAAGAAGAAGGTAATGATAATGAAGAAACTTTTTCTCCAGTTTCTAAGAAAGATTCCTTTAGAAGTATCATGGCAATGGTGGCTCATTTTGATCTTGAATTGTATTAAATGGATGTGAAAACGACTTTTTTGAATGATGATCTTGATAAAAAAGATATATATGGAACTGCCGTAGGGTTTTGCATCTAAAGGTCAAGAAGGTAAGGTATGTTGCTTAAGGAAATCTCTATGGATTAAAACAAGCATCCCGTCAATGGTATCTAAAATTCGATCAAGTAGTATCATCTTATGGTTTTGTTGAGAATGAAGTTGATAAATGCATATATCTGACATCTAGTGGGTGAAAATTTATCATTTTAATTTTGTATGTTGATGATATTCTGCTCGCTAGAAACAATATTCATATGCTGCATGACACTATACACTTCCTTTCAACCAATTTTGAAATGAAAGACTTGGGAGAAGCTTCTTATGTTTTTGGTATTCGGATACATCGGGACAGAAACAAGGGTCTATTAGGTTTGCCTCAAGAAGCCTACATCAAGAAGATACTAAAGAGGTTTGAAATGCAGAACTGTGTACCGGTTGAAGCACTTATTGTGAAGGGTGACATTATTAATCGTTTGCAATGTCCTAAATCAGATTTTGAAAGGAGTAAAGTAGACTTTAAGAAGTATGCATTGGTTGTTGGAAGTTTGATGTATGCCATGATTTGCACCCGCCCAGACATTTCTTTTGTTTTTGGTATGTTAGGACGTTACCAACACAATCCAGGTGAACTGCATTCGAAAGCAATGAAGAAAGTTCTTAGATATTTGCAGAGAACTAAGCATTTTCAGCTTGTGTACAAGGGATAAAATGAATTTGAAGATGCATGCTTTTCAGATTCCGATTTCATGGGCTCAGATAAGCTAAAATCCACATCTGGTTATGTGTTTATGCTCTCTAAAGGTGTTGTTTCGTGGAGAATTGTTAAGCAATCCATTGAATATCAGTCTACAATGGAGGCAGAATATATTGCTTTCTACGAAGCAATAACTCAAGCCGTTTGGTTAAGAAATTTCATGAAAGGACTTTTAGTTATAGATTCAATAATCTAGACCTACAAAATTTTATTGTGACAACCAATATGCAATTAGTTTTGTAAAAGATAGTCACGGAACAAGAAGAGCAAAACATATAGATGTTAATTAAGTTTTTCTTAGTAAAGCATAAAATCAAGAATGGAGAAATCGATATTTCTTATGTTTCGACTGAACATATGCTAGAAGATCCGATAACTAAAGGTTTGATCCTTAAGGTGTTTAAAGAGCATGTAACTTCTATGGGTGTTGTTGATATGTCTTAGTTGTATGGCTAAAACTTGTATGTTTTGATTGTGTATAATCAAATACCTATGTTTGCATATCAACATGTCTTGTTTTAACTGCTTTTATGCTTGGTATTTACTGAGATCATAAAAAAGAACGTTGTAGTCTCAAGAATGGCATTGGCAGATCTCTATTGAGATCAAAAGAATGTTGTAGTATCTTGAAAGAAATCGGCAAATATCTTTTGAGATTAATAGTATGATTTAGTCTCTAGAATGAGACATTGGCAAGCTTCTTTTAAAATCATAAAGAAGTCTCTTCTATGAGGCATAAAGAGATAAATGTTGGGGTTATAAAGGTTACTGTCATATACATAATGTATGTCAATGAAGATTAACTCAAGAATGATTGTCTGTCTAGAGACCTGATTATGGAAATGTCATGTGCATCTTTTAAATGGTGTTTGGTTCTTCATAGTCGAATTCAAACGTATTGTTAATCTTGAGGATAAAGTTATACATGAATGTTTGCTCATTGAGTAGGATTATATTTCCTAAAAAGGTTGGCCACCTACAGTTTTCTACCTTACTAATCCAAGTCTGTTTTTTGTAAAGTTTTCTTAAACTTAAAAGGTTTTGTTGCTGCCCAAAGTGGGAGATGTTAGTCTCTATGTTGGTTTAGCAACAAAACATGATTTATATTCCTTTAAATGTATTAGTACTAATCCTAATCAATGAGGTTAAGGTTTATTTATGTTAATCATGTATGTTTAAGGGTACATAAGGATAAGTATCTCTTAGACTATTTGGAATGGCATACTAGTTATAATAATGCTATGTGAGGTTGTTTTTCAACTCTTGACGGAAGGTTGAATGACACGTGTATTTCCTAGCATGAGGTGGACTCCATTCTAGCTCTTGTTTAAATAGAAATTTTTCCTTCATTAAAGAATGAGAGAAGATAGAATTGGAAGTGTCTACCTACAAGTTTTTTTTCTACTGTTTTGCTAAATCTAAGGTATGCACTTATATTTCCTATATAATTCATGTTATGTGTTTTCCGTTGTAGAATATGTGATCCTAGAGCATGCATAAAACTATATATCAGCATAAGGTATTAAACATGTTCACATACAACATGATCACAACTAATAATGAATTGTTAAGCATGATTATAGGCTGATATTCTAACCAAAGCAACTTGGTTGATGACAATTAGTGTCTTTTTTTTTTATTATGTGTGTGTGTGTGTGTGTGTGTGTGTGTGTGTGTGTGTGTGTGTGTGTGTGTGTGTGTGTGTGTGTGTGTGTGTGTGTGTGTGTGTGTGTGTGTGTGTGTTTTTCTAATAAGCAAAGCTCTAAGTGAAATGTATTGATTGAATTGTTCGCAACGATTTGTTTTATTTATGTAATGAAATAAAATATAAAAGAAAATACGATTTCCTTTATTTTCTTCGTTGTTTTTTTACTAGCACCATAAGCTTCTAAAGTTTGGGTAGTTCTACATAGGGATATAAAGAATGACCGAAAGCCCCTAGCCTAGTCATGTGTCGCCTGGGTCACAAAGAGTCCATGGGCGACCGATAGCCTGCCATGGGCTTACATCCTACCCGATTATTTTAGGTGAAGGCTTTAATTCAAATTTTAGTGGCCGGCCTGTCCGCATGTCCAATAACCTGCTTAAGTTTGGTCATAATTTTTGCAACCACAATATCATGTTCTTACATATATTTTTTTAACCACCTGTCAAGAACAATCGTGAACTAATCAAGTATAAATAGTTTTCATATATCTATCTTGAGGAATCACAAAGTCTGAGACGAAGAGAACTTTGTAATTTTAATCTATCTCGCTCCTCAAAGAGATCACTAAGACCTCAATAACACAAAGAGCAAGATCATCATACACGAACTATCAATGTAAAGATAGTCGGGCCTCGCTTCACGAATCCCTAAGTGAAAATAATTCAGTCGTTGACCTAATTATGTTTATCATAGAAAACCTAGGTTAATATAGGACGACTCTAGAAATCTATAGGATACATAAGTATCAGGGATTAAATTTCCCAGATGAATGAGTCTCTCTATTTATAGATTTTCAAGACTGAGGGCTTGTTAGAATTCAAGCTAAGATAACTTGAGATAAGCAAACACTTTTTATGTTTAGATGAAACTCT
Source organism: Papaver armeniacum (assembly GCA_023531295.1). Classification (NCBI taxonomy): domain Eukaryota; kingdom Viridiplantae; phylum Streptophyta; class Magnoliopsida; order Ranunculales; family Papaveraceae; genus Papaver; species Papaver armeniacum. The sequence continues at coordinate 121,403 of JAJJWW010009044.1, forward strand.
AATTAGGGTTTCAAGTAAGCATGCGAGACATTTGTCTTGAAATCACATAAACGTGCATAATGATAGTTGTTGGAAAATATGCCTTTCGAACTAGTAAGCAATATCGTGTTCATTTATCACTTAAGAGTTTAATCACGATGCATATACACAAGATGTTTTAGTGATCAATGATGTCTTATAGGTGTTTATGAGAGAGTCATAGCAATGCTACACAAGTTTATAAAAATTATCTTTGAGCATCTGCTAATATTCACCGAGACGGTTGGTGAAATGGTTCGTGAATCGTTAGCCAGTTCGTGAATTCAGGGCGCTACAGTTCGTGAACCGTCCTTTCATTCATGAACTCATATATTTACTGTTCGTGAAGTGGGTTCCTGAACCATTAGCTATAACACCAATTTAGATCACCGCATTTCATGAACTGGGTTGATGAACAATCCTATTCAGAACTCAACGGTTTGCAAACTAGTATGCTAGCCTACATGTATTCTGAACTCAATGATCTATATGATACAAAAATAGTTATTGAACAATAAATTGTTTCGAACTAAGATTCCTAAGGACCAAAGAACATCTATTGCTTAAATCATATTGATGAGTGCCAAATAGTGCATATTTATACACCTTTTTATTGGCATTTTACTCATCTTTTGCGCTTATAAATCAGATATTATCCCATATTCTGTATTTTCTTTGTTTTCCAGAATAAATATTTGTATTAATTAATTTTGTGTTTTTAGGTAATAAATAAAGCTCGGAGAATTTGAAGAGCCAAAGAGCGAAGAATTGGAGTCGAGCATCTATGGAGCAGAAAGCCAAAGCCCGCGCGCGAATCAGTTGCAACCCAACAAGGAAGACATGGGCTAGAGCTACCCACGACCCGGATCCGAGTCCGTCTCATCCAAGTCGTTAGATTCGACCTCCCCTTGATCCAACGGTCGCTGCATCCTTGTACATCGTTCGTCGCTGCTCTCGCTCCACACCACAATCACCTATGTCCTGGGCCGTGAGATCTTCCACGTCCGAGATCTAGCGATCGCTGCGCCTTCCTCATCGAGCTTTGATGTACCCGCTTCACACCCTAGCCCCTATATAAACCCCAAACCCCAAAGCCTAACCCTAAACTCATTTCTTCTCTCCACCCGACGAGCTCGCTCCGGCAGCTCTTTCCTCACCCGACCACTGCAAAACCATCTCCTCCACCGTACCACCCCTTCTTCCCCGACCAGATCCCTCACCGTCACCACCTCCATCACCTCCCGACAACCACAGCAGCGCAACCAAAGTACCACCTCCTAATCTCTCTCTAGCTCTTACATAGCTTCTTCCCTAGAAGCTAAGTGAGAGATAGAAAGGGTTAGGTTAGGGTTAGGGTTCACAGATGGAAGAGAAGAAGCAACCATCAGTCAACAGCCACAGGAGCAGAGAAGACAACGATACAGAGCGACGTGGGTGAGAGAGTTTGTTTATTTTTGGTTAATTTATATTTTAAAGTAAATTTAGGGTTTGGTATTGGATGTTCTCTGCATGTATAAATAGAAGTGAAGAAGATGTTTTAGGGTTCACGGCTGGATTAGCCAGTGCAGTCAATTAGGCTTAAATTTGTTCTTTGTTATGTTCTTGATGTTTTAGTTTAATTCTGCTAGGGTTTGAGATGAAACCCTAGTTTATCTCTTTGTTCTTCTTCATGAACTGTTCTTGAATGATTGAATGTTTCTAGATAGAATTAATGTCAGTATGATACACTTTGCTCTCACAGTGCATACCAACGCCATGGATGCACTGTAGTTTGATTCCCCTCTGTAGTTTATACTGCAACCCAAGCTTAATGAAATCAATGTTTATCTACATTAATTGTACTTTTAGTCGACAGTTAATACTTAGGATAAATACCTTAGTTGAGATTAATCTGCCAAGCGGAGAAACACCTTAGGTAAGTGGTAGCATCGACACTCTTCCCTTATCTGTTACAAGGGCAAGAGTAGCATAATGAAGTGAACATAAAGTGTAGACTAGTGGTGGATTTAAAGACCCTAGTGGTTCTCTAATTTATATCTTTCATTCCTTAGTTTAGGTTCATTACACTTCACTCAAATTGCTTCGGCACAAAAACACCCTTTTGTTACTCATCACACTAGAAATTCAAGTTAGCAAGCCTTGATCAATACAAGAGCACCACAAGTCTCGTGGTTCGACTCGTACGTGCCCAGTTCTACAACCAAGACACCGTGCACTTGCGGATTATAACATGTAGGCTAAATATATACATATTTTTAGGCCTACCAAGTTTTTGGCGCCGCTGCCGGGGACTTGGCGTGTGCCCTGTGATTTTCGGCTAAGCTTTACTAATTTTCTCCCCTGTACATATTCATATTGTATTATTTCTGTTTTAGTGTAACTTGTAACTTGCTGTTAACCTTGCATCATCTTGTAACTTCATTCCTGCATCATTTTTGCTCATCTGCATTGCTGTTAGTGTAGCTTTAGCTCATTTAGTCAGTAGTTAGCATCGCTTATGTGCTCTTGTCATCTGTGCACATCCATTGAAGTAAAAGAGCTGTAAGATAGTGGTCATTGCACTCACCATCACACTTAACATCTTACCTGGCTTAGTCTGTCCCATTGGGTTCAATCCAGCTACTAAACTTTGGTGTTGAGCTTACAGGTACCTATGAGCTATTGAGCAAAATGCAAGTCAGCTGTGTAGTTGTGCTTACTGTGTTGCTGCACTGCTGAGCAAAACCTAGGAGGCCAAGAAAAGGCGCAGAACCTGAGGTTAGTACTTGAACTTGTATGCCCTGCTCGGTGGCGGTTGAACCTTATCATGTCAACCTCGTTGAGCCAAACTCCAGCTCCCCGAAGCCGAGAGTTTGAGCTACAACTAAGAATTCCAAGTTCATAATTGCATACCCCGACCATAACTCAGCCCTCGTTGTTGTTTGCCTTGGTCGTAGCCTCGTGCTTGTATGCAAACCCCGAGTGTTGTGTTGTGTGGTGTTGTGAAAGACCCGGTGAAAAGCCCGTGAATGCGTGTGGTCTGTTGAACCCTTATGCATGCTTGAACTTAGATAACCAACCTTGAGCATAGCCTGTGCTTTTAAGCCTGCAATTTGTGTTGAATGCCGCACTCGCTCACTTGCTAGCCCCGAAGCTACAAGCTTGAGTCGTCACCAGTGAAAACCAGGTGGTTGAACAAACCCGTTGACATCCCATGCATGAGCCGAGAACCGTCACATGCTAGGCCCCTTTCACATGATAAGTTAGCCTGTGCATAACCCATTTGGCAAGCCTTACCTCGCAAACCTTAATCCGAGCTTACAATCAACCATCTACTCAATCTTTGTGCTTAATCAGAAAACCGGTGCCGAGTACAACCTCGCTCTCCGCACATCTTGAGCCGTGTTGAAAGCCGCACTCGCACTCCGGCCCGTGTGAGACCTTTAGTGAGCTTTAATCGCCAAACTCACTGTCATTGCCATTTTTGCGAAAATCGCATCTGCAAGCCCTGTGCACAACACCTCGAGCATACCCTGCGCACACCCTGAGCATGAGCCATTAGAGCTGCAACCCCGAGCAGTTTTTGAAACTTTAAAGTATGTGTAACTCCTAGGCTGAGCTGAGTGCAGAAAGTGCCTTGCTCTGTGCAGACCAGAACTGCACATGAGCTGCCAATCTTTGCTGTTTCCTGTGTGCTGTGACCTGTGTGCCTGTGTGAGACCCTGCTAAGCACAACCCTGAATGCATGATAACTGGAGCATTGCAAAGCCCCCGAATTGCTCACTCCAGCCCTCGAAGCCGTGAGATCGAGCTGCAACTTGGCTAACCAAGTTTTGTCATCCTCACTTGTGCATGGCCCGTCGATACCTCGTTGATCATTACCCCGCCCGCATGATAACTTGAACCTTGCAAGGCCTTGAACCTCTCGCTAACCGAGAAGCTATAACTGTTGCATCCATTGAAGCTCGTGCTTGTGTGCAAACTGCAGCATTACCTCGTGAAAATGTCATGACCCTCCGTAGCATGTCAAGTCTGTTTTGAAAATGCGAGACTTTGTATCTCGAGTTATTGTTGATCGTTGCATATCACACGCTAAACATCATCCATCACTTTGAATCTGCGTGCCGCAAAAAGTCCTCGCTCCCCGTAAGTGTGAAGTGCTTGGTTGTCCGAGCCATAACATTTTGATAGTTGCTCGCCTTGGCCGATCGCCATTAGCGCTTGTCTCTCGAACTAGTTGCTGGGTATTTTTGTGTTTCAATCTGGCACTTGAGTGAAATATCGCTAGATGAACTCATTGTTTCGATGTGCTAGCCTCGTGAAGTTATTTTTGCCTCCAAGCCCCCGCGTTGAATTGCATGAGTATTCTTATTCTCTCGAAATTGATTGCCCTTTATAGTTGTGGCTGAATTGTTGTTTTGCTAACATTTTGAGCAACCTCGTGCTACCGTAAATTGGTATTTTGTGTGAATTGTAACTCACCGAACTCGCAATCAACCAAATCATCACTGGCTACCAATTGCCAAACTAAACTGAGCAATTGGGTTTTACACAACCACTAGGCTTAACACAATCTGGGCTCTGCAAACAAAACTGAAGCCCACCCATTGGGCTCAACCTAAGCTGCAAAACAACTGAGCCCACAAAAACTCAAACTGGGCTAACTGAATCTGGGCCGCACTCAACCTAGGCTTTGCACAATCACTGAGCTGTACAACCACACTACATGGGCTTAAACCAATCTGAGCCCATAGTCTGCTGGGCTGTTTAAAAACCAAACTGGTCTGCACAAAATAGCTAAGCCCATTTCAATTGCCACCACTTTTTCAACCCAAGCCCACACTACCCGGGTCATAACAGCCTAAATTCTCCGGGGCTCAACTCACTCGGGCCGTGCACAAAAGAGCCCACAGCTTTCACTGGGTCAGACTTTCCCAACAAACCAAAGCCCAAACAAACCAAATCCTACAAAACCAAAATCAATCCCAACAAAACCAAACCAGCCCACACAAACCAAATCCCAATAAACCAAATTCCCACATAAACCAAAGCCCATTTTTATGTTATTTTTGTAAGACTGTTGATGTTTCTGTACATTATTTTCATTGTATATAATCCAAAGAGGACTTGTAAAATTTTTCTTTTCTTGAAACGGTTGAGTCTTCTCGCATATATGATGCTAATCCGATATGATATGTTGGATTCTAGCCTTAACGAATGAAGCTCTAACCGTGCTCCGCCGATATCCTAGAATTATTCCCTTTTCTCTTATCAACATAGTTCTCGTATGTGACATTAAAATTTTTTCTATATGAAGACACATTGAGGACAATGTTTGATTTAGGTTTGGGGGTACATTTGCATTTGCATTTAGAGTTTTTAGTCTTTTATTTTTAGTCTTTTATTGTACCTTTTATTTTCAAAAAAAAAAAAAAAAAAAAAAAAAATCAAAAATCAAAAATTTCAAAAACTTTTTGCAAATAAAAACCTCCAACTTTTAGAGATTTTAGAGTCACTAGCATGCTTCTAGCTATGTTTACATAGAGATTCTGACCGAAATAATGTAACTTGGAAGTACCGGAGAACGCAATCGGGTTCCTTAGTTGATTAGAGCGTTAAAGTTGGATTTAACCATACCCTGAGGGCTAATTAGGTGTCTTTAGATATTCTGTAGTAGAATTGTGATCACCCATAGTGGAGACTACCCAATTTACATCAAGTGAGGCACCAACCTTCAATTTTTGCAACTTTCTAGAAAAGTCATAGAGTGTGTGTCACCCACGTAAATTCCGGTAGGAATGGTGAGCTACCCAACTTCGCACCACTTTCAAAGCACTACTTTTGATCTCTTGAGTGCTAGTTTTTGTCAATCATGAGGGTGACGTCTAAAGATGAAAACTCCTTCTAAATACCGATTTGTAGTTAGCATCATTCTCTCTCTCAATCAGCAAGACCCATAGAAACACATCATCACAAAGAACCTGAGCGTTAATCGTAATATTGAAAGAAAAGTTGAGATAGTCCAAGGTTTACGTGCAACAAAGAAAAGAAAATAGAGAATTAATAAAATTTATAAAATCAAGACAATACAAGTTGTGGAAAAATTGAGTGATAAATTCCTTTGTCCATGGAGTTAGTTGTTTCATTATTTGTATTTTTATTTTTATTTTCACTTATTAAAAAAAAAAAAAAAAAAAATTCAAAAATCAAAAAAATATTGTAGTTTATTTTTGCTACCACCATGGCAAAGAAGAATTTAAAAAGAAAAATCCAAACAACAAGGAATTTGAGTAGAAAAGTTAAAAATTGTCAAGTTTTGTGAAGTTTAGAAGTTCGTCATCAACATTTGAAGACCGAAGACCGAAGATTGGAAGACGCTTTCTATGGTTTCTTATGAGAGAGTGATATTAATTGCCGATCGTGGGTGAGAAGTGAGTGAGTACTCCCACCCCTTGCTAATGGTTGATTTCCCTTTCTTAGAGATCATCGAAAAAGATTCTTTTTGTCCACACTTCGTGGAGTCTCCGCATTTTATTTCTAAGGTTATCCTTCTTACCTACAACGTGTGCGTGATTTCTTATTTATTTCCTCGCACACATGAGAGACTAAAAGCGATCTTTTTGAGTGCAATTCTCATAAAACCCTAATGGTGAGGCAAAAGTTGAGACTTATGATCACAATCGAATCCGAATTCTTTCATATGGTATGGTTACTTCGCTCAAAGACTTAAAGATGAGAATGCGTTCTTTGATAGTTCTAACTTCCTATTACTAGCATGCGTAAACTCTATGTCCTCATAGCTTCTTGGATGCTTGAGACTCTTTTTACACTCAAGTTGGAGAAGGTTTTGTGGGTACACCTCTTGTAAACCCTCACGAGACTACAACTCGTCCACTAGGGACACCTAGGGGTTTAAAGGCTTAGTGCATACGCTAAATGCATTCGAGAGACTCGCGACAGGGGTATAGTTAGGATTTCCTAATTTTCGTTTCACTTGAGGACAAGTAAAATTCAGGTTTGGGGGTATTTGATGAGTGCCAAATAGTGCATATTTATACACCTTTTTATTGGCATTTTACTCATCTTTTGCGCTTATAAATCGATATTATCCCATATTCTCGTATTTTCTTTGTTTTCCGTAATAAATATTTGTATTAATTAATTTTGTGTTTTTAGGTAATAAATAAAGCTCTGAGAATTTGAAGAGCCAAAGAGCGAAGAATTGAGTCGAGCATCTATGGAGCAGAAAGCCAAAGGTCGCGCGAACCGGCCTTGCAACCCAACAAGGAAGACATGGGCTAGAGCTACCCACGACCGGATCCGAGTCCGTCTCATCCAAGTCGTTAGATTCGATCTCCCTTGATCCAACGGCCGCCGCATCCTTGTACATCGTTCGTCACGCTCTCGCTCCACACCACAATCACCTATGTCCCGGGGCTGTGAGATCTTCCACGTCCGAGATCTAGCGATCGCTGCGCCTTCCTCATCGAGCTTTGATGTACCCGCTTCACACCCTAGCCCCTATATAAACCCCAAAGCCTAACCCTAAACTCATTTCTTCTCTCCACCCGACAGAGCTCGCTTTCGCAGCTCTTCCTCACCCGACCACTTTGCAAAACCATCTCCTCCACCGTACCACCCCCTTCTTCCCCGACCGCATCCCTCACCGTCACCACCTCCATCACCTCCCGACAACCACAAAAACGCAACTAAAGTACCACCTCCTAATCTCTCTCTAGCTTTACATAGCTTCTTCCTAGAAGCTAAGTGAGAGATAGAAAGGGTTAGGTTAGGGTTAGGTTCACGAGATGGAAGAGAAGAAGCAACCATCACCAATGACCACAGGAGCGTAGAAGACAACGATTCGGAGAGCGACGTGGGTGAGAGAGTTTGTTTATTTTTGGTTAATTTATATTTTAAAGTAAATTTAGGGTTTGGTATTGGATGTTCTCTGCGTGTATAAATAGAAGTGAAGAAGATGTTTTAGGGTTCACGGCTGGATTAGCCAGTGCAGTCAATTAGGCTTAAATTTGTTCTTTGTTATGTTCTTGATGTTTTAGTTTAATTCCGCTAGGGTTTGAGATGAAACCCTAGTTTATCTCTCGTGTTCTTCTTCATGAACTGTTCTTGAATGATTGAATGTTTTCTAGATAGAATTAATGTCGCAAGATGATACACTTTGCTCTCACAAAGGCATACCAACGCCATGGATGCACCGTAGTTTGATTCCCTCGTGTAGTTTATACGCAACCCAAGCTTAATGAAATCAATGTTTATCTACGATTAATTGTACTTTAGTCGAGACAGCTTAATACTTAGATAAATACCTTAGTTGAGATTAATCTTGCGAGAAACACCTTAGGTAAGTGGTAGCATCGACACTCTTCCTTATCTCGTTACAAGGGCAAGAGTAGCATAATGAAGTGAACATAAAGTGTAGACTAGTGGTGGATTTAAAGACCCTAGTGCTCTCTAATTTATATCTTTCATTCCTTAGTTTAGGTTCATTACACTTCACTCAGCCGTTTCGGCACAAAACACCCTTTTGTTACCCTGTCACACTAGAAATTCAGTTAGCAAGCCTTGATCAATACAAGAGCACCACAAGTCTCTGTGGTTCGACTCGTACGTGCCCAGTTCTACAACCAAGACACCGTGCACTTGCGGATTATAACATGTAGGCTAAATATATACATCTTTTTAGGCCTACCACATATTTCGAGATGTTTAACAAGACAAGCTTGACTCAAAATTTATTCGTTACAATATTAAATCTAATTGAAGTCACACGACATACTCTCGTAAAGATAGAATGGTGATGCATGTGAGTAAACAGAATGTTTCAGTCTTCACATACCTTGTTGATGAAGTTCTCTGAATGTCTTCGTCGATCTTCAGTCTTCGAGGGTTATTCAGTGACGTTTGATACTCAACTACCAAATTTTATACCTAGTCCGATACTTGACTTTAACTGAATAAAAATAAAGATATAGTTTTGATCAACTAACATTGACAAATAAGCTTGAGATAACATAACTTGCGAGTCCGACCAGGCAGAGTCCTAACACCTATGATCCAGTTCGCGAATTCAGATGACCAAGGTACGCGTACCGGTTATGCGTACCCTAAGCCAATTCACAAACTTAGACCCTTGAGGTATGCGTACTAGGTATGCGTACAACAAACCTATTAGAGAACTCATAACTAAGGGCTATGTATACTGGGTTCGCGTACCTACCCCTATTCCAGAACTCTGATGATGATGGTATGCGTACTGAGTACGTGTTTTATCTTGTATCCAAAATTAAGTTATTCTTTTATCTCTCTTTAATCAATTTGAAACTTTCCCAGAGCCATGGATGATGAACATCATTGCTTGAGCAATTTTCAAATGATTAACTTAAATCAAAAAAAGTTCATAAACAATAAATTGTTCTTAACTAAGTTTGTCAAGCATATGAACAACTATTGTTTGAATCATATTTCGATATGTTTAAAAACACAAGCTTGAGTTGAAATTTCTTCTTTGCAATATCTACTAGAAGCCATATGACATAGTCTCATATACATATAATAGTAATACTTGTGAGTAAATAGAATGGTCCAGTCTTCACATACCTCTTTGTTGATGAAGTTCTCCAAATGTATTCGTTTGATCTTCAGTCTTCCGGGGTTATTCAGTGATGTCTGATACTCAACTACCATACTCTAAACTCGTCCGAGACTTAACTTTAGTAGACTAGAAATCAACCTACAGTTTTGTGCTACTAACATTGACAACAAGCTTGAGATAACAAAACTTGCGAGCTCGACCGAGCAGTGCTCTAACTTGCAAGTTTCAAGCCTTGATCAAAACTACCTAAAGAGAAATCACATAGGCTTATCTGTTAGAGGCAGATTAGTATCAAAAGTATTCACTTAAGTTGAAGCAATTTTTATGCTGTAAAGGACGTCAGCTAAGGGAATTTGTTACGTACAGCCTTTCGAGGTTCAAGAGACGTAAGGAGATCGACTGCAGCTGAATTTCTAGGAGGGTTAATTTGGTTTTAACTATATTCTAGTCCGAAGTATGATAGCAGGCTAGTTTCTATAGCGGCTTAATACAGTTTGGTGTTCAAAGCTGGACGAGTTCCGGGGTTTTTCTGCAAGTGCAGTTTTCCTCGTTAACAAAACTACTGGTGTCTTGTGTTTTCCTTTTCTGTATTATATTGTTTTATCTTTATAATAATAATAACACAAGTTGTACGTAATCAATTCTAGTAGATAAGTCCATCTTAATTGTGATCGATTACAAGACTTGTTCTTATTGAATTCGTATCTTGAAAGATAGATAACAAGTTTCATTCTTAGCAGAAGTTTGATCCTCTTAATTTCGATACAAATATATTGATCTTGGATATTGATTTGTGAGATCGTCCAAGAACTCTTCAATACATTCAATTTCATGGACTTTGTTGCTAGACATTATTGATTGTGGAAGAGAAAGAGAAAAACTCTACACATATTGTTCAAGGATCTCTAATTAGATCTACTTGCAATTGTATTAGCTTTTGTCCATATAGGTTTCCGAATGAAAAATTTGGTTGTGTACTTGGTAGCCTCTCCTTTTCAAACTACTTGGCAGAAACACCACTATACACCTAGCCCAGTTTTAAATACACTCTTTCCTTCACCTTTTATTTTTAGGTTACGTTAAAGTGATCATGAACACAACAAGGTCCCAAATACGTACGATGACATAATTGGATTCCCGTAAAATAGCTGACAGAAAACTCCATTAAAACCTCTAGTTAATTTAATTTATTTTATTTTATTTTTGAACATCTGATTATTATTTTTTATTTTTTATTTTTAAATTTTGAGTTTGCTCCTTTTCAATTATTTTGAAAAAACATTAGATTTAAAAAAATAAATAGATTTTACTGGTGAAGGCACACGTGCTTTCATCCCAGGCCAAGCCATTTCGAACGCTTTTCTCAAGGTTATGATTTGGGTGTTCTTGCTTTCTCTACCTTGGGTGAGCTTAGTGAGGACATGTTGTGTTTTTTTTTAAAGATTGAAGAACTGCTTTGTTAGTTTTGATGCTAGTAGTGGTGTAGGTAGTTTTATTTTTCATAGATTGGGTGTTGCTATTCAGAAAGGTGTTGGTGCCCAGCTTGTTGCTTGGTTACCATCCATAACTCTGTACGAATCATAGTTTGTTTATATACTATCTATAATACAAATCATTTAAAAACTAAAATATAATTAAGCTAATTTATGTTTTATTTTTATTTTAAAATTTTAAATGTTAATTTTTTTTTGATTAATCAGCAGCGGAAATTGAACCCCTAACCTATAATTTGGGTGTTCAACCCCTGACCAACTAGGCTAATCCTAAAGCTTTAAATGAATAGTTTTCATTTTCAAATAGATATGCTTTTCTAAATTTTTTGTAAAAATTATAAAAACTCTTATTTTTAAAATTTAAGAATAAAAATGGTTTTTCAAATTCTTTTAAAAATATATAAATAATATTTGTTAAAAGAACTTATAATAATGATAAAAATAATAATTACTAAACTGTTTTTAACGGACTGACCAATCAACCGTTTGACACATATACAAATAAGGTACGAAAATTCTATGTTGACCGTGATTTTACACCGCAACTTTCACCGAGTGAGACATAAAAATGGGCCCCCTATAAATCCCTGGGTGGTAGGTCCCAGGAGCATGTTTCACTCGGTACATCTCACGGTGTAGAAAACACGGTGAGTGTAGAACTGCTGAATAAGGTATTGGACATTTTGGGAACCTATGCCGGTAAAGGTCACTGTAATAGGACCCAAAAATAAAATAACCCTTGACAACTACCCCAACTTAATTATGTGACTTGCAATATGCAGCGCATATTCTTCTAGGCCAATATTTTAGTGCAGAGCAGACGGGTTCACAAAAAACGAAATTAAGATGAAATAATCTGGAGTTAAAAAGGAACCTGACTATGAACTACTCACTAGGTGAGTGCGAAACAACACTCTCAATCGTGTACGCCAGCCCCACTCCCCTTACTAACTGAACCAAATCCAAATTTAATATTCCCACTTTCCTTATTAAACATTTTTAAGTACTCCAACAAATTATTTTCCTCATTGATGACCTACGTGACCTAATTTTAGTAATTTACAGATTAATTGCTAAAGAATTTAAGAACAGTTGAACAGCCGTGAGTGATGAGAGCGAACTTTCAAGCAAAAGCTTAGGACGAATTTTATACGTGGGTGTGTGGTGTGTGGTTACGCATTCGCGAGTAAACGGCTAAACAATAAACAACTAGAGAAGTCTAGTTTAAAACATGGAGAGTGGAGACAACCTACAAGAAACCAATTTTATAAGTACTTGGCCATTGCTGTGGAGCTTCATTCAGAAATCAACTATAATTTCTATTTGGCTGTCAAGTTTATCCTTGATACTATTCTACATTCATCAATGATGGGGAGTGCCCAACTTGGAGAAGTCTCCCTTTACGATCGAACCAAAGAGTTGAAGGCCTTCGATGAAACGAAATGTGGAGTCAAAGGAGTAGCTGATTTGGGTACTGAAAAGATTCCTCGAATGTTTGTCCGGACACAAGATGAGTTCACTGAGGACTTGGCATATACATATGCTTCAAGGGATCAGTTTCACACTCCGGTTATTGATCTCCAAAACATTGATTGTCGACGTAATGAGATCATCGATGAAATCAGACGTGCATCGATGACTCTGGGATTCTTTCAGTTGGTGAATCATGGAATACCTATAAGCGTCTCCAATGAAATGATTGAAGGCGTGCGTAGGTTTCATGAGGGAGATATAGAGGTGAAGAAACAGCTATACCTGAAAGACCTCAGCCAAAAAGTACTGTATTATACCAATAACGATCTCTATATATCAAGATCTGCGAATTGGAGGGATAGCTTTCGGTGTCAACTATTACATCCAGATCCTATAGATCCTCAACTATTGCCCGACACTTGTCGGTAAGTTCGTCTAGTACGTATGATGTTAATTATTATTACTCCAGTTTTGGAAAAAAGATATTATCACTTTTTCATTTTAGCATAAAATGGGCCAAATTGGAAACGTGGTCACATCTCTTCCGGAAATGGAGGGAGTATTTAATTTTCTCTTCTTAATTGTCCAACTCTTTTCATATGGGTCTCTTAACACCTCTGATTCTTAAACAGTGATATAATAGCTGAGTTCGGGAAGCATGCTAGGAATCTAGGAGATACTCTTACTGAGTTATTGTCAGAGGCTCTTGGACTAAACAAGGAGCACCTTAAAGGCATGGATTGTGCTCAATACATGAATTTCTTAGGTCAGTACTATCCAGCGTGCCCTGAGCCTGAACTCACCATGGGCACAACAAAGCATGCAGATCAAAGTTACTTCACGATTGTTCTCCAGGATCAGATTCCTGCATTACAGTTTCTTCATCAGAACCAATGGATTGTTGCCGAACCCATACCTGGAACCTTAACTATAAACATTGGTGATCTTATTCAGGTAATTGTGTCCTTAACACGTGGAACTATTTATTTGAGATTTATACAGCAAGTGAGACAGTTTTCATACTTTCTGGTTTGTATCCATTTCTTGCAGATTTTAAGCAACGACAAGTTTATAAGCGCCAAACATAGGGTAGTTGCAAACCGTGCCGGACCAAGAGTTTCAGTCGTCTGCGATTACGTTGGAAGTTTGGACAAACCTACATTGGTTTATCCAATAAGAGAGCTAATATCCGAAAGTAATCCCCCTGTATACCGGGATACCACGTTTAAAGAGTATGTCAAATATTGCTATTCGAAAGGGCTCGCCGATTCCAAGCTAGACCATTTTAAGTTGTGAATACAACTTCGTTGATGGCAATGTGTGTGTGTTTTCTTCTGTGTGTGTGTGTTTTTCTAATAAGTACAGCTAAGTGAAACGTACTGATTGATACGTTTGCAATGGTTTGTTTGATTTATGTAATGAATGAAAATATGGATTTCCTTTATTTTCACATTTTAGGGGCGACCCAAATAAATTAGGGGCCATTAATAAAACAAAATAGAGTTACTCAAATCTAAAATGAACGCACCCCTTATCTCCCGTCTTTCATAATGGCAAATTTATCATTCACAATCGGGAGAAATTTCTTATATGGAGGAAAATTATTTGAGTTTTTGATTTTTAAGGTTTTAGAGTAGAAGAAGAAGGAAAAAAAAAAAGAATATCATGTTAAAGGTTCAATAATGATTAGAGAGGCGATTGAATGCATTCAGCGTGAAGAAGAAGACAACTAGCTAGATTACCTAAAATCAATAACAAAAATGGATGAGTATGAAGAAGGTGCGAAACATCATGAACAATATCATGTTAAAGGTTCAATAATGATTAGAGAGGCGATTGAATGCCTTCAGCGTGATTAACGTCCCAAAATCGGTAGATAATATAATACTTTATCTAACTCTTATGTTCCAATAAAGAAGAACAATCGGTAGATAGATGATGTTCATTATCTACCGATTGTGATATATAGTAGCCCCAAATTCTTATTTTTTCAAAACTAATGAAATTTCGAGTTTCTCTATTTTGACAATCGGTAATCTCGTGATGTTCATTATCTACCGATTGTGATAGTCGCCCCAAATCTAATTTTCTCAAAACTAATGGAATTTTGATCTTCTCTATTTTCACAATTGGTAAATAAGTGATGTTCATTATCTACCGATTGTGGTAGTCGCCCAAACTAATTTTCTCAAAACTAATGGAATTTTGAATTTCTCTATTTTCACAATCGGTAGATAAGTGATGTTCATTATTGTGATAGTCGCCCCAAATAATTTTCTTAAAACTAATGGAATTTTGAATTTCTCTATTTTCACAATCGGTAGATGAGTGATGTTCATTATCTACCGATTGTGATAGTCGCCCCAAATATAATGTTCTCAAAACTAATGACATTTTGAATTTCTCTATTTTCACATCGGTAGATAAGTTATGTTCATTATCTACCGATTGTGATAGTCTCCCCAAATATAATTTTCTCAAAACTAATGGAATTTTGAATTTCACTATTTTCATAATCGGTAGATAAGTGATGTTCATTGTCTACCGGTTGTACAATCGTTAGATAAGTGATGTTCTTTATCTACCTATTGTACAACCAGAGATAAGTGATGTTCATTATATACTGATTTTGCTTAATTATTAGTACAAAAAAATTGAATTTTTTTAATCACGATTAATTGGTAGATAACAATTTATTTTACCTACCGATTATGGTTGATGTTCTCCATTTATTATGAACATCAACCATATCAGTGGATAAAATCAACTTTATACCTACCGATTGTGTTTATGAAACTGTATCTTAGAAAAATTTCCGATCAATTTTTTGATTTCAAGCAATCAAATCCTAATTTTGGATCACCACTACTATCATTTTCCCATTTTGTTTGTGTTGATAGTGGTTTTTAGTTCAGGGTTAAAACCGTAAAACTCCATATTTATGTGTCTCCATTCTTTAAATAAGTAGAGCCACTAAAAGCTGATGAGTGCCTATGCCTCTCTACCTACATGTGTATTGTGTAATTCAGTATCTATACATGTGTGAAATTTATTAGAATAATATTAATGCATGTTGTAATAATCCCATATATTTTATGAATTTTATTTAAGTTCCTAGTTGCATTGTTGCAGAGCTCTACGAGTATCTATTATATGATGTGTTCTTAGCTAAACTCTCAATTCTGACATGATATGAAAATTAATGCTCGTTTTTAGCTGAGTGACATTAATCTCCCGAAGTGTCTGAATTGAAATATGCATGAAGCTACCTGATCAGAGTGCAAGCTTTGCCAATAAGACCGGATTTGCGCTACTCGTAAGAGTGAAAAAACAGTGATTTTGTGTTAATATACAAAATTTACTTAAATTGATTGATTTTATGTCAATACAGAAATTCGATTTTTTTTAACCTAATTGTGTGTCAACTCACAAAATTGGATTTTTTGCCCTAAAACGGAGCAAGCATGATATCTTGATCCCTATTGGTCGAAAATTAAACCAATGAAAGCTAGGAATTGGGCCATCATGGAGCAGGTAGGATTAAATCCTAACGAAAGTTAGAAAAATAAGTAAAGGGGAAACTGTGACTGATTAGGTCAGTCACGGATGGGACGCAGCCGCGCCACTTGGCCGACCCGTTTGCCCCAGCTCACACCCCCCATGGCCGACCTTCCTTGCTTCATGTTAGCCCACGCGCGCTCTTCTTCCATATTGACCAATCATATTGCTTTTATGCTACAAGCTCCACTTTAAATTTAAGATGGAAGTAGGCTGGTCGACGTGTTTAATTTCTTAAGAAAATAGATCTTGGCCGCCCAAGTCAGTCGCAAATTGATCACGACCACACGACTTGGTCAGCTCCATTAATTAAACCGAAGTCATACAAGCTCTGCAAATATGATGCCTTTAAGAAGACCGGCCACCCACCTATTGCCTCGACCAATCATATCACTTCTAGCCTACATGCTTCGCTCTAAATCGTTGGCCAAAGTAGGCTAGTTCAGTTGCTTCTTTTTATAAGAAATTAAATCTAAACCGTCCAAGTCAGTCGCGGAATGATCACGACAACACGACTTGGCCGGTAAATTTACCAAGCTTGGCCCTCTCCTAGCATGATCGAGCAAGCTCCATGATAGCTACCTGCAGGCCCTCTATTATTTCAGCCAATCAGGTCGCTCCTAGCCTACTGATTTGCTCTGAATCATCGCCCAAAGTAGGCTAGTCATGCTGCCCATAAGGTCTTAATTAGGTTAAACGATAATCAAAAACTATCGCAAATCATCTCAACCATCCAACTTGGATAGCTGATTTGACCGGCTTAAATTTGATTCGAGCCAAGCAATGAGGTGCCATGAGTACTACCGGTCATCCCTCTCCTAGATGGACCGATCAACTCATCCCCAACTTGATTGTACGGCTCCCGGCAGTTGCTCAAAGACATACGGCCACGCTCCTTTCAAGACCATGAAATCCGCAACTAACTCGAACATGTCTATACAATAATGCTTTACATGTGTCGATTATTTTGAGCTGCTTGCTTGAAAACGATGCTTTATATGCATCGTTTACGAATGATATTTTTAGAATATCGATTTCATAAATTATTTAATTATTTAATTATTTAACCTAAAACCACCATATGTTATTTCTGAGTACTAATTCACGGCAAGTCCCGTTCATACGAATTGGCTTGTCATTTATAGACACCTGCAACCTAGCTTGCGCGTGATTGGTCAAAATATTTAGGTTTTACAAACAAGACCCATGATATATGATTAGTTGCTGAAATAATAATATATTCATGACCACCTCTCACATGTCATACTGGTGGGTCCATTCAGCAACTACCATACGGGACTTGCTCCACTTCTGAGCAAGCTCCACTTCTGAGCAAGCAATAATAATCTTACGAATTTTTTCATAAATTTGGAGTCTTTCTCATGTTCAAGCAATACTTCTGAGCAAGTATGGAAGGGTAATGATGAAGGAACTTACTTGTACATCCTCTTCAGTCATCATTAGAAGAGTTGATTCACCACCATCGTCATGTTTCGAGCTACTGCCTTCCTCTTCACTGGATCCGGAGTCTGACTGGCTACTACCCGCATCCTGTTCATAATCATTTCTTGAAGGATTTTTTGAATCATCATCATTCGATTCTGCATTATCTTTGTTTTCTAGAGTCATGTTAAGAGCGTTGCTATCTTGATCACCCGCCGCCACACCTGCAGCCGCAACTTTAGCAAAAGCATTCATTCTTCCTGACAATACTATCAAGGCATCTGTATCACTTTAAACAATCTGGCTCTAGCTCGGAAAAGAATATTGAACAAGGTTAATTAAAAATTATCCAGATAATTCAGCGAGTCAAACAAGAAAGGAGAGACACACTTACCCTACTGCCAACAATTAGCTGCTTTTGGTGGTGAAGTGACTACTAACGACGTCGAAAATGGGAAGGAAGAAGCAAAGCTCCCTTTTATACCTGGCATTTCCCTAATCCATGTAGGGAGGGGAAGGGATTCCTTCTTTGCATGTACAATCGAAGTGGGCTTGGTCGGTCAGACTAAGGACCCGAGCCGATGATCACTACCTCTCAACTGGTGATAGCACGCTCAAATGTTGATCGTTCCTGACCCGAGGATCCGACATAGCCGTATTTGGAGCTCAAGCTAACTGCTTATTTCCGGGTAAAATTCAACAACTCAACTATGAATATTTATTTTGTCACCATCTGATGCTTACCACGCAACAATGTCATTGTTACATGTTATGCAGTGGACTTTATATTGATGGTGTTTTTTATTTCAGGGTTAAAACCGTAAAACTCCATATTTATGTGCCTGCATTCTGTAAAGAAGTAGAGCCACTAAAAGATGATGAGTGCATATGCCTCTTTTCCTACATGTGTACTGTGTAATTCAGTATCTACATGTATGAAATTTATTAGAATAATATTGGTGCATGTTGCAATAATCCCAAACATTCTATGAATTTTATTTAAGCATCTAGTTGCCTTATTGTAGAGCCTGCTGAGTATCTATTATATGTTGTGTTCTTAGCTGAACTCTCAATTCTGACATGATATGACGATTAATGCTCATTCTTAGCTGAGTGGCATTAATCTCCCGAAATGTCTGAATTGAGATATGCATGAAGGTACTTGATCAGAGCGCAAGCTATGCCAACAAGACCAGAGCAGCGCTACTCGTAAGAGTGAAAAAATAGTGATTTTGTGTTAATATACAAAATTTACTTAAATTGATTAATTTTGTGTCAATACACAAATTCGATTTTTTAACCTAATTTTGTGTCAACTCATAAAATTGGATTTTTTGCCCTAAAATGGAGCAAGCGCGATATATTGATCCCTATATGTCGAAAATTAAACCTAGGCAAGATAGGAATTGGCCCATCATGGAGCCGGTAGGAATAAATCCTAAAGAAAGTTAGAAAAATAAGAAAAGGGGAAATCGTGACTAATTAGGTCAGTCACGTATGGGACACAACTGCGCCTTTTGGCCTGCCCGTTTGCCCCATCTCATGCCCCCCATAGTTGATCGGACTTGCTTCATGTTAGCCCCTGCGCGCTCCACTTCCCTTTTGACCAATCATATTGTTTCTACGCTACAAGCTCCACTTTAAATTGAAGATGGAAGTAGGCTAGTCTACGCGTTTAATTTCTTAAGAAAATAAATCTTGGCCGCCCAAGTCAGTCGAAAATTGATCACGACCACACGACTTGGTCGGCTCTATTAGTTAACCTAAACTCATACAAGCTTATCAAATAGGATGCAGTTATGACGAACTGCCACCCACCTATTGCCTCGACCAATCATATCACTCTTAGCCTACCTTCTTCGCTCCAAATCATTTTCCAAAGTAGGCTAGTCGAGATGCTTCTTTTTATAAGAAATTAAATCGAAACCGTCCAAGTCAGTCGCAGAATGATCACGACCACACGATTGGATAGTCAACTTAACAAGCTTGGCCCTCTCCTAGCATGATAGACCAAGCTCCATGATATCTACATGCACGCCCTCTACTATTTTAGCCAATCAAAGTCGCTACTAGCCTACTTGCTTTGCTCGAATCATCGCCCAAAGTAGGTCGGGTCACATTGCCCATATGGGCCTTAATTAGGTTAAACAATAATCAAAAACTGCCTCAAATTATCTCTACCATCCAACTTGTCTAGCTGATTTGACCTTCTTAGATTTGATTCGAGCCAACCAATGAGGTGCCATGAGTACTACCGGTCATCCCTCTCCTAGATGGACCGATCACCTCATCCCTAACTTGCTTGTACATCTCCCGGCAGTTGCTCAAAGACAGTCGGTCACGCTCCTTTCAAGACCGTGAAATCCGCGACTAACTCGAACGGGATCTATACAACATGCTTTACATGCATAAATCATTTTGACCTGCTTGCTTGAAAGCGATGCTTTACATGCATCGTTTACCAATGATATTTTTAGAATATCGATTTCATAAATAATTTAATTATTTAACCTAAAAGCACCATATGTTATTTCTGAGTACTAATTCTCGGCAAGTCTCGTTCATACGACTTGGCTTGTCATTTATAGACACCTGCTGCCTAGCTTGCGCGTGATTGGTCAAAATATTTAGGTTTTACAAACAAGACCCATGATATATGATTAGTTGCTGGAATAATAATATATTCATGACCACCTCTCACATGTCATAGTGGTGGATCCATTCAACAACTACCATACGGGACTTGCTCCACTTTTCATTAGTTGTGGTGCAACTTGCTTCATATCATACAGATTTTACTTTGAAAGTAACATGATTATGCAAGTCACGACTAGGTAGTGTTTTCTACCAAAATACTCGAGACATCAAACATATCACAAACTGGGGGATGTTCATCAGGGTATTGGTCTGGCGGTTTACAGCGTGCGGCGTGCAACACACCCATTATGAGAAAGTGTCAGGAAAGGCGGACAGTTGACAAAAGCAGAGGAGTAGTGGATGTAAAACCAACTAGTCTTCCCTTCACAAAAGGGACATGGTCTCATCATTTTTCCACAATCTCCACCTCTTCACTACTCAACTACCTCCACTTCCTACGAGATCATGGTGTTCGACTATGAGTTGCTATAAATAGATTTTCAATCTATTTTCATAAGAACGGACGTAAGTATCCAGAGAACACAGAGAACTTACAGCTTACCGTATTTTGCAACAATTTCCATTTTATGAGATAAGTCATGAACAAACAGAGTCTATCTCTCTGATCTCAACACCTTCTCTGCTTTCCTCCCTAAGATCAACCCTTCTCCTTCATTTTGTGACCGAAGCAAGGTTGGAACGACCATTTCTTGGTTTAGGCCAGAATTGTATAGATTGATCTCTCGAATCTAAAGTACTCATGTGCAGTACATTTGTTTAGGGTCTAGACTCGTTTCTCATCAATCTACCCACTTTTACTTCTTTTTTTTCCAAAATCAGTTTTTACCCTACTATAGTTTGTTTACCTCGAATTTTTTTTTTTTATGTTCTAAGTTTCAACTTTAAGGTTAATGATTTTAAACAATCAATCCTAAAATTTGTTTGATCGACGATCTTTGGTTTCAATACTAAACTAATGTTGGACAAGAACACACTCTCAATCGGTTGCTAAAACCAATACTAAACTACCGGTTGTAAAAGGGCATTTATGTATTTTTCTAACCACTAGGACATCCCATAACCACATCTAGGGATGGGAATAAAAAAATCGCTCTTAATTCTTTTTGGGTTGCCCCTAAAAATCCTAGGTTTATTTTCTCGTTGTCTTTTTACTAGGTTTTTTTTATTTTATTTTTTATTTTTTATTTTTTTGTTGTTGTTGTCGTCTTTTTTTACTAGCACTACAAGCTTCTAAAGTTTAGGTAGAGTTATGCAGCCACGAAGACTAATTGCTTCCTAAGTACCTGCGAAAATTGGACTTCATATAGTAAGTTGAAAACTGAAGCCACATCTTTCTCAGCTTCTCGATATTATTTCTCTCCCGTTCAACAGTACCCATCTCTTAGACTAGGTCTTATGGAGCTTCCCAGCTCCAAAAACCGTGGTCTTTTCCCTCTCTTCCCACTCACGTTCCCTATTGAGTGGGAATTCCTACGGAAAGAAATTTTAAACGGACAATGGTTGTCCGTTTTGAAAAAGTGAAAAACGGGCAATGGTTGGCCGTTTTTAGATTAAAAACCCTGTAATTTAGTTGGGTCCACGGATAAAAAAATGGATTTTGCTAAAAAATCATACAAGTTAATAGATAACGGATAATCATTATTCGTTTTGGAATTAAAAATTGTGTATATGACCATAAAGTTAAAAACGGGCAACCATTCCCCGTTTTTTTCCCACAAGAATGGCTAACCATTGCCTATCTGCAATTTAAATGGGGAATTGCCGCTGGGGATAGGCTCTTCCCAAGCTGACGTGTAAAGACGTTTGGGAATGGCTTAGGAAGATCCATAAGACCCAATCTTACGATATTGCTACTCTTACTCTAGTATCAATCATGATTATTCTAGCATGCAATTGTTAAGGAATCAACTAGCCGACCACAATCCATCACCTAATGAGTTTAAGTTGATTATTCTAGCATGATTATTCTACCGCGATACCGTATTTAAAGAGTATATCAATTTTGTCCATTCGAGAGGGTCAGCGTTGTTTCCTCCCTAGACCACTTTAAGTTGTGAATACTTGGTTGACGGCAACGAGTGTGTTTTCCTAACACAAAATTGGGCAAATAACCTTAAAACAATAATTTCTAGGTGAAAAAGACAAGCAAAAAAAATATTATTTAAATATCCAAAAATCTTTAAGATACTGTTTAAATAACTAAACTTGGATATTTTACCCAATCTTTTATCCTTTACATAACTAGTTTTAATGAAACTACCTGAAATACCCTTTTAAATTTTTTGGCACGTCAAAACAGAATATTGTACGTTTATTACACTGCACAGTACCCACCACTATTCACTGAATAGTTTCCATTACACTTCACTTATTTATTCGTTCTCATCTTAGAAGCAGTTACAAAAAATTTAGAACACAGTAACCCAGAAAGTTTGTATTATACCTTCCAAAAGATGTTACATAACCAACTAGCACCATATTTCCTTGTTTTCATCATTCTGAACCAAAAGACATCAGCTAAGAGCAGTAACATATATGTATGTCTAAACTCTAAACCAAAATTATATACTCATAGAAATATGTAAGCAGTAAGCGCTATTTATCAGACTATTAGTTGGGGAGGTGACAGACTTTATCAAAACTGGCATGTGAATGCAACAAAGACTGAAATTATGAAGCTCATTTGTAGCGGCAGTACCGTCAGGACACTGAACACTTTTCCTAGTGGTAGTAAGATAGTCAGCATAGACCATCGTTAAGAAAGTAGCAGTTGTAACAAATCACAAAGTATTCCATCATTTTGCGGTTTTATGGCATGCTTAAATGAAATAATCAGTCTTTTCTTGGAATTGCTCGAGCACTTCTGAATAGCCTTTTGCTTTACTTTGCAACAAAAACTGCAACCAAAGCAAAAACAAATATATATTAGGCTTAACGAAAAGAGTAACCATGACTTTGAAATTTGGTTACTGGCAACAAAAAAATCATTAAACATATTGGAACTTATCAACTCAACTATTCCAGTGGGGATTTAAACTTCAAATAGAGTGGATGTAAGTACACTGAATATAATAACAATAAGATAGGATTAACCAGTTACATCCAGTGCTACTACTATTCGAATAGGTTGGATGCAACTGGTTGCATCCAGTGTTACTATTATTTAACATAGGACGTAACTGGTTACTTCCAGTGATACTACTATTTGACACAGGACGTAACTTCGGTGTTACTACTATCTGACATAGGACGTAACTGGTGTTGGAAAAAATTGGGTAAAAACAGAGGATGATAACACTAAAAGAAATTGTTGTACTCCAAACTTTCAAATCTCATAAGATTTCTTTTAGACGATTATTTCTACCCTCCCAATATCAATTGGCGATTGCAACAGGTATGCGAAATAATGCCTTCAGGATACAATGAAAGCCCTACAACATAGAAATTGGATTCAAGGTTTGCACCCCTTGACCCAATCATGAACACGCTAGAAATAATTCTGATGATGCTTTAGAAAGAGAGAAAACAGGTTGAATTGATTATGTAGAATGGGAGAATACCTTCACTACTTATAAGGATACTTATGCCTGTTGGAGATGCCTCTTCTCTTCCAAAAGACACATAAGGTGTCTATTGGGAGTGGTTGTCTTTTATGAACCATCACACCTATTAAACGTGTCTCTTCATCTCCAACTAACATCCATTGTGTTTATCCAATACAGAACACTTCCCCGTCATAGCGGCAAACCAAAAAACAAAACCGTTTTATTTTCTATGTTATTGAAAATATCCAACAATCTCCCCCTATTTTCAATAACAAAAAACATGAAAATAAAGTAAAACTTATAAAACAGGAGTGGATGCATCACTCAAGTGACTACCTACGTACCCGAGTGGGATCAAGCCAACGTAGTTCAAGCTAAATTGAGACTAAGCATCATCGTTGAAATCAACACATAAATGATAGGTATCTTTTGGATTTGAACCTTCACTTAGTGTAAGAAACTCAAAGCCTTATCAAGATTCTATGGTGAAACCAGTCTTGAACCAAGAATCCCTTATGATAAAACCGGAGTCTCCACACATATTGATTTCATAAATCATATGTTCTGTAGCCAAGCACGTTAATGGCCATGTGCTTATATCCTTGATTCATGAGTCTTCTTTAGAGAACGGTCTTCTTCTCTTAGGAAACGACCTGATTTCCATACTCATATAGGTAAGTCTCGAAGGTGTTTTCGCGATACAACTTTTACTAATCATGCACTCATTAAGGATTTATATCCATCCTATTTTCTTTAGTAACCCAAAGACTAATTAAAAATGGGAAGTTTTATATTAGTGCTCCATAATCTACATCCATAACTTGTTGGTACCACATTGAACCTTGTTTATCTTTTTTCAAAACATAGGTTGGGTTTCTTCTATGGGAGATCAAACTTCTTTCACAGACCTTAGTCCCATTTCTTTATACTTCATTGAAAACATTTCCTTTGGGAGACTTTCCATAAATATGTCTGCCAAGTTTTTCTCCGTTTCAATGGCTAACTGCAACTACTTCTTTCTTGAGTAATTGACTTACCGTTCAATGTACAAGACTTGTATGTCTTTACCTTTCATTATAAGTCTTTGTTAGAGACGTTATAGATCATAGCCTGATTCACAATTAATCAAGACCGCTTGAGATGGCTTCTTCCAAAAATGGGATCTCTACAAGTTAGGTTCTAAGCCATTCCTCCTCATTAATTGCATCTACTACTCATGCAATCAATTCTGAAAACATTATTAAAAATGTTCATTTTTGATTTACAAAATAATTGTAACTTCTCTAGTGATCCTAATTAACATTTACGGTTAATTCACAAGAAGTCATTAAGACTTGCATACACTAGAGGCATAGAAAATATGTAGGCAACTTACTTGTTATTTCAACAAGCACATTATATATATGAGTAACTCCTCTACTCATGCGCAATCTTCTACAAATTTATACCCAAAAAAACATAGACAATGTCCATTTAACATTTAACATTATGTAATGCAAATGTTCATAATTTATGCGTCGGCAATATCGTAACACCTCATTGTCGAATAATTGGTCGGCCGCCCAATCTTCCAATACGTTACATATTCACCGGTATTCCACTTTCCTTTCGATATCATTTAAGACATCCCATTTTCCAAAATTTGGAACCTATAATTCCGTACCAAAAAATTGTTGCCTCAACAATCATTGGTGATCTCCATTTTGGTTCTAAGTACGAATCAAGTGCATACCAGAATATTTCTATGTCAGAAAAATTCACAAAGTAACAGCAGTTACTGATGCAATTCCAAAAGGAATTCTCAAATTCATTATCCATAGGGAACGATCACTGTGTGATCCCAGTAAAATTTAATTTACACAACAAGATTAAATACTAAGAGCGTATTTAATCAATTGTAAGTTCACATCCCATGGATATCAGTAAGTAGCATACATCAAAACAACAGATCTAATATACTCATGTGAGAACATGAAAACGCAACTCCATGAAAAACATATTGAGTGTTTCTAATGATAGATCATGAACAGTCCTAATTAATTATCACGCATCAACTTTTCAAAATTAACTGCATGGAGAAGAAGTGCAACCACTCTTTTGCATTTGAAAATCTCAAACTTCTTTTCTGATGCTCGTATACAGACGTTTTTCTTGCTGCTCGCATCTCGACCGAATCAATGGATGGATCACCATTTTATGAATCCAAATATTCATGCTCACACATATCTTCAAATCCGATACGGATTTGGTTTTCCTTTTTTTTTTTTTTTTTTTTTTTTTTTTTTTTTTTTTTTGATCTGTATCAAACATGTGCACCCAAAATTTCTAAATAGAAATCTTCAAATACAATCTTTTGGAATTGGCTCTCTTCTGAATACTGCCCTTCCAAAAAGTGTATGTCCATTTTGATTCTAAGCGCGAATCAAATGCCCACAAGAATATTTCTACCTCAGAAAAATTCACTGAGTAAGCCTACTCATCCAATTCCAAAAAGAAAAAGGAATTCTCAATTTCAATATATCCATAGGGAACGACCATGATGATCCCGGTAGTAAAAGAAAAATTCTAGAGTATTTATACTCCACATCCCATGGATAATTAACACGGCATAGTATCAGAAGTTATCCAACTTACAGATTGTGGTAAGTCACTTGCATATGTGAAGACAACAAGATCATGCATGTAATCTTCCACAAAGTCTCGAGAAAACGATGGTTCCAGAATCCAATATGATTCTCCGCATAGTCTGACCTATGTTGATTTCTCCTTCATGCAAATAACAACGCAGATGTTTGCTCCCGCCATCGATTTACTGGTCATGGTAATTACTGATGCTGTTTACGAAAAAAAAAAAAAAACCCACACGACCAATTTTCCGTTATCGAGAGTCTCAATATGAAGAAGAAACGTCATTCTTTTGCTCTGCCGCCTTCCCGGTATAGTGCTGCGGTTACAACTCTTATTAGGGGCCACCTTCTGGAAGTTTAATAAGGCCCAAAGTTGTATACACAACAGAAATAAATATCCAGATTCCGTGCAGAATTTCCTGATGACGAAACATTTCCCAAACCATTGTTGTTGTAGATTTTGTTTCGAAGACTAACCGAAAATCTCCTTGGAATCTACAAACGTTCCAACGATTAAATCCACCAGAAGCGTTCTCAGAATATCAGTCATATTCCACCCTCCATCGACGAAAAATTAATCGTCTAAAACTGTTGGAAAAAATTGGGTAAAAACAGAGGATGATAACACTAAAAGAAATTGTTGTACTCCAAACTTTCAAAGCTCATAAGATTTCTTTTAGACGATTATTTCTACCCTCCCAATATCAATTGGCGATTGCAACAGGTATGCGAAATAATGCCTTCAGGATACAATGAAAGCTCTACAACATAGAAATTGGATTCAAGGTTTGCACCCCTTGACCCAATCAAGAACACACTAGAAAGAATTCTGATGATGCTTTAGAAAGAGAGAAAACAGGTTGAATTGATTATGTAGAATGGGAGAATACCTTCACTACTTATAAGGATACTTATGCCTGTTGGAGATGCCTCTTCTCTTCCAAAAGACACATAAGGTGTCTATTGGAAGTGGTTGTCTTTTATGAACCATCACACCTATTAAAGGTGTCTCTTCATCTCCAACTAACATCCATTGTGTTTATCCAACACAGAACACTTCCCCTTCATAGCGGCAAACCAAAAAACAAAACCGTTTTATTTTCAATGTTATTGAAAATATCCAACAACTGGTTACATCCAGTGTTACTAATATTCGACACAAGACATAACTGGTTACATCCAGTGTTACTAATATTCGACACAGGACGTAACTGGTTGCATCCAGTATTACTACTATTCGAATAGGGCGGATGTAATTGGGTACATCAAATGTTACTACTGTTCCAATAGGGCGGATGTAATTGGGTACATCCAATGTTACTACTATTCGATACAAGATGTACCTGGGTACATCAAGCAACAACATAGGATCTAACAGGTTACATCCAGTGTTAATATTATTATCCGGAGCAATAACATAGGACGTATCTAGTAAACATACTAAGGTTTTGTAATTTTCCATTTTGACAAATTTGATAGAAAGAATGCTGACATTATTGTTCAACAACTCAAAACACACGAGTACATTTTACCCCCAAATCCATCCACTGCGATACCAAATTACTAATAAATCTACTCATTACAAAGAAACCCACTTTGAAATGAAACCGAGTTCAGCCATTAATGTACATTGGTGCATCAAATGATATCATTATGAATTACAACATATCAAGTTCATAGTTTAATTTCTACTTAATTTAAGCATAATCAGCTAAACCTCATTGCTTCTAAATGTGTATGCAAGATAAATTAGATGACTAATCAAGTTAATACCAATTAACCAAATACACTAAAATACACCTAATCAACTAAAATAAATCCTCACCCATCAAAGAACACATTAAGTTACTCCCTATAAAGATACATTTCTCCATGAATTATTGCCTTTATTTAGCCGGAGACGCTACTGTGTTCCTACCAATTTAGCCAAACTGTTACTCCTTCCGTTCCTAAATAATAGGCTAGTTTCTATAAATAGATGTTTCAAAAAATAGGCTGGTTTCCTAATTGGGAAAGTCAAATGTTACTTTAGTTTTCTCGGACCACTTTTCTCTTAACTTATTTTGATGACAAGTGTCATGTGGACCATTTCACTTTACTTCTTTTGCTGACAAGTGTCATGGGGGCCATTTCACTTCACTTCTTTTATTGACAAGTGTCATGAGGACCACTTTCAATGATTATTTCTCTTAATTTCCTTAATTTTCTCTAAAAACAAAACTAGCCTATTAATTAGGAACGGAGGGAGTATAACACAAAATCAACTTGCCGTTAATTCAAGTTAAAATCAAATACTATTTGAAAGTAGCTTCTAGGTTTCATAAGAAAATTAACAATCAAATAGATAGAAACCATAATTACCATCGTGGTGGTGGTGATTAGAGATGAAATTGACTAGGGTTTTTGGTATCTGTAGTGGTGGTGGTGTTTAGTGACTAGGGTTTTCGGTGTTTGTTGTGGTGGTGGTGGTGTTTAGTGACTAGGGTTTTCGATGTTTGTTGTGGTGGTGGTAGTTAATGTAATGAATGCAATCGTGAGCGGAAGATGGAGTTTATTTTTTCTTCATTGACGGAGAAAGATGATGGTGGAGCCCATGATGGAAGAGGTGAAATAGGCGGAACCAATGTAGTTAATCTCGGCCAAGATGGCCGAGATACCGCCTATAATATCGGTTTCGGTATTTCACCGAGATGTTGGTATTGGCCGATATTTCAACGATATTGGCCGATATTTCACCGGTATTCACCGAAATATCGTGTTTCGGTACTCGACCGATATCACCGAAATTCGATATTGACTACATTGGGCGGAAAGACATTTCCTATGGCAATAGAAAGAGAAATAAGGGTACAATAGTCAACATTATATTTGATTCCTTCTCATCCCATTTCACCTTGCCTAACATTTTACTCGTCAGTACAACCTGATTTCATGAATATTTGGGGATTTGACCCATTTTTTGTTTTCCTAAAAAGTAGAGCTGGGTGAAATTTACTGATCAGATCATTTGCAAGGTTTGTTTTATTTATGTAAATCAATCAATAAATTACACTCCCGCTTTAACCAGTTTTGGGAAAACAAAGAGATGTAAACCAAATTATGCTAATTCGTTTGGCTAAGTTTAATGTAATTTAAAAAAAAAAAAAAAACTTGGTGAGCGTAATTGTCCCGAGCAGCACTATCATCATATTCATTGAACTAAAATGAAAAAAGTAAAGACAGTGCTGCAGAATCAAATGATGCAGTGCAGGTTAAGGACTTACGTGGTGAAGGTTAACAGGCTGGTACAGGCTGTCATCGCACGTGTGAAACTGTCGGTCACAGTAACCTTTGTAGTATGCTTTAAATACAAGCATTTACTCTGTCTATAAAGTTTAGTGTGTTGTCTGTAATATTTCTGAGTGCAATGATAAAATCTGATTATCACCATTAACACAATGTTGTTATGGTATCAGACAGGTTAGGGTTAGATTCAATTCAGGTTTTTAATCCTTTGTAGATCCTGTTATTCACAACAGAAACTCAATCTGTTGTTGAATCAATTGTTCATCCTGATTTCTTCAGAGAATTCATGTGTTGTTTGGTGATTTTTTGTTCGGTTTATCATCATCGTTGAGTTTCTTGCTATCAAACTCAGATTCAGATATTGTTTTTTGTTCTGAATTCAAGTATTTTTTTACTCTCAATCACTACGATTTAATCTTCGTTTTCTTCATTTTCTCAATTTTCTGTTCTTTTCATTCTTGAATCTCAGATCTGTTTTATGATTCAAGAATTTGGTTCTTCTTCAATGGAAAACCCTACTGCTTCTTCTTTCTCAAAGGTACCACTAAATCAAATCATTACCTTTGTTCATCTAAAACTCAAAGAGGATAATTACTACACATGGAGAAACTTGATGAATCCTGTCATTCAACGCTATAAGCTGCAGAAATTTCTTAATGGAACATATCCTTGTCCAGTACAATATACCTCTCCAATAAATGAACTTAATGGAATTGAGAATCAGCATTATACAGATTGGATAGAAGAGGACTCTACAATCATTATGTGGATCAATTCCATAATTTATGATTCTGTAATTGCTTATTTTTCACGAGCTGCTACATCTCATCAACTTTGGAAGAGTATTGAAGATAGATTTGCAAGAGCTTCTTATACACACTCTATTGAGTTGCGTACTAAGTTGCTCTCTCTTACTCAAGCTGATAAATCGATTCCTATGCTCATTAATGAAATCAAACTGCTATCTGATCAATTAGCTGCTGCTGGAGAAATTGTGTCTGATAGAGAAATAGTTGTTATCACACTAAAATATTTGAATTCGGATTATATTCCATTTGCTACATCCATGAGGCACAGAAATCCTCCTATTACTAGTATTGAGTTACATAATTATCTTCTTAGTGAAGAATCTATTGTCAGTGAGAGACTCAAGAACACCAAACTTGATATGGATGCTAAGGCTTTTTTGGCAAATAACAACTTCAATGGATCTTTTAGAGGTTCTTCTAGTGGAGGTAATTTTAGAGGCAGATATTCTGGTGGTGGAAGATACTCCAATGGTGGAAGATATCCAAATCCTGCAATCTTTCAAAGACCAGCTTATGGGAGAGTAAATCCTACTGGTGAAGTTATACCTTGTCAGATTTGTTTATCTGATTCTCATCTTGCTCCTAACTGTCCTCAAATATTTAATTTCTCCTACAAAGGAAGAGTACCACCAACAAATCTCACTGCAATGCTTGCTGCAGCAGATATATTTGACAAAGATGAATAGATAGTGGATACTGGAGCTAATAGTCATATTACAGTTGATGCTTCTTTACTTCAAGAAGCTACACCTTATGATGGTACTGAGATCATTAACACAACCAATGGAGAAGGTATGCCTATAACTCATACAGGACACTCTAGTAGAATTGTACATGATCATTCTTTTAGTCTAAATAATATTCTTCTTGTTCCACAAGCTGCTCATAATATTTTGTCAGCTCATAAATTCACTTCAGATAATAATTGTTCTCTAACTCTTGATTCTCATGGTTTCTCTGTGAAGGATCAGACCTCTGGGAAGATTATCTTCCAAGGTCCACATAAAAATGGACTCTATCCCATCAACTTTCAATCATCACATCATGCTTACTCCTCAACAATAAAGGACATTTCTCTACTTCATAGAAGATTTGGTCATCCTACTTTTCAAACACTTCAAAAACTTTGTAAAACATTGAATCTAGTAATGTTTCCAATAAATATTTTTGTTGTAATGAATGTAAGCTTTGTAGATCTCAAAAGATCTCATTTCAACTTTCTACTACAATAGCTACAGAACCACTTGAGTTGTTACACATGGATCTTTGGGGTCCTTGTCATGTTGCTTCTGTATCTGGCAGTTTGTATTATGCAAATATTGTTGATGAATATACAAAATATTGCTGGATCATACCTTTGTCTTCTAAAGCTGACTTTAAGCATGCTTTTGTGTCTTTTGTGACTAGAATAGAGAAGTTACTTTCCTTGTCAATCATTACAATTAGGACTGATAATGGTGGAGAATTCTTAAACACCTTTTTAGCTACATATTGTCAATCAAGAGGTATTTCTCATGAACTCAATTGTACTCATACACCTGAGCAAAATGGTGTTGCAGAAGTTAAACATAAACATCTTCTAGGTGTCACTAGAACTTTACTCTTTCAATCTGGTTTACCTAACATGTATTGGGTTGAAGCCTTACAAACTGCTAATTATTTGATTAACAAGCTTCCTACTAGATCACTTGATTTCTGCACACCTTATGAAACACTATTTCACAAACAACCAGACTATCATTTTCTCAAAGTCTTTGGTTGTGCATGTTATATCCTTGGTTGAAACCTTATACATCAAATAAACTTGAACCTATGAGCCAGCTCTGCATTTTTCTAGGTTACAGTTTACAACATAAATGCTATAGGTGTTTAGAACCAAAATCTTGAACAATCTATATCTATAGACATGTTTCATTCAATGGTTTCCTTATGCTGACATTGTTTCCAATATGCCTTCTTCTACTGAATCATTATCTCTTTCTCTATCAAAAGACACATCTCTTACATCTACTTCTCATACACTTGTTCAAAAAGATCATTCAACTTTGTCTTCTTCTACTAAGTTATCATCATGTTCTTTGTCAAAGGTTAAGTACTCTACTTCTGCTTCTCTTCCTCTTGTTAAAAGTGATCATTGCATGACTACTAGAGGTAAACATGGCATATACACTCCTAAGTCTTACTTTGCTACTAAGCATCCACTGCCAATAGCTTTGATGTGTCATGTTCCTAAGAGTATAGGTGCAGCTAACAAAGTGAAAGTGTGGAGACTTTCTTCAGTAGATGAGTACAATGCACTGATGCAAGCAGGTACATGGTCATTGATTCCTCCAAATTCAGCTCAAAATCTTATTGGTTGTAAGTGGGTGTTTAGAATCAAATATCATCCAGATGGATCCATTGATAAGCATAAAGCAAGACTAGTTTCTAAGGGATTTCATCAGCAACAAGGTTTGGACTTTGATGAAACCTTCAGTCCTGTGGAAAAACCTGCTACAATCAGAATTATTCTCTCTATGGCAGTGCAGTTCAACTGGAAAATGCATCAACTTGATGTAAGTAATGCATTTCTCCATGGAGACCTGCAAGAAGAAGTTTGTCTCAGCCTCCAGGTTGTGTTGATCCAAGTAAATCAGATCATGTTTGTCTACTTCATAAAGCCATCTATGGTCTTAAGCAGGCTCTAAGAGCTTGGTATGACAATCTTAGCTCTGCATTAAAAGCTCTTAACTTTGTTAATTCTATGGCAGATCCATCTCTATTTGTTCACACACAAGGTTCTCAAATCTCTGTGGCTTTGGTATATGTTTATGATATTTTACTTACTATTTACAGTCCTTCTTTTCTTCAACATATTATTTACTCAATTGCAGACTCGGTTTCCATTGAAGGACTTAGGGGATATGCATTATTTCTTGGTTTGGAAGTTACCAGAACCGCAGATTCTCTTTATCTCACTCAAACAAAGTATGTTGTTGATCTACTTCACAAACATGACATGGATGGAGCTAAGCCTTGTCAAACTCATGTATCTCCAACTATTAAACTAAGTGTTAATTCTGGTACACTTCTTGAAAATCCAACTGAGTATAGAAGTCTTGTAGGTGCTCTGCAGTACATTACTTGGACAAGTAATAGGTGTCTAAAACACCCAATTTTAGTAATAATTCCTTATGCTTTTCTTATTAGTTTTCTTGTAATTTTGTATATTATGATTCTTTTTGTTTGTCTTACGTACAATGGTCCGAAACTCACATAAAGAAGGAAAAAGCGTCGAAATGGTCTATGATAGTGTAGACGCTTGAAGCTCGTGTCGACGCATTGATTTTGGATGCTAGCCATCAATAACTGGCCGAGATAGCTCGGCAACTCGTGCACCAGCTGAAGTGAAAAGGGTGCATCTAATTCACACATGTGTACTCAAGATTGGAAAGAATTAGGTCTCAGCTGAAATCAAAGACGAGCAGGTTCATTTCTTTCGGTCACTACTCACCAGTTAACAAACAAATAAGGAGATCTGGTTTTTGTTGCTGTAGCCGTCAACCTAGCCATGGAACCGGCAGTATTCACCATGGGTCAAGACCCCTACCTGAAGCCGAGAAGAAGAAAGAAGCGGGCACCAGTTTGTGGTCGATACATACTCAAGAAATCATCCATGAAATTCAGTTGAACAGGGAGGAAATTGAGCTGCTAAGAGTCACGGATTTTGTCGAGTATTTGGGTTAATCAGTAGGTCGAGTTTGTGCAGTGGTTGTAGATGAAGATTTCAGACAGGATTAGGTTCGAGATGATGAGCAGTTGATGGAATTTTACGACTCGTTGAACCAGGGAAGAAGATAATGGTCTGTTGTTGATAATGGGGACTGAATATGAAGGTTTATGAATGTTGGATGGATTCCGAATAATGGGTTTACTGTGAATCCAAATTGTAGGGAGAATTGAAGCATGGAAGCGGCTAAAAACATCACAACATCCTCATCTCCTACACCACTAGGATTGTGCACACAGCATGTTCGTTAGAAGGCCTGAATAACCTTTTCTTCATCACTTCAAGCTCATCTGATGCTAATTCTGTTTCTGTGCAAGTATTGATTGTTGCAATGGTATTTGTAATGGGTTTTGAGAGACGTTTGAGTCTTGAAAGAACACAACAGAGATGGCTTGATATTTGGTAGTTTTGGCTCGAGGCTGGAGTTGATTTAGGGAAGTTCTTGAGCTGAGTAACCAGAGTTCCGTTGCCCTTTGGAATGATGGGTTCTGTTGGTTCAAATTGGAGGATATATGGGTCAAGTTATTGAGATCAATTTCAGTTGAAATATGGAGCTGTTGTTGCCGTGACTTTAATGGGTTCTGGTGGTTATGATTGAAGAGATATGAGCCTGAGATGAACAAGGGAAGTGGCTGTGCCGGTGGTGTTTAGTTTGAATCGGGTTGCAGTTGACAAGGAAAATGGTCATGTTGCTGCCAGGATCTGTGAACGTTTTTGAAGGTTCAGGCAAGCAAGGAATCTCATTATAGAGCTGTGGTTCGAACTTGTGTTGCTGTTGTGAATTAGATAGCGGTTCAGAGCAATTAAGGCATGCAAGGAAAGACAGGTTCAGATGTACGGTTTTGAGCAAGAGAAGTGATGTTTGGATAATTGGTTTTGGTGGTATTTTGAACGGACTTGAGATGTCGAGAAGAGATAAATGAGTGTCAATTTTTCTGGATTTTATGGTCATCTGCCAAGGCCGAGATTGGGTTTGGATGTGGTGTGGCTTGGTCAAGTTTTATCTAAACAGTCAGGCAAAGGTGTTGGTGCTATTGCCATGGTTCACTGGCAGGGACATGAAGTAGAAACTGACCAAGATTGTATGGGCCGAATGGTGAAAGATCAGATGCCTGTGCCGACAGTTTTGAGCTGAGGTTTGGAGGCCTGTAGGGTTTATGAATGTATCTTATTCGCAATTCCAGGACGTATTCTACTGGGAGATTCTTGGAGATAGCCGCAGCTAGGGTATGCTTTCGTTTTTGTCTTTTATCTTCTTTATTTTCATATTATGATGATGAACTCCAAAACTATGAGTAACTAAACTATTTTTGATTAAGGGTGATTTCAAAGCCCGAAATATGAATTCATGATTGATATGCAATAACTCGTTTTCTTGCAAGTTTAGTTATTATTTGATTTCTACCATGCTAATAATGCTTATGGATTGTTCCTTAATTGTTTAAGTTTGAAATTAAGTAGTTATGTCACAATCTTATTGCTAGTTTAGATTTTCTTCGACCCGTAATTGTCTAGAGAAGATGAACACAAGTAGCAATATATGGGTATTGATGATGGGACTTTGTTAAGTACCCATATGTAGAAATTGACACTAGTAGGTGATTCATGCTTTTGAATTCATCACTAGGAGCAACCTTATCTCACAAAACTTAGATCACTTGTTTAGGTCACACCTAGAAAGCGTACCTCTAGGAAACTTGGCAAGTAGAAATCGGTAGTCGAGCGCTTCCGTATCCGGTGAGCTTAGGAGATAATAACGGGATAGTTGAGCATACTAATTATCCTAGGGTTGTTAGTAACAAGATAATGCGATGAACGTGCTATATATCGATTTGGTTTATGTTTCGTAATGATTCCTTAATCAATTCCATCTTATATTTGAATACAACATTACAATTTTCAGATTTTCTACAACAAAGTAAAATTGCTAAGAGTATTTGCATAACAACTTTTGCTTAACATACCTCCCTTGGGACGAATCTGCTTTCATTATACTACTTGCTAGTGTAAAGAGAAGTAGAAAATATTATTTGCGAGTCAACACCTCGTCAAAATTGGCGCCGCTGCCGGGGAGGCAGTGGCAAGTTTAGTTGTTATTTTTTTTTTCTTAGTTGTTACTTGTGCTTTTATTTTTAATATCTGTTTACTTATTCAATCTTTTAGAATCTTATTTTAGGTACTATTTCTTTGGTGAATGCGTGGAGAGGACAAAGAGGAAGACAACACAATGGGAACTCCACCACCTGCTCCAAGGACGCTCAAGGAGCTCACATCTCCAAACCTTGACCAGCAGCCTCTATGTATTCAGCTGGATGGAACCATTCAATTGAAGCCACAATTAATTCATTTGTTGCCTAAATTCAGTGGGTTAGCGGGAGAAGATCCTAATCGTCACTTGCAACAATTTCATCATGTTGTGACTAGTTTGAAACAATTAACTGCAGATGTTGATATGGTGATGATGACAGCCTTTCCTTTTTCACTTATAGACTGTGCAGGAGATTGGTTGTACTACTTGCCCCCTGGAAGTATAACCACATGGAATGGGATGAAGAAGTTATTCTTTGAGAAGTATTTTCCGGCATCAAAAGCAGCAGTGATTCGCAAGGAAATTTGTGGTATTGTGCAAATATCGGGAGAGACTCTCTATGAGTATTGGGAGCGCTACAAGAAGCTTTTAGCTAGTTGTCCACATCACCAAATCAGTGATCAACTTGTCATTCAATATTTCTATGAGGGGCTGCTTCCTAATGAAAGAAAATTGATCGATGCCGCAAGTGGTGGTGCACTTACCAACAAGACTATTGCGGAAGCAACAAGTTTGTTGGAGAATATGGCTGCAAACACGCAGTAATTCTACACTCGAGGTGAACCAATGGTAAGGAAAGTGAATGAAGTTGGTGATTCTTCACATTTGGAACATAGAATGGGTAACATGGATAGGATGATGCAACAAATAGCAACGGCTGTAATACCATCATATACCGAAGAAGTTGAGCAAGCAAGTGTTATGTATCAAAATCAACAAAGGCCAAGATATGACCCGTATTCCAGCACATATAATCCGGGTTGGCGTGATCATCCTAATTTCAACTACGCCAACAAGCAAGGTGCAGTTTCCAATTCTCCTTTTAATCAACAAAGTGAGTACCAATTTTCGCAAAGACCGCAACAAGAACCTCAAGGCATGAGTATAGATGAAAAGTTGAACCTTATTCTCAACGCAATGATGCAAGATAAGCAAAAGGCAGAGATGGCTATAAAGGACATGCAAATACAAATAGGTCAACTGCTACTACCGTTAGCAAATTATAAGCACAAGCAGCTGGAAAACTTCCTTCACAACCATTGAATCATAGGGAGAATGTCAATGCTATTGAATTACGAAGTGGAAAACAAATAGAGAAACCGGCAACATCACCGGTGTTCCATGGATGTGATTTAGAAAAAGAAGTGGACGAAGTAGTCCCTAACAAGGCTAATTTGGTAACAAATTCTAACTCTAGACCTCTTGTTTCTACTTACGTTACTCCTCCACCTTTTCCTAGCAGGTTTGCAAAGTCAAAGAAGGATACGTTGGACAAAGAGATTTGGGAAATATTCAAGAAGATCGAAGTGAACATTCCACTAATTGAGGCGATAAGGCAAGTTCCTCTCTATGCGAAGTTTTTGAAGGAATTATGCACTAGAAAGCACAAATTGACCGGTAATGAGGTAATGAGTGTGGGGGAGAATGCTTTGGCATATCTTCAAAAGAAACTCCCACCTAAATTGAGAGATCCCGGTAGTTTTATTGTACCTTGCACAATTGGTAAAACAAGATTTACAAAATCTTTGCTAGATTGAGGAGCATCTATTAATGTTATGTCTGCTTCAATTTATGAATCTCTAAATCTTGGTCCTCTCAAAAGTACCGGCATAGTTATTCAACTTGTCGATAGATCTAATGTTTACCCGAAAGGGGTTGTTGAAGATGTTTTGGTGCAGGTCAATGAGTGTATATTTCCTGTAGACTTCTATGTTCTTGATATGAATGATGAAAACTCATCCTCTTCTACACCTTTGCTGTTGGGTAGACCATTTATGAGAACCGCTAGAACAAAGATTGATGTATTTTAAGGTACCTTGACAATGAAATTTGATGGAGAGGTCGTTCGCTTCAACATTTTTGAGGTGATGAGATATCCGAGTGATGTGCACTCATGTTTTGTTGTTGAGGAAACTGACGCTGGTTAAGAATACAAGCGAGATGAAAGTCGGGCTGACGACTTTAAAACAAGCGCTAAGTGGGAGGAAACCCATCGTTTTTGTATCTTTATCTTTATCTTTTTATTTTTAAGCATTTTATCTTTATTTTGCATATCAAAACTCCAACTTTTAGAAATTTTTGAACAATTTAGAATAAATACTAGCCTTTCTAAGTAGATGCCATTTTTTTTCTTGACAATGAGGTATATATTGGCTGAGTTGGGAATAGATGCCAACTAAATAGCTTGTTTAGTATTTATCCTCTATTGTTCAGAAGTAGCTATGAGTTGGAGTATCAGCTTTCTTATTTTGCATATCATTTTCAGAATTTCCCACCTTGAACTTTACTTTGAATGACTAAATTTACATTGAGGACAATGTAAAGTTTAAGTGTGGGGGAGTATTTATGTAATTTGTATATAATTTGTAGAGTTTGATCCTTTTAGTTAAAAAATTCAAAAAAAAAAAAAAAAGTGCATGATAAACTTCAAAATCTAGAAACTTGTGCCTTCAGGATGACACTAAACAATATAAGTGGATGGAACCATCTTGATTGCAGGAGTTGAGGAATCCATTAACTAAAAGGACATAGCTCAGGTATTAAAAATAACATGATAGTTGTTACCATATCTCGGAATCGTCACCATATCACTTTCTGTTTTTATTTTTGCAAAATTTTTGTTTCTCTAAGTGATTTGGTGGGTCACTAACATCGAATTGTTATTACTGCTAGGATGAAATAGATTGATTAAGTTACTAAAAAAAAAAAAAAAAAAAAAAAGAAGAAAAAGATTGACACTTGGATAGCAATATGTGTGTGTTCTCCCTGTCTATGTCGCCTAAACAAGCGTGGAATGCAGGATCCACGGGAATTACCATGTAATCTGCTGACAAGAAACATGTGCTTGGATCCAAGAGATCTAATCATGTTGTCAATTCAAAAAAAAAAAGTTACTATTATTGTTTAATTTAATAAATCGACCGTTGGTTCCCTTGTATTTGCCAGTCGAGTTGATCTAGAATTAGGATTATCGATCACTGGTTCCCGTGTATATGTCAGTTGAGTTGATATTAGTATTCAGACCAGTATCTCAATCCATTAGGATTCATAGGTTCATCTTAGCAGTGACCTTCAGACAGATATGGGAAACACCGCTCACTTTAGTCAACATCGCAACCATCTATCTCTATATCCATCTTCTTAATCTATTCATGTGTGATTGTGGTTAGTTAGATTCTGAGTATTGTGGTTTGTTCGACTTTCTGAGTAGAGCTTTGTTTACTTGTATATGAATTGGATTTGCATCTGGGTACTTCCTCCTGTAGTCATTTTGGATTCGTTCATAGACTCTTCACAGGTAGTTGGAATTTGAAGTAAAAGGTTTTGTAGGTACACCTCTTGTAAACCTTCACGAGACTATAACTCGTCCACTAGGGACACCTATGGGTTCCAAGGCTTGTTATACGTGCTAAGTGTGACCGTATCCTCGACGAGACGGAGTTGTTGTATTTTGGTTTTGTTTTGTTTGCTCGAGGACTATCAAAGATTAGGTGTGGGGGAATTTGATAGGTGTCTAAAACACCCAATTTTAGTAATGATTCCTCATGCTTTTCTTATTAGTTTTCTTGTAATTTTGTATATTACGTGTCTTTTTGTTTGTCTTACGTACAATGGCCCGAAACTCACATAAAGAAGGAAAAAGCGTCGAAATGGTCTATGATAGTGTAGACGCTTGAAGCTCGTGTCGACGCACTAATTTTGGATGCTATCCATCAATAACTGGCCGATATAGCTCGGCAACTCGTGCACCAGCTGAAGTGAAAAGGGTGCATCTAATTCACACATGTGTACTCAAGATGGGAAAGAATTAGGTCTCAGCTGAAATCAAAGACGAGCAGGTTCATTTCTTTCGGTCACCACTCACCATTTAACAAACAAATAAGGAGATCTAGTTTTTGTTTCTATAGCCGTCGACCTAGCCATGGAACCGGCATTATTCACCATGTGTCAAGACCCCTACTTGAAGTCGAGAAGAAGAAAGAAGCGAGCACCAGTTTGTGGTCGATACATACTCAAGAAATCAGCCATGAAATTCAGTTGAACGAGGAGGAAATCGAGCTGCTAAGAGTCATGGATTTTGTCGAGTATTTGGGTTAATCAGTAGGACGAGTTTGTGCAGTGGTTATAGCTGAAGATTGCAGATAGGATTAGGTTTGAGATGATGAGCAGTTGATGGAATTTTACGACTCGTTGAACCAGGGAAGAAGATAATGATCTGTTGTTGATAATGGGGACTGAATATGAAGGTTTATGAATGTTGGATAATTTCTGAATAATGGGTTTACTGTGAATCCAAACTGCAGGGAGAATTGAAGCATGTAAGCGGATAAAAACATCACAACATCCTCATCTCATACACCACTAGGATTGTGCACACTGCATGTTCGTTAGAAGGCCTGAATGACCTTTTTTTCATCACTTCAAGCTCATCTGATGTTAATTCTGTTTCTGTGCAAGTATTGATTGCTGCAATGGTATTTGTAATGGTTTTTGAGAGATGTTTGAGGCTTGAAAGAACACAACAGAGATGGCTTGATATTTGGTAGTTTTGGCTCGAGGCTGGAGTTGATTTAGGGAAGTTCTTGAGCTGAGTAACCAGGGTTCTGTTTCCCTTTGGGATGATGGGTTCTGTTGGTTCTAATTAGAGGATATATGGGTCAAGTTCTTGAGCTCAATTTCAGCTGAAATATGAAGCTGTTGTTATTGTGACTTTAATGGGTTCTGGTGGTTATGATTGAAGAGATAGGAGCCTGAGATGAACAAGGGAAGTGGCTGTGCCGGTGGTGTTTGGTTTGAATCGGGTTGCAGTTGACAAGGAAAATGGTCATGTTGCTGCCAGGATCTGTGAACGTTTTTGAAGGTTCAGGCAAGCAAGGAAGCTCATTATAGAGCTGTGGTTCGAACTTGTGTTGTTGTTGTGAATTGGACATGGGTTCAGAGCAATTAAGGCATGCAAGGAAAGACAGGTTCAGATGTACGGTTTTGAGCAAGAGAAGTGATGTCTGGATAATTGGTTTTGGTGGTATTTTGAACGGACTTGAGATGTCGAGAAGAGAGAAATGAGTGGCAGTTTTTCTGGATTTTATGGTCATCTGCCAAGGCCGAGATTGGGTTTGGATGTGGTGTGGCTTGGTCAAGTTTTTATCTAAACAGTCAGGCAAAGGTGTTGGTGCTATTGCCATGGTTCACTGGCAGGGACATGAAGTAGAAGCTGACCAAGATTGTATGGGCTGAATGGTGAAAGATCAGATGACCTGTGCCGACAGTTTTGGGCTGAGGTTTGGAGGCCTATGGGGTTTATGAATGTATCTTGTTCGCAATTCCAGGACGTATTCTATTGGGAGCTTCTTGGTGATAGCCGCAACTAGGGTTTGCTTTCGTTTTTATCTTTTATCTTCTTTATTTTAATATTATGATGATGAACTCCAAAACTATGAGTAACTAAACTATTTTTGATTAAGGGTGATTTCAAAGCCCGAAATATGAATTCATGATTGATATGCAATAGCTCTTTTTCTTGCAAGTTTAGTTATTATTTGATTTCTACCATGCTAATAATGCTTATGGATTGTTCCTTAATTGTTTAAGTTCAAAATTAAGTAGTTATGTCACAATCTTATTGCTAGTTTAGATTTTCTTCGACCCGTAA
Source organism: Papaver armeniacum (assembly GCA_023531295.1). Taxonomy (NCBI): domain Eukaryota; kingdom Viridiplantae; phylum Streptophyta; class Magnoliopsida; order Ranunculales; family Papaveraceae; genus Papaver; species Papaver armeniacum. The sequence continues at coordinate 163,631 of JAJJWW010009044.1, forward strand.
TTGTCTAGAGAAGATGAACACAAGTAGAAATATATGGTATTGATGATGGGACTTTGTTAAGTACCCATATGTAGAAATTGACACTAGTAGGTGATTCATGCTTTTGAATTTATCACTAGGAGCAACCTTATCTCACAAAACTTAGAGCACTTGTTTAGGTCACACCTAGAAAGCGTACCTCTAGGAAACTTAGCAAGTAGAAACCGGTAGTCGAGCGTTTTCGTATCCGGTGAGCTTAGGAGATAATAACGGGATAGTTGAGCATACTAATTATCCTAGGGTTGTTAGTAATAAGATAATGCGAAGAACGTGCTATATATCGATTTGGTTTATGTTTCGTGGTCGAGAATGATTCCTTAATCAATTCCATCTTATATTTGAATACAACTTTACAATTTTCAGATTTTCTACAACAAAGTAATCTTGCTAAGAGTATTTGCATAACAACTTTTGCTTAACATACCTCCCTTGGGACGAATCTGCTTTCATTATACTACTTGCTAGTGTAAAGAGAAGTAGAAAATATTATTTGCGAGTCGACACCTCGTCAACAAGACCAGATATCTCTTTTGCAGTTAATCAGGTCTGTCAATATACGCAACATCCAAGAACTGAGCATCTTGAAGCTGCTAAGAGAATCTTGAGATATCTCAAAGGAACTTTGGATTATGGTATTCAATTTACAAAAGGTGATTCATTTCTTTTGGGTTTCTCAGATGCTGATTGGGCTGGCAATGTTGATGATCGCAGGTCTACTAGGAGGGTATTGTATTTTTCTAGGTTCAAACATTATCTCTTGGTCTTCTAAAAAGCAAACTACAATTGCAGATCAAGCACAGAGGCTGAATATAGGACTTTAGCTCACAGTGCTGCAGAAATGGTTTGGATATGTTATATTTTACAAGACTTGCATTTCTCCATTCCTGGGATACCTAAGCTGGGTTGTGACAATATTAGTTTTATCTCTCTTGCTTCCAATCCAGTGCTGCATTACAAAATAAAGCATGTTCATCTGGATTATCACTTTATTAGAGAACTTGTTCAGTCCAAGTCTCTTGATGTGTATTATGTTCATACTTTGGATTAGCTGGCAGATATATTTACTAAAGGATTACATGGTCCACGCTTTGCAACTATCAGATCCAAGCTCAAGGTTGCTTCTCTACCCATGAGCTTGAGGGGGGCTAAAGACAGTGCTGCAGAATCAAATGATGCGGTGCAGGTTAAGGACTTAAGTGGTGAAGGTTAACAGGCTGGTACAGGCTGTCATCGCGCGTGTGAAACTGTCGGTCACGGTAACCTTTGTAGTATGCTTTAAATACAAGCATTTACTCTGTCTGTAAAGTTTAGTATGTTGTCTGTAATATTTCTGAGTGCAATGATAGAATCTGATTATCACCATTAACACAATGTTGTTAAAAAGCTATTATATGCTACACTTCAAATCAGATCTACGAAACAGCAGTCCAATATAAGGAATATGATGTTGTTGTAACAGTCATGATTCATGTTGTCTATTTATAAGAAAATCCATGTAACAATACCTAATACCTATCTTCGATCGGAACTATTAATTGGGACGACCGAAGGGAGTCCCTTTAGTGTTCATAGTGGAGCCAAAATGTAGTCTGTTTGTAACCTTTTTTTTTTTTTGGTTTTTAATCGTAAAAATTGAACACCCATTAGTTCTCTTTCCACAAAATTGGATCGACAATAAGATAGTCATCAACCACGACTACGGTTATGGGCGGTCAAAACGATGGGAAGTCGAACCGATTAACGGTATTTCCGGCGTGAAAATGGCAAAAAAAACGTCACCTATGCTTTCAATTTTGATCTTGACCGTTGATTACCAACAAAATTCGGCCATCGGATCTAAAGTTTATGTTGTTATTCCAAAATTGTTACAAATAAGTGTTACAAAATTGTTAGATAATAAGTATCACATAAATATTACACTTATAATTGTTAGTAAACAACTGTTACAAAATTGTCACAAAACGGCCCCCTACAATTTCACGGAGTCACTTCCAAACTTCGGTCATCGTTGCATCGCTGCATCGCTGCATCAGTAATCTAGTATAATTATTTATTTTTCCGGAAGAAAAAAAAAAAAGGAAGAAAATATTTATACATATATCCATGTCGCGTTCTAAGATAATATAGAAATGAGAATGGACCGCTTCAATAGAAGATTTGGTAATGAGAATTAGTAATAATTCCAGAATAATTCTATTCACTGCTGGAAAACAAAGAGATAAAACTGGTTAGTGGGACACAATATAAAATGGACTGCTATTATAAACATTTCAAATCAAATCCATCAAAAATCAGTCCAAGAAGCTGTGCATATCTATAAGAATCTTAGGAATTTCAGGAGCTTCATTAACCAAAACGAATTCAAGGATGGTATCAGTTCTTTTCCAAGAATTTGACCCTAATGTATAGACATCGACATCGCTTATAATTATTCAAATTATAATCATTATCGAAGCTATCGAACATATTAGGATCAAATTCATGGAAAGGAATTAACATCTATCCTTACTGGTGCTGCAATCATAACCGTACATGCCTATATGCTCCTGCCTGCGTAGGTTGATTCGACGATTTACAGATAAATTAATTTCAACCAGCATCAGCATCGAATAGATTTGCTGAATCGTACCATTTTAAGATGTATAAAAGTACCACATCTTGATGGTACCTACAGACTACATAGAGTAGAGTAAAAAATACAAAGCAGAAACTATAGCTTACTACATCTTGAAGTTGGAACTGCCGCTTTGGTTTTCTTTCACGTCATATCCTCAATTTATATAACTTCGGTTAACTACAGTTTAGGCTTGGGACTTGTTCCAAACCCTAGAAATGTTCAAAACATCAAATTTCAAATGACCTAAGAGGTCGGCGGATCTACTGCATACAGCTGTTTGAATTATAGTTAATTAAACTCTAATGGTTTTCGGACACAGTGACCCAAATTTATTAAGGGGTGCCTGAATCTGGACTTAATAAAGTCCTAATAACTAAACTTTCACAAAATTAAATTTTTTGACGTTAGAAATCATACATGGTTCTTATTTGTTTTACAGGAAAAAAATCATTCGTCAATGTTAAAGGGGTGATTCTATATCCACCGAAGGGTTGCACCGTGAATTGCACCGGGAGGGGATCGTACGGTCTCAAATATCCCTTCTCTGTATTGGGATAAGAGTGGGGCAGAAGTGGGCCCCACCATCCCCTCACACAGTGCAAACTCGGTGTGTTTGCTCGGTGGATATATCATTTTCGACGTTAAAGTGGATTTTCCTTATGTGATGGCTAGAACAATAAAGTAGAGCGTAATTATGAACCGATTGATGATCTTAACGTATGAAAAGATTTTAATTAGTAAAATGAAGTGTTCACAATTTCGTTAATACAAATGATTCTTTTGTTGGTACTATAAGTAAAAATTTACTATTACAAAATAATGGTAAATATTAAACCATTCATATCATGGGTGGTAGGGGAAGGAATCTTAACAGATTCTTGGTGTGATAATTGGATCCCTTTTACAGGAGTTTCCCACACCAAAGGATAACACTATTCCTGATCTAATTTTAAAGTGGCTGATTTCGTTGATCCACAAACAAGAAAATGGGACTCAGTAAAGCTTGAAGTTGTTTGTGATCAATCTTCTGTAGAGAAGGTTGAAGACATTCCTTTGTCTATTATTCCTACTAGAGATAGAGTGATTTGGAGTAGTGCTAAAGATGGTAGATTTTACACCAAAATGGCATATCATAGTACCTCCTTAATAGGAGACACCAACAACTCTGACCTATGGCTCAAAGTATGGGCACATAAAATACCTGCAAGAATTAAACTATTCATGTGGAAGGTTTTAAAAGCAACTTTACCTGTGAAACTAGTTTTGCATCAGAAAATGCATACCTCAGACTCTATCTGCCCTAGATGCAAAATCAAAGAAGAAACTATTATGCACTCGGCCCAAGTGATTATTCAAAATCAACAATTTCAAGACAGTACATTTGTTGATTGGATAAGATACTGGCTGCATTTGATTCTATACAAGGATGACTCTAGTGGAGAAAAGCCGTTTACAATGATTACTTGCATGATTTGGTCAATCTGGACTAGCAGAAACACAATTGTTCATACCAAGAAAATTGAAGAACCAGCCTCAATCTTGGATAGAGCAAAAGCGATGTGGCCGGTGCAGACACCTCAACCATATCTACAAAAGATTGCTGCTATTACTCATGTCTCTGACATTTCTTCTTGGACCTCCCCAGTATTCGGTTGGATTTAAATTAACTGTGATGGGGCTTGGAATCTATCTTCAATAGACGGTGGGTTTGGATTTGTCTTCTGAAATTCTGATCACCAATTCCTAATTGCAGAAGGAAGTTACATCTATTGTGTTTCAGCAGAGGATGCAGAAATACGAGCAATAAGAGAGGCTATGAGAACTGCTTGGGAGAGAAGGGATCAACAAATACTAATTGAAAGTGATGCTGAAGGAATTATACAGAGAATCAATGAAAGAGATTTTCGTGGAAATCATAGAACTCAAGCATGGTTAACTGATATAAAATACCTAACTTCTAGATTTAAGAGAATTGCTTTTAATTTTGTTAATCGAACAAACAATGGGGTTGCCCATAATATAGCCCAATGGGCAAAAACAAATAAAACTTGTATGGCTTGGCCTTCACCCCCATTTTGGCTTTTGCTCCCTAAGTGCTGACCATCGTCTATCAAGTCGGATGGAGAGGAAATCGTGGAAATATATTTTATATACTTTTAGCTATATCCAATGAAATTCCAAATTGTATAAAAGAGAGAGAAAAAAAGGAAAAGAAAAAGAACGTATGCTCATGGGTAGACTAGTGGTAAATGTCCACACTAATTTCAAAGAGTATGTGAATATACTCCTCCTTTCAAAAAAAAAAAAAAACTCTACTTCACGAGCATAGAGCTGATAAACAACTCTGAACGAACCAAAATTCTTTAAATGAATGCGTACAAGTGCTTTAAATATTTTGCAACAGCCAATAATGAGCTTGAAAACTAATTACCCTATAGATAGCAAATCAGAGAGAAACAAATTTATTTTTATAACTTGTTCATATATTTCATGATTTATAAGGGGGATACGTGGGTGATGCAGTTTTTCGTGGGATGATAATCCTATATGTATTGGTATCACCTCCGCCAAAATTCCATGATACATTTTTAGTTATTCTTTGACTCATTTTTTGAATGGGGCTATTTTGTAATCATTAAAATATTCCATTATAATGGATTCTATACATGTTTGGTAACCATTATAATAATTGATTATTTTAATCATAATTGAAAATTTTCATTATTTCCATAAACAGAAAAAAAAAGTTGTTTTGAAAATTTATTATAATCAATTATTTTTTCTAACAAATTCAAATTGATTTTTTTTTCTTCTTATTTTCTCTAAACAATCTAGAGAGAGACAAAAAAACAACATAGGACCAAAAAAGAATCCTAGATCATTGTTCCTTCATCTCCTTTTTGAGATCATCATTCTACGATAATCAATTATTTGAAAAAAAATGTTTGGAAAAATTTATTTTAATAATGACTATATAAAAATCATTTATCAAAATCATAACTTTTACCAAACAAGGCCTATATATTAGTTAAAAGAAGTTATTCATTAAATTGTAGAAGCAAAAAAATTGAAAACTTGTTTAGGGACACAATTTCAGGATGATTTTGAAAACAAAACAGTGAAACAATATTTTTTTACTCATGATTTTTAGAATTAACTTATACTTATTTAGAACTACAGTTTCGCTTCACAAAAAATAGACTTATTTGCTTATAAAAATCAATTTGAAATTCGATTCCAACCTAATTTTTGACTTTTGACTTTTAGAATTCGAAAAATAATTTTTCAAGGTTGTATCCAACCAAACACCCAAGTCTTTGGGTTTAAAATGGACTCAGTGGGAGCTGCCTCAAGATATACGTTGATTTTGTAGCAGTCCATGCGCCTAACTGGCCTTCAAAAACAAACTTGTAGTCGCAGGGTTGTCCAATGCTTATGAACTGCACGAAGAATCCATGAGATATGGGATTGATCTCGAAAGACTCTGCCTCGGCCATGGTTCATCGACTCTCATGTTAAAGATCTCATGTCCGACACCCAATCACAAATGAACACAGGGTACGGTTTTTTTTTTAAGCAAATCAATATATATATATCATAGATGAGACCGCATCAACCATTCGACTAGACAGTCATAAGGGTGAAAGGTCCCAAAGATGGTATCAAGCTCCATAGCAATACAAAGATAAAAATTACAAACCAAATTGGAAGAGGGTCCGGATCATGGGACGTCTATGTTTGACAAAAGATTTTGACGCATGACAAGGGCCCTTGATTGACAATCATCCAAAGGCTATAAAGGTTGCTGATGTGTCATGATTTATCATCGACTCATGACTCACAACTCAAATTGATCCGAGTTGAGTATACTAAATCGCTTATATTTGCAACAAAGATGATCTTTCTTTTCAACGATTTAAACACGATGAAGCATCAATCCATTAGTGGTCTTTTTTAACCTAATTTGATTGGGGGCCAAAACTTTTAATTGGGGGCCTTGCACTAGTGGAAAAAAAAGGTCACCCAATCCTAATTTGGGTCACCCCTTAAAAAAATATTTTCTAAATGGCTAAAATGCCCTAAGTGATTAGTATTAAGAATTAATGAACTTGATTAGTGTGATAATCGTGTTTACATAAAAATCAGATTTTGGGATTAAATTTTTGGGATTTTTTTTTTTTGGGGGTTTTTATGTTTTGAGAAGAAGAAGAGGAGTTTTGAGAGGAAAAAACTAGTGTTTTTAGAAATGAGTGATTCAAGTGGAGGGAAAGAGGTTTTTGAAGGTTCAAACAACAACCATGATTGTGTTGATGGTAAGATTGTATCAACTAATCCTATGGTTGGATGTTTGATGAAGAGATGTTAATGGAGGAAGCCATGAAAAATGGTGGAAATGAAGATCCCTCACGCTCAAAATGAAGGAACCAATCCTCAAAATGAAGAACTAGGAGCTCAAAACAATCGGATAAACTTCATATACTCTTCAAATTGTCCGAATGGTGCTCCAAGTGGTCGATTAATGGTCACTATGTAACTACTCGAGTGAGGGTCGTTATAGTCGGGTGTTGTATACGCCTAACGACCCAAAGAGTCGTCATACTTGTTGACACACATGGCGACAACTCTAACTGCAACTTTTAATGGTGATGAAAAATCGTCAAGGTGGTGTGTTAAACCATGACGACTGTTTATATTGTTCACCTAGAGTCGTTAGTTGATTCGTTTAATACCCAGACGACTCTCAAATCCAACCTCTCTGTATAAAAAGGCAAGTTTTTGTGTGTTTGAGTCGTCATAGGGATATTTTGATATACTGACGACCCTAACCAACCATTTATAATGTTCACCTAGAGTCGTTAACCAATAACAAAGGGTCTTCATTTTCAACCTAATACGGAACTGACTCTATTCTAGGGCAAAAAATGTTGAAGTAGCGAGAATTAGGGTAAAGTCATCTTCATCCTAATACGAGAACGATTTTCATAGAAGAATGCAAATGAAAGTCGTTAGGGTTTTCATTTCGATACTAACGACTCTTACACTTAAAATTTCGATACTAACGAATACAAGGTGGGTTTAAGTTCATATACCTTCTAATTGGAGCCATAGCTTTCTTGGGTTTTGATTTTTGGCGACGATTACGCGATGAATCGGTTGAAGAAAAAAATTTCTTCAAAATAGTACGTTAATGGTGGTGGTGGAGAAGAGAACGGGGAGGAGAGGAAGATGAAGAAGAGAAGCCTAATTAAGGTTTCTAATTAAGGTTAAGCGATTTTAATGTTTAGTTTTAGTTAAGGGTAAAATAGTATTTTCATAGTCAGATTAATAGGCCCCTGATAATTTTGGGGTGCAAATAAAATTTGTTGGCCCCAATTAAAATGTTTGGCCCCCAATCAAATGAGGTTTTTTAAATTTGTATTCACAGCGGTTACTTTAAACTTATACACGAGGAATATGATTTATGCCTATCAACTCATTCTGAATCTTCTTATAAAATCCATCATTCATGAACCCCTACCAGATTTTTAGAAATCGTATGTTTAACTGATAAAAGAACTGGAATCATCATTTAGTATCTTTTAGAAGAAGAACTTCTGTCTTTAATTTTTTCCTAACCTTTGTCATTCATCTGGTTTCAATTATTCATCTCGTATAAAGGAACAACCTTCGATAAATTGGGAAAAGATTGGGTTTTCAGAAAACCCATCCGAAGACTTAAGTTTATATGCTGTAGAAAATCATTTTTGTCCGAAATATATATCACCTATCAAATTACTGAAACAAAAATCACGATTAGTTTGACAGAGATTGAGAATGTCTTTCACAAAAAAATATTAACGAGAGAAGAAGAAGAAAACTGATGATTTTGAGAATCATTACATTTAGACTCTATTTATACTCGTACACCTCATAACACGATAATAGCCTTTGGATGATTGTCAATCAAAGGCCCTTTGTCATGCGTCAAAATCTTTTGTCAAACATAGATGTCGGGCGATCCGGACCCATTGGAAGATACCATCTTACCAACTTTTACATATAAGAGATAAATATAATAAACTAAAAATGCATCATAAATTCTTTTTTTATGTGATGTATACAACT